>JABWTJ010000365.1:0-600000 GCA_016801875.1 Solanum sitiens | reverse complement strand
TAAACATGTTCTTCAAGCTCTTCCTATTCACCTTCTATCCGCAGTAACACCTCCAGTGACAATACTTAAGCAAATCCAAATGCTTATAGCTGATTTTTTCTGGGGATGGAAGAGCGATAGGAAGAAGTACCACTGGGCTTCATGGAAAAATCTAAGTTACCCCTATGATGAAAGGGGGGTGGGAATGAGGAACTTACATGATATTTGCAGGGCCTTTCAATTCAAACAGTGGTGGATCTTTAGAACCAAACACACTCTGTGGGGTGAATTCTTAAAAGCTAAATATTGCCAAAGATCCAACCCGATTAGCAAAAAAGGGGATACAGGTGATTCTTTGAAATGGAAACATATACTGATGAATAGACAGCAGGTGGAACAACATATTAAATGGAAGCTCCAAGCTGGGAATTGTTCCTTTTGGTGGGACAACTTGCTCGGTAGTGGACCCCTTGCAAACTTCTCCACCACCAATAATAGATTCAACCACTCCACAGTTGCTGAATTTTGGGAGGAAGGGAGGTGGAATTGGAGCAAGCTGTTGGAGGAGGCACCTGCCAGTCAATTATCCAACATACTAGCTACAGAGATTTCACCTCAACAACATCTTCTAGATCAGCCAGTTTGGAAACTCAACACTCATGGAGCATTCAGCTGTTCATCAGCCTGGGAGGAAATCCGCGAAAAAAGAGCTAAACATCACTTTAACTCTCTTTTATGGCATAAATACATTCCTTTTAAGATTTCCTTTTTACTATGGAGAACCCTTAGGTGTAAACTCCCTACTAACGACAGGCTAACTAGTTTTGGCATTGAGCCATCAAAGTGTGTTTGTTGTTTTGATAGGGCAGGTATGGATTGCATTGAGCATATCTTCAACAAAGGGAACTTCGCAACCAACATCTGGACGAACTTTGCAGCCACTGCAGAGCTGAGGCCAGACCAGACTGACTTGCACTCACTACTCAAGCAGTGGTGGACTGCCACACCTAAGAATGCAGCCCACAGATTACTTCTGCAAGCGACCCCAATTTTCATTTGTTGGAACTTATGGAAGAACAGGTGCGCAGCTAAATATGGAGGCAAGACAACCAATATCAGCAGGGTCAAATATGCTATCTACAAGGATAACTACAAAATGCTTTCCACAGCCTTCCCTCAGCTTCAGTGGCCTGCAAAATGGACAGATTTAATTCAAAAAATGTGAAAAGTGTGTGCACGACATCAAAGTGAGTTTGGTAACATGGCTTAAACCTCCCGACCAATGGCTCAAAGTAAACACCGATGGCAGCGCAACCACTAATCCTGGCAGGTTGGGAGCTGGCGGCATTTTGAGGGATAAAAATGGTAAATTGGTGATGGCTTTCACAACACCCCTTGGAGAAGGAACAAACAACAAAGCGGAAGTAGAGGCAGCAATATTTGGTATGACTTGGGCACTTGAACTGGGATATAGAAACATAATTTTGGAGCTTGATTTTCAACTAGTAGTACATTGGATTTTAAAGAAGACAGCTCCTCAATGGAGTATCATCACACAGCTGGAAAGATTGCAAGATCTCATCTCTCAGACTCAGCAATTCAAGTGCTTACATATATTTCGAGAAGCAAATTGGGTGGCTCATGCTCTTTCAAAACACAGTCACATGATAACCAGTCCACATATATACTTCAGCAGCCAGCACATGCCTAAGGAAGCAAAATCATACTATCAGCTGGATTTACTGGAGATGCCTAGCTTTAGAAGAAGGAAGACCAGAAGAATTAAGGAACCACCTTGATCGACCTTGCAGATTTCAACTATAGCTATCTGAATAGGTTAGTTTACTTTTATTCTACCTTGTAAAGGGAGAGTCTCCCTTGTTTATGTTTCCTAGATACTTTGTATTGAGAGGAGTCCTCTCCTTAGGTGCTTAGTATTTCGGTTTCATCATTGATGTACGGGGAGGAGTTGACTTCTTCTTTTGGAAAGTTGACTCTGAACCACCTTTGGTTGGAGGTTAGGTTTATGTCCCCCTCCGTTGTATTTTGTTTTGTTTATTAATGTTAAGGCCTGGGGGTGCTGCTCAGCCCCTTACCCACCCAAGGGTAGTTCAAATAAAAAAAAAAAAAAAAAAAATTAAAATTGGACCCATTAGTTTGCATCTTTTATTTGGGCTTATTATCTTGTGTCTATGATTGTAAATAGTAGGATTTATTGAAATAAAGGAGCTTTTAGCTCCACCTATTAACTTTTTTTTAAAAAGAAATGTTCACTGCATATTAGCCTTAATATTTACTGCATACTAGCTTTACTTTAAATCTGGATGATATAGTTATATTGATTAGACATTCCTTCTATGTCTTTCCTCTCGTTAGTTTTATCCGAGGACCAACCAGAAATTGTAGAGCTAGCTAAAAAAAAGTTAGTGGACATCTAACTAGATGTGATTAAAAAAGAAAAAGAAAAGGACTTACAGGTGCTGAGTAGCATGTGCAGGCTTTGCTGCATTAACACAATCCATTCACATAAAATGATTCAAGAAACACTAAAAAGCAACACTAATACATGCTATATTTTGTTAATGCAGAAAAGTAAAAAGGAATTTTCACTTAAATAAAGCTATAACACAATAGTAGAAAGGTGGTTGTTCTCCAAACCTGAGCAGGTAATAAAAATTTCATATGTATCCCCTGATTAACTCTTAAATTGTGCAGATAATAAAATTACACACTTAGTAGGAAGGAAATGCCCTGTTCATTAAGAATCCTAGAGTTCCACAGTTGCATACTCATTCATTACGCTCCATGTGTTTCTCTCGAAATGCAAAACGAACATATAATACAACCAAACACACTTGGAAGAAAGCAAAATAATAATAATAATAATAAAATAATAGAACAACTCACACATCTAGATTCTTGATTTTCTTAGGTCAAAATTCAACATAACTCTTCCTTTGTCTTAAATGACTAAAGTTCAATTTTCTTTTACCATATGAAGGGGGCATAGGAATGGTCACTTCATGTCTTACCTAGGAAGTCTTAAGAGTGACTCTAGATAGGGAAAGTAAATTTAATAAGTAGACATGATCTAAACTTATATAGTCTTAAGAATTATTTAGGTAAGCTTGGAGAGGTTGTATGGCGGTCTCTTCTTGCATTACTTAAGTAAGTCTTTTGATAACCTTTGGGAAGAGAATGACATATTATATGTATACTATTGTGTGTAGTGAGAATGATCTTATCTTAGGTAGTCTAAACGATCTCTTAGGTATGTATGAAGGGATTGTATGGGCGGTCGCTTCATGACTCACTTAAGTGAGACTTAGAATCACCTTTGGTAGGAGGATCTCGTGTCGATATGTTTGATGTATTCTTGATGCTATTTGTGATATATGAGTTCTATATGAAGTTACAGTGAAGTTAATGAAAGGCTTACTGTAAGATTATGGTAAGTTTAGTGTAATGTTACCTAAAATGTTCTAATTTGAGTATGACTTGTATTGTATCCTAATGTGATGTTTGGTTCTTAAATGTTGTTCTTATGCTTATGATATGATGTTTTAATCAATAAGAGCATATTTCTCATAAATGACCGTTCATTATGATTTTATTCATTATGCCATACTTAGTACATGTGTTTGTACAAATTCCATACATTTTTTCATATCTAAAGTTGTAGGTGGAAGGTGAGAAGCGTCTCGAAGCAAAGCTTTGAAACTAGGATTCTTTCAAGCAAGTTGAAGTATGTCCTCACTTGACTCGAGGTCATAACTATATTTAGACTTCTTTTATTCAAAGTATTGTAATAGACTAAGTATTTTCATATTCATATTTGTATTCTTGAGTCTAAGATTGGCCTATGTTGAGACTTAGTATTTTCCTATGATTTTACTATGAAAGATGTTTTAAGATATTTCGTGTGAAAAGTTTGAATTCCTTACTACTTTTCATACATGTATGCAATGAATGATGTCTAAGGGCTTGTACAAGACTTACGATAGTTCAAGTACGCCGTGTTGCACTCCGAAAGTGCCATATCTTCTAGGGTGTGCTCTCGGGGTGTGAAAATATCTAAGATACGTGTCCTCGAATCATTGAGGACATACACGAGTATTGAAGGTAAGAATTCCAAGCTCTTGAATCTACCAATGAACCTCTAGTCACCACCACCTACACTTTGTAGTAAAAACATGGAGAAATGGTGTTAGTACAAAGATGCACTAAGTATGATGAACATACAAAAATCATGAGAAAGGGACATTTATTTGAGATATGGTTTTCATGCTATTCTTGGTTGAAATCTCATAATACTAGTATAAGAAACATCTTTCAAGTCAATAATCACATATAGGATATAACCACAATATAAGATATAACCATATTAATTTCACAACCCATTACATCATAATAGACCCTCCATCTAAAGTTGTCTTGAGACCCACCTATGAAAGACATGATAAGTCCGCCCATACAACCACATGAATACACACCTAAGTGTTACTTTAGACTACCAAGGATTAGGGTTTAGGGCTTGGGTATAGGTTTAAGGATTTAGGGTTAGGGTTAAGATTAGGGGTAGGGGTAGGATTTAGTTATTTTTTAGGTTTTAGGGTTTTGGGTTTAGAATTTGAGGTTTAATATGAATGTATTAGTGTTTAATGTTTAGTATTTGGAATTTTAGGCTTGGGGTTTATGGCTTAGGGTTTAGGGTTAGTGTTAGGTTTAGGGTTTAGTGTTTTTTTAGGTTTTAGGGTTTGTGTTTAGGAGTTGAAGTTTAATATATATGATCTAGTGTTTAATGTTTGGGTATTTGTATTTTTGGCATGGGGGTTAGGTTTAGGGTTTAGTGTTAGGTTTAAGGGTTAGGGTTAGGGTATGAGTTAGGGTTTAGTGTATAATGTTTGGATTTTGGTATTTAGGTCTTGGGGTTTAGGGTTTAGGGTTTAGGGTTAGTGTTAGGATTGTTTTATAGGTTTTAGGGTTTGGGGTTTAGGATTTGAGGTTTAATATGTATGGTTTAGTGTTAAATGATTCATTTTTGGTATTTTTTGCTTGGGGTTAGGGTTAGGGTTAGGGTTAGGGTTACGTTTTTTTAGGTTTTAGGTTTTAGGTTTTAGGATTTGAGTTTTAATATCTATGGTTTAGTGTTTAATGTTTGGGTTTTGGTATTTTGGTCTTGTTGTTTAGGGTTTAGGGCTTAAGGGTTTAAGGGTTAGGGTTAGGGTTTGTTTAGGTTTTTTTAGGTTTTAGGGTTTGGGTTTAGGATTTGAGGTTTAATATCTATGGTTTAGTGTTTAACATTTGAGTTTATATTTTTGGCTTAGGGTTTAGAATTAAGGATTAGGGTTAGAGTTAGAGTTAGGGTTGAGATTTTTTTAGGATTTAGGGTTTGGGGTTTAGGTTTTGTAGTTTAATGTCTATGGTTTGTGTTAAATGTTTGGCTTTTAGTATTTTGGATTTGTAGTTTTGGGTTAATGGTTTAGGGTTAGGGTTAGGGTTACTGTTCGGGTCAAGGTTAGGGTTTAGGGTTTTTAGGTTTTAGGGTATGGGGTTAAGAATTTGAGTTGTAATATCTATGGTTTAGTGTTTAATATTAGGATTTTGGTATTTTGGGCTTTGGGTTTAGGGTTTAGGGTTTATGAATAGGGTTACAGATAAGGTTAGGGTTAAGGTTAGGGTTAAAAATAGGGTTTAGGTTTTTTTTAAAGGTTTTATGTTTTGGGATTGGGTATTTGAGGTTAAAAATCTGTGGTTTAGTGTTTAAATTCTGGGTTGTGTATTTTAGGCTTCGGGTTTAGGGTTTATGTCTTAAGGTTAGGGTTAGGCTTAATGTAAGGGTTAGGGTTTAGTTTTTTTAGGTTTTATGGTGTGGGGTTTAGGATTTAAGTAGTAATATCTATGGTTTAGTGTTTACTGTTAGGGTTTTGGTATTTTGGGCTTTGGGTTTGGGGTTTAGGGTTTAGGGTTTAGGTTAGGGATAGGGATAGGGTTAGGGTTTAGGTTTTTTTAGGGTTTTAGGTTTTGGGGTTTTGAATTTGTGGTTTAAAATCTATAGTTTAGTGTTTTGATATTTTGGGCGTGGGGTTTCGAGTTTATGGTTTAGGGTTAGGGTTTAGGGTTTGTTGTTTAGCTTTTGAGGTTTAAAATCTATTGTTTATTGTTTAATGTTTGGGTTTTCATATTCTAGAGTTAGGGTTTAGGATTTAGGATTTAGGGTTAGGGTTACAGTTAGGAAGTAGTATTTTTTTAGGTTTTAGGGTTTAGGGTTTTTAGTATTTGAGGTTCAATATCTATGGTTTAGTGTTAAATGTTTGGGTTTTGGTATTTTTGGTCTTGGGGTTTCGGGTTTATGAATTAGGGTTAGGTTAAGGGTTAAGGTTAAGGTTAAGGTTAGAATTTTGGGTTTTTTAGGTTTTAGAATTTAGGGCTTAGGATTTGAGGTTTAATATCAATGGTTCAGTGTTGAATGTTTGAGTTTTTCTATTCTGGGCTTGGGGTTTAGGGTTTAAGGGTTTAAAGACGAGGGTTAGGGTGAAGGTTAGGGAAGGTTTATGGGCTTTTTTAGGTTTTAGGGTTTGTGGTTTAGGATTTTAGGTTTAATATCTACGTTTTAGTGTTTAATGTTTGAGATTCGGTATTTTTGGCTTGGGTTTAGAATTTTGGGTTTAGGGTTAGGGTTTAGGTTTTTTTAGGTTTTAGGGTTTGGGGTTTAGAATTTGGGGTTCAATATCTATGATGTACTGTTTAATATTTTGGGTTATGGTATTTTGGGCTTGGGGTTTAGGATTTAGGGTTTAGGGTTAGGGTTAGTGTACCGACCCAGATTCTTGAATCCGAATCACCACCGGCGTCGTTGACCTCTCAGAGGTCGCAGAAAATCCTCATTTTGTATTCATCACATTCATCTAGTTAAATTTGCGGAAAATTTAAAACTTTCTATATATATGAATTTTACTTAGACTTCATATAGTCATTACATATTAATCATTACATACTAAGCTCAACATCAATAGACAACTATATAACATAAAGATTCAATTCGAAACTGAAGATGAATATATCGTAAATAGTTTGCCAAACACGGCCTTACATCAAAAGGTTTGAAATGAAATAAGAAACAAAACTCTAGGGATAACATCCAATTGCTATATCTATATCTAAAGCTAGACTAATGCGTGT
The DNA here is from genome assembly GCA_016801875.1 of Solanum sitiens. Classification (NCBI taxonomy): domain Eukaryota; kingdom Viridiplantae; phylum Streptophyta; class Magnoliopsida; order Solanales; family Solanaceae; genus Solanum; species Solanum sitiens. The sequence goes on along the minus strand of JABWTJ010000365.1, from coordinate 592,839 downwards.
AGCATCATCGAAATCAAGAGGACCTACCAAATGGTCTGGAGAAATGCTGAAGTCCAAACCGCTGCAAGTGTCGTCAATCTGTCCTCTGACCTGCACCTATAAAAATAGTAAATAGTAGGGGGTTTGTACACCACTTGTACTAAGTATGGGCGTATGCACACGTAGACATAAATCTATGCATGATCAATAAAAGCTCTTCCTAAGAAACAAGCCATTTCTGGAAAGTCTGACTAGACTTTCCTAATTCGTTACTTTTGAATTGTGGTATGAATATGATTTATTTTAATGCATTCAAAGAACACAACTCATTTTTTATATGAATACTAGACAGTAGTATCATCAACATAAATTTAGAACCATTCGAGCGAATATTTGAAAATTTACTCCTCCAAACCCGAGAGCTCCCTTTTTGACACTTAGTTTATTTTTTAGTCTTTTTCTTCTTGTTGTTGTGTAGTTCAATAATTCCTTTGGTCCTATGTTTTACTTACAAGTGCAATGATTCATTGTAGTCCCATACCCACAATAAATCGATGTAAGTAATCCAAGGACTAAGGAATAATTTCCCTACCTTATAGTGAGTCATTCTTTACACTGTATATTCTTCACGTTTCATAAGCCATTCTCTATTGGTCATGCCATTTATTTCATTACATTCATCTTAGGGAAGTTATGAGGTATTTAGTTAACATTACGTTTCTACTTCCCTTTATTGGCATCATATAAGAAGTCATTATAAGCCAATCTTATTTGGCTGTGCCCAGTATATGCTGAAACTTGATGAGTGTGATATTGGCACTTGACATTCTTAAGCTCTTCTTCATTGCTCACTTTGAACATACGTTCCATCATCATCATCATTCTCACTTTCTTAGTGACATCATTAGGAATAAGATCATGCGAGCTTAACATGAAATCCAGTGTCTCCCCCACACTGAAAAGAGATGATTCACCGGTTAAAATGAATCTAGAGCATGTGAGCTACTCATGGAATCCAGTGTCTGTCCCACACAGAAAAGGGGTGATCCCCGGCTACGGCGAATCCATCTCAAATGTTCACTCCACGCATAAAAGGAGTGGCTCATGGCTATTATGAACCAAGAACATATCGTGGTCATTAACCGACATAGATCATGTGATCTAAACATGAAATCATGTGTCTGCCCCGCACCAAAAAGGGGTGGAATCACCGGCCAAGGTAAAACCGTACATGCCTCGATTGCTTAGGTGGAAACCACTGGCTAGTTCCTATGTTGGCTAGACATAGTTCGAAGACTAGAGACTTAATGAGACAACTTATCCACCTGGGTGGCAGCCACGTCTTCATGAGACTTACACGTGCAGCACATGCTCATAACTAGTCTATCCGTGCTATGCTCACTTTCATTATCTTCTTTATCTTTTAGAGTTAAATCAAGCATTGTGGAAGCTTACTTCTAGATTGAGATTTATTTACTCTTTTGATGACTTGTCATCCTTACTTTATATTGATGAAATGTGAATTGCCCTTACATATCATCCTTACTTTACATTGATGAAATGTGAATTGTCCTTACATATCATCCTTACTTTACATTGATGAATGTGAATTGTCCGTACATATCATCCTTACTTTACATTGATGAAATGTGAATTGTCCTTACATTTCATCCTTAGGTGTTAATGAGACTAGTCTCACACATTTTAACACCTTCATTCGTGAGTATTATTTTAACATAGTAGATTAGGTGTAGGTAAGACTTGTCCCACTTCCTTTAACACCCCATTATGGTCACTTACTTAGTTTAGACCCCTTTAATTATGTTATAACTCGTGTTACTTCTTAACTTTAGTGTAGTAGCTTCATTTCATCATTTATGGACGATGAGCACTTCTTTCGATGAGTTACATATGTTCATAGTTCATTCTTGTAGGGCATGTTGGGAGTTGTCCCAACGAATGTCATGCCCTTGGTTATGGATTCATTGAGTTACTTTATAAGTTCTTATAATATCATTTGATACTCTAACTACACAAGATTGACATATGATTAGTATTGGCCTCAACGTTTGGATATTAAACTACATAAACCATTTTTGTTGGTATAGACCAATTTTACATGTGTTCATATTTGAATTGAATGTGTATGAACCTTTAGCAAATCTTTCAATCATTTACATAAGCTCCTAGCCATTAGCATGCATTCGTTTTGACCAAATATTGTTAGCCAATTTTATAGGCCCCACATAGTCAATTCATTCAATATGTGATTTCATAGTTGTCTTTAAGCCAATCTTAGTTCATGACTTTAGCGTAACATTTTTAAAATATATTGGACAGCATCATATTAACATTTGATGACTTTAGCATCTTCATAATGTTATAAAACAGCAAGTCAACAATCGGCACACACACATCAACACTTGACATTTACGGACGTAACTAGCATATGATTGGTTCTTAATTCACGTTGTAAACATTAGCTTCATACGATCTTAAGTTCATAGGTTCATGCGAAATTCATCATTCAAGAACATTACACATAAAATCATCCAGCACCACATAACAACAACATGATCTCTAACCTATTCAACATGGAATCGAAAAGGATATTAGGGACAAGGGAAGTTCGATGAGAACTTTGGGAACAACCCTAGTTTTCAACATTTCATGAATTACGACGATGGAAATTACTCTTGGAGAAGGAATTCAAGGATAGAAACCCATACCTTGAGTAGAAATTAATCTACGAAGACCACCTCGAACGAACCCTTGAAGATACCTTGAAATCGCCTAAGAACGTCTATGCCCTTTTTCCGTTTTAGCGCTCTTCGTTTACTCCCTCTTTCTTGCGTTTTTATTCTACTTGTTTTGATCGTGAATTATAAGTTTAGGAACTGATCTTGAATTATAAAACTTAAGACTTAATTAACTTTAATTAATAAATTAATTAGTTAATTACTAAAATACCCCTCCTAAGTTGACTAGACATAGGAGGACCATTAACTTAGCCAATTGCAATTTTGACTATGTGTCTCGGCTGAGCAAGGCTTAATTTAATTAATTTTATGGCTTAATTAAATAAATATTGGACTTAAGGAAATTACCAAAACACGCCTAAGTCACTAGGACCAGAACTAACAACTTTGGACCATCCTAGGTTAGGTACTAGGTTGTCCCTAAGTTAGTTAGGTGCCGCCCGACCAAGTCCTAAGTTGTCGGGTTTATTAGGGGGGCCAATTCGGTTAGACCTAGGTTGGTTGTCTAGTTAGGATAGTTGGTTAGGACTTAGAGTTAGTTAGGCTGGCTGGTCACACATGGAGGGACCCACCCGTGCGTGTCTTGCCTAACCGCCCTAACCGAATTCGGTTAGGGTGGTTCCGTAGTCCCCCTTGGCCGGCTCCTTCACGTGTGATGCCCATGTGCTTGCACATGGGCTTGTTGCACTTTCCTAACTAATTTATCTTGATGACTCATTTGGGAATGTTTACTTATTGTCCCAAGGACCCTCACCATGTCCTTGGGCATTGCTTAATATACATGATCATTTTAATTGATCATGTGCCATGGTATCTAGGCTTGACACTTGGATGCCTCATACCTTTTGTGAGTTGGACAAAATATATTTTATTAGCTTGGGGTCTTCATTGCAGGTACATTTCTTAAACGTCAATCTTGGATTGGGGTATGGAAACCCCAAAAAGTATATTTCATATTCGTATATAGAAAATTGGCTAATATCTCTTAGCCAATTTTTCTATACTATCCCCAATATTTCTCAATATTGGGCATTGGGGTGCCTATGTACCCCTAATAGGCTTTCTTAAGGACATACTCGGATCTTCATTAGCCAAGTGATTTTTCGGCACGTTACATTATCCCCCCCTTAGGAACATTCGTCCCCGAATGACACTTACACATCATTTAAACAAAGAGGGTGATTTTCGAAAGTTACTTTATCATACTTAAACTTTTCTCTTTTGTGAATATCTGATTCACACTTATTTGGATGATACATAACATTCAAGCTTATCTGAAGCTTTATATTTGAGATTGAGGAATTTCCTTCTCAATCACAGTTAACTTAATGCACATCCCAACTCATGCAATACAAAAATCATGTCTATGCTACACAAAAACAGCAACATGAAATGAAAACATGACTTAATTTTAACTCACATAGTGCTATTATAGGACATACGACTAGTGGCCTACCACACCTAATCGACTAAAGAACTTATACTTAGAGTTTTCTTAAACATAAACCAGACATAGGAAAAGAATACCTAACCTTAAGAACTGAACAAATGAGGGTAGCAGTATCTCATATCTGCCTCGGCCTCCCACGTTGCTCCCTCAACAAGATGGTTCCGCCATAGGACCTTCATGGTGGCAACCTCCTTGGTCCTCAGCCGTTTCACTTGGCCATCTAAAATTTCGACTGGAACCTCTTTATAAGAAAGGTTCTCATCAACTACTAACCCCTCAAAAGGCAGGATTGATGCTAGATCGCCTAGACATTTCTTAAGCATAGAAACGTTAAACATTAGATGAATAGAATCCAAGTCTGGAGGTAATTTCAGTTCGTATGCAACATTTCCCACTCGCTGCAAGATCTCATAAGGACCTATATACCTCGGACTCAACTTGCCTTTCTTACCAAACCTCATCACCCCTTTTATGGGTAATATCTTCAGGTAGACTTGATCACCCACCTCAAACTCTAGAGCTCTCTTTCGGTTATCTGCATAGCATTTATGACAACTGTAAGCAGTAGCCAATCTATCCCTAATCATCTTCACCTTCTCCACTGCCGCCTGCATGATCTCGGGACCAAGGATGGCCAATTCTACTACTTCAAACCAGCCAATCGTAGATCTACAACTTCGGCCATACAATGCTTCGAAAGGTGCCATTCCAATATTGGAATGGTAGCTATTATTGCAAGAGAACTCTATCAGATGCAAGTGATCATCCCAAATCCCCTTGAAGTCAATAACACATTTTCTCAACATGTCTTCAAGGGTCTGGATAGTACTCTCTGCTTACCCATCTGTTTGCGGATGGAAAGCAGTACTAAGCTTCACCTGTGTACCCAATCTTTTCTGGAAAGATTTCTAAAACTGAGAAGTGAATTGAGCCCCTCTGTCCGAAATAATAGATAGAGGAATCCCATTCCATCTCACTATTTCATCTATATAAAGTTTGGCATAGTCTTCGGGCTTGAAGGTAGACTTCACATGTATGAAGTGAGCGGACTTGGTCATTCTGTCAATAATAACCCAAATGGAATCATGTAGTTTCCTAGTCTTTGGCAGACCAACCACAAAATCCATATTGATAGACTCCAACTTCCACGTTGGGATTTCAATCGTCTGAGTGAGGCCTCCAGGCTTAAGGTGTTCGGCCTTAACCTGTTGGCAGTTTGGACACTCCTCCACGAACTTAGAGATATCTCTCTTCATGCCTTCCCACCAATAGACCTCTTTATGGTCTTGGTAAATTTTGGTGGCACCTGGATGGATGAAATATCGGGAACCATGAGCTTCTCCCAAAATACTTGACCTCAAATCATTCACATTGGGCACACATAATCTGTTCTGATATCTGAGTACGCCATCTCCACCTAACGAGAATGACTTATTCAACTTACTCAATACCGAGTCTTTCAACTCCATGAGTATTGGGTCAAGGTGTTGATTGGCTTTAACATCTACAACAAATGAGGATTCGGAACTTGAGTGAACCGAAACACCCCCACTTGGTGCATCTGTCAGCCGTACACCCAATCTTGCCAATCGGTGCACCTCTTTAACCAGCTCCTTCTTCTCATCATCAATATGTGAAATGTTGCCCATGCTCATTCTGCTCAATGCATCGGCCACCACATTGGCCTTACCTGGGTGATAGTGCACACTCATATCATAATCCTTGAGAAGTTCTAGCCATCTACTCTGACGAAGATTCAACTCCCTCTGCGTGAATACATACTAAAGACTCTTATGGTCAGTATACACATCAACATGTACACCATATAAATAATGTCTCCACATCTTCAACGCAAAGACAACCGCGACTAGTTCAAGATCGTGAGTAGGGTAGTTCTTTTCGTGGATTTTCAATTATCTTGATGCGTATGCAATCACCTTACATTCTGTATGAGAACATATCCCAAACCTACTCGGGAAGCATCACAATATACCACGTACCCTCACCACTTCTCGGCAACATCAATACTGGGGCCGAAGTGAGTCGGTCCTTGAGTTCTTGAAAACTCTTTTCACATTTCTCGGACCACTCAAACTTTGCCTTCTTCTTTGTCAATGCGGTCAATGCTGCAGCAATAGTGGAAAATCCTTCTACAAACCTTCGATAATATTTGGCTAAACCCAAAAAGCTCTAAATATCTGTAGGGGTAAGGGGTCTCGGCCAATTCTTCACCGCCTCAACCTTCTTAAGATCAACTTCAACACCTTGGTCGGTCACAACATGACCAAGAAAGGTCACTAATCTCAACCATAATTCAAATTTGCTGACCTTTGCATAAAACTGATGTTCTTTGAGTACTTGCAATGTCTTTCTTAAGTGCACATCATGCTCTTCCTTAGACTTAGAGTATATGAGAATGTCATCTATGAATACTATGACGAATGAATCAAGGTACTCACGGAAGACCCTATTCATAAGGTCCATAAACGCAGCTGGTGCGTTAGTGAGACCGAATGACATGACCAGAAACTCATAGTGCCCATATCTAGTACGAAAAGCCATCTTAGGGACGTCTTCTCGCCTCACTCTAAGCTGATGGTAGCCTGAACGAAGGTTTATCTTGGAAAAGAAACTTGAACCTTGGAGTTGGTCAAACATATCGTCGATTCTGGGAAGAGGGTACTTATTCTTTATAGTGACTTTGTTGAGTTGTGGATAATCGATGCACATTCTAAGGGTTCTATCCTTTTTCTTTACAAACAACACTGGAGCACCCCAGGGGATATGCTCGACTGGATTAAGCCCTTATCAAGTAGATCTTTTAACTGCAATTGCATCTCATTGAGTTCAGTTAGTGGCATCCTATACGGAGGAATAGAAATTGGCTTGGTGTTGGGATCTAAATCAACACCAAAGTCATTCTCACGTTCAGGAGGGACTCCTGGTAAATCCTCCGGAAAGACATTTGGGAACTCATTCACTATTGGCAAAGAATCTATGGAAGGGACTTCTTGATCTAAGTCATTGACTCTAACTAAGTGGTATAAATACCCCTTATCTATCATCTTATTGGCCTCTATGTTTGAAAAAATTTGGCCGACTGGACTTGAACCACGCCCTTCCCATTCTAGTTCTAACTTATTCGGATACTGAAACCTCACTACCCTGTTTCGACAGTCTATTGTGGCATAACACTTGTGAAGCCAATCCATACCAAAGATCATGTCAAAATCGAGCATGGCTAACTCCACTATATCTGCGTGAGTGACTCTATCAAGGACCTTAATTGGGCAATTTTTTTACACTTTCTCGGCTCTAATGCCGTCCCCTATGGGATTACTTACTAAAATTTGATCATGCAAGATTTTAAGAAGCACATCAAATCTACTAGCTATCAATGGAGTGACAAATGATAAAGTGGATGCTGGATCTAATAATGCATACACAAGGAAATTAAAGACATGCAACGTACCCGTGACTACATCAGCTGACTTCTCTTGCTCTTCTCTACCTTTCAGCGCATAGAACTTGTTCCTTTTGGGAGGTTCGGCTGCAGCATTTACATTTGGCCGAGTCTGAGCATTTACCTTAGATTGATTATTCACTTGAGGACAGTCTCGGACCATGTGTCCACTTTTGCCGCACCCGAAACAGGTGTTAGTACCTACCAAACATTCACCAATGCGAACACCCACACTTACCACAAGGCCTGTTGGTTCGCTGGACGTTACGGTCATTGCCCATTATGGGGCCAGACTAATTCACCTTAATTCTTGAGTTACCTGAAGGAGCGGAGTTACCTGAGTGCATCTTGAACTTAGGCCTGTTTTGTACTCCAAATGAGCCCCTACCCGAGCTCGAACTAGGCTGGTCCGCAGCCTTAGGCTTCTTGCCTTTGTTAATTCACCTCTTGCGGCGACTCTCCTTTACTTGTTGAGCATGTACCATCAATATGCCCAGATCCATGTTGTCATGCAGCTGGCTGCCTAACAATCTTCTACCAGATCCTCAAACACGCCAGTAACGAATCTACTCATCTCATCCCTGCTATTTGCCACGAGAGAAGAAGCATACTTTGAAAGTTTAACAAACTTCAAGGAATACTCCTTGACAGACATACCTCCCTATCTCAGGTTGATGAACTCTTCAACTTTGGCTTCCCTTTGCTCCCTTGGGAAGAACCTCTCCAGAAAGGCAGTTTTGAGAACATCCCAAGTGATGGGAACATCTCCTCTAGCTCGGCCATCAGCCCACATCCGGTACCAAACCTGTGCCACATCCTTGAGTTGATATGCAGTCAACTCATCCTTTGCCTCCTCATCAACTCCCATGGCACACAGAATCTTGTAAACCTCATCCACAAACTCTTGAGGATCCTCATTAGTTTTGGACCCATAGTAGACTGGAGGATTCATTCTAGTAAAATCCCTCAACCTACTAGCCATAGTGCTAGCATGCGGGTTCTCTCTGGGAGCACCCTGTCTCGCGGCTTGAGCCGTGATGGCTTGAGCCTGAGTCGTGATGGACTGTGCCATCTGCAGCAAAGCATTCCTCACTTCACCATCTATTAACCCATCTGGGTTGACAGTCACTTGTTTAGCAAGAGCTGGGGCTTGAGGAGGAGCTTGATTCCCTTCCGCAGCTGCTTCCTCAACTATTCTCGCGGCAATCCTCCTTGTGTTCATTTTCTATACATATACACAAGAAGAGAGTTAGATCCTCAAAATGACATAAAATGTCACAACTCTACATAGCACGATAAAGAGTAGAAGAAGGGAGATTTCCTATCATCGCGTAGTCTCTAAGTCATGATTGTGGCGCGCTTCAAAATGATAAGTCAGAAGTTATGTAACGTGGTAGTGTTGAGCTTCAGATCTGAGGTAATTTAAAATCATGCTCTGATAACAAGTTTTGTAATGACCCGGATTCTTGAATCCGAATCACCACCAGCGTCGTTGACCTCTCAGAGGTCGCAGACAAGCCTCATCTTGTATTCATCACATTCATCTAGTTAAATTTATGGAAAATTTAAAACTTTTTATATGTATGAAGTTTACTTAGACTTCATATAGTCATTACATATTAATCATTACATACTAAGCTCAACATCAATCATAAAGAATCAATTCGAAACTGAAGATGAATATGTCGTAAATAGTTTGTCAAATACGACCTTACATCAAAAGGTTCAAAATGAAATAAGTAAGAAACTCTAGGGAAAAAATCCACTAGCTATGTCTATATATAAAGCTGGACTAATGCGTGTAGCATCCTCGAAATCAAGAGGACCTACCAAATGGTCTGGAGAAACGCTGAAGTCCAAATCGCTGCAGGTGTCGTCAATCTGTCCTCTTACCTGCACCTATAAAAATAGTAAATAGTAGGGGGTTTGTACACCACTTGTACTAAGTATGGGTGTATGAACATATACACATAAAGCTATGCATGATCAATGAAAGCTCTTCCTAAGCAACATGCCATTTCTGGAAAGTGTAGTCATTAGACTTTCCTAATTCGTTACTTGTGAATTGTGGTATGAATATGATGTATTTTAATGCATTCAAAGCACACAACTCATTTTCTATATGATTACAATACATTAGTATCATCAACATAATTTTAAAACCACTCGAGCGAAGATTTGAAAATTTGCTCCTCCAAACCCGAGAGCTCCCTTTTTGACACTTAGTTTATTTTTTAGTCTTTTTCTTCTTATTGTTGTGTAGTTTAATAATTCCTTTGGTCCTATGTTTTACTTACAAGTGCAATGATTCATTGTAGTCCCATACCCACAATGAATCGATGTAAGTAATCCAAGGACTAAGGAATGATTTCCCTACCTTATAGTGAGTCATTCTTTCCACTATATATTCTTCACGTTTCATAAGCCATTCTCTCTTGGTCATGCCATTTATTTCATTACTTTCATCTTAGGGAAGTTATGAGGTATTTAGTTAACATTACGTTCCTACTTCCCTTTATTGGCATCATAGAAGAAGTCATTATAAGCCAATCTTATTTGGTTGTGCCCATTATTTGCTGAAACTTCATGAGTGTGATATTGGCACGTGACATTCTTAAGATCTTCTTCATTGCTCACTTTGAACATACGTTCCATCATCATCATCATTCTCACTTTCATAGTGACATCATTAGGAATAAGATCATGTGAGCTTAACATGAAATCCAGTGTCTCCCCCACACTCAAAAGAGGTGATTCACCGGTTAAATGAATTTAGACCATGTGAGCTACTCATGGAATACAGTGTCTATACCACACCAAAAAGGGGTGATCCCCGACTAAGGCGAATCCATCTCAAGTGTTCACTCCACACCGAAAAGGAGTGGCTCACGGCTATAGTGAACCAAGAACATATCGTGAGCATTAACTGACATAGAACATGTGAGCTAAACATGAAATCCTGTGTCTTCCCCACACCGAAAAAGGGTGGAATCACCGGCCAAGGTGAAACCGTACATGCCTAGCTCGCTTAGGTGGAAACCACTGGCTAGTTCCTATGTTGGCTAGATATAGTTCGAAGACTAGAGACTTAATGAGACTACTTATCCACCTCTGTGGTAGACTCGTCTTCATCAGACTTACACGTGCAAGCACATACTCATAACTAGTCTATCGGTGCTATGCTCACTTTCATTATCTTCTTTATCTTTTAGAGTTGACTCAAGCATTGTGGAAGCTTAATTCTAGATTGAGATTTACTTACTCTTTTGATGACTTGTCACCCTTACTTTACATTGATGAAATGTGAATTGTCCTTACATATCATCCTTAATTTACATTGATGAAATGTGAATTGTCCTTACATATCATCCTTACTTTACATTAATGAATGTGAATTGTCCTTACATATCATCATTAGTTTACATTGATGAAATGTGAATTGTTCTTACATTTCAGCCTTAGGTGTTAATGAGACTAGTCTCACACATTCTAACACCTTCATTCGTTAGTATTATTTTAACATAGTAGCTTAGCTATAAGTAAGACTTGTCCCACTTCCTTTAACACCCCATTCTGGTCACTTACTTAGTTTAGACCCCTTTAATTATGTTATAACTCATGTTACTTCTTTACTTTAGTGTAGTAGCTTCATTTCGTCGTTTATGGACGATGAGCACTTCTTTCAATGAGTTACATATGTTCATAGTTCATTCTTGTAGGGCATGTTGGGAGTTTTCCCAATGAATGTAATGCCCTTGGTTATGGATTCATTGAGTTACTTTATAAGTGCTTATAATATCATTTGATACTCTAACTACACAAGATTGACATATGATTAGTATTGGCCTCAACGTTTGGATATTAAACTACATAACCATTTTTGTTGGTATATACCAATTTTACGTGTGTTCATATTTAAATTAAATGTGTATGAACATTTAGCCAATCTTTCAATCATTTACATAAGCTCCTAGCCATTAGCATGCATTCGTTTTGACCAAATATTGTTAGCCAATTTTATAGGCACCAGATAGTCAATTCATTCAATATGTGATTTCATAGTTGTCTTTATGCCAATCTTAGTTCACGACTTTAGGGTAACGTTTTTAAGACATATTGGACAGCATCATATTAACATTTGATGATTTTATCATCTTCATAACGTTACAAAACAGCAAGTCAACAATCGGCACACACACATCAACACTTGACATTTATGGACGTAACTAGCATATGATCGGTTCTTAATTCACGTTGTAAACATTAGCTTCATACGATCTTAAGTTCATAGGTTCATGCGACATTCATCATTCAAGAACATTACACATAAAATCAGCCAGCACCACATAATAACAACATGATTTCTAACCTATTCAACATGGAATCGAAAAGGATACTAGGGACAAGGGAAGTTTGACAAGAACTTTGGGAACAACCCTAGTTTTTGAGATTTCATGAATTACGACGAAGGAAAGTACTCGTGGAGAAAGAATTACAGGGGAGAAACCCATACCTTGAGTAGAACTTAATCTACGAAGACCACCTCGAACAAAACCTTGAAGACACCTTGAAATTGCCTAAGAACGTCTATGCCCTTTTTCCATTTTAGCGTTCATCGTTTACTGCCTCTTTCTTGCGTTTTTGTTCTAAGTGTTTTGATCGTGAATTTTAGGTTTAGGAACTGGTCTTGTATTATAAAACTTAATACTTAATTGACTTAGCCAATTGCAATTTTTACTATGTGTCTCGGCTGACCAAGGCTTCATTTAATTAATTTGATGGTTTAATTAATTAAATATGGGACTTAAGGAAATTACCAAAACACCCTAAGTCACTAGGACCACAACTAACAACTTTGGACCATCCTAGGTTAGGTACTAGGTTGTCCCTAAGGTAGTTAGGTGCAACCCGACCAAGTCCTAGGATTTCGGGTGCATTAGGGGGTCCAATTTGGTTAGTCCTAGGTTCGTTGTCTAGTTAGGATAGTTGGTTAGGACTTAGAGTTAGTTAGGCTGGCTGGTCCCATATGGAGGGACCCACCCATGTGTGTCTTGCCTAACCGCCCTAACCGAATTCGATTAGGGTGGTTTCGTGGTCCCCCTTGGTTGGATCCTTGACGTGTGATGACCATGTGCTTGCACATGGGTTTGTTGCACTTTCCTAACTAATTTATCTTGATGGCTCATTTGGGAATGTTTACTTATTGTCCCGAGGACCCTCATCATGTCCTTGGGCACTGCTTAATCTACATGATCATTTTAATTGATCATGTGCCATGATATCTAGGCTTGACACTTGGATGCCTCAAACCTTTTGTGAGTTGGAAGAAATATATTTTATTAGCTTAGGGTCTTCATTGCAGGTACAATTCTTAAACGTCAATCTTGGATAGGGGTATGGAAACCCCAAAAAGTATATATCATATTCGTATATAGAAAATTGGCTAATATCTCTTAGCCAATTTTTCTATACTATGCCCAATATTTCTCAATATTGGGCATTGGGGTGCCTATATACCCCTAATAGGCTTTCTTAAGGACATACCTTGATCTTCATTAGACATGTGATTTTTCGGAATGTTACAGTTAGGGTTAGTGTTAGGGTTAGAGTTAGGGTTTAGGTTTTTTTTAGGTTTTAGGGTTTGGGGTTAAGGATTTGAGTTGTAATATATATGCCTTAGTGTATAGTGTTATGGTTTTCGTATTTTGGGATTTGGGTATAGGCTTAGGGTTAGGGTTAGGGTTTAGGGTTTTTTAAGGTTTTAGGTTTTGGGGTTTAGGATTAGTGGTTTAAAATCTATCGTTTAGTGTTTAATTTTTGGTTTTTTGTATTTTGGGCTTAGAGCTTAGGGTTTAGGGTTTGGGTTTGGGTTAGGGTTGAGGTTATGATTTAGGATTTTTTTTAGGTTTAAGGGTTTAGGGTTTAGCATTTGAGGTATTATATCTATAGCATAGTGTTTAATGTTTGGGCCTTGTTATTTTGGTCTTGGGATTTTGGGTTTCTGGTTTAGGCTTAGGGTTAGGGTTAGGGTTCAGGTTAGGGTAATAGTTAGGATTAGGATTAGGGCATTTTTAGGTTTTAGGGTTTAGGCTTTAGGATTTGAGGTTTAATATCAATGTTTTAGTGTTTAATGTTTATGTTTTTGTATTTTGGGCTTGGGGTTTAGGATTTAGGATGTAAGGGTTTAAGGGTTAGGGAAGGTTTAGTTTTTTTTATTAGGTTTTAGTGTTTGGGGATTAGGATTTGAGATTTAATATCTACAGTTTACTGTTTAATGGTTTTATTATTTTTAACTTGGTGTTTAGAATTTATGGTTTAGGGTTAGGATTTCGGATTTTTGCGGTTTTAGGGTTTGGTGTTTAAGACTTAGGGTTTAATATATATGGTTTAGTGTTTAATGTTTGGGTTTTGGTATTTTGGGCTTGGGTTAGGGTTTATATTTGAGGGTTAGGGTTAGGGTTAAGGTTAGGGTTAGGGTTAGGGTTTAGGTCTTTTTTTTTTACGTTTTAGGGATTGTGGTTAAGGATTTGACTTGTAATATCTATTAATGTTTAATGCTAGTTTTTTTTTTATTTTGGGCTTTGGGTTTAATGTTTATGGTTAGGGTTAATGATAGGGCTAGGGATTAGGATTTTTTTAAGGTTTTAGGATTTGTGGTTTAAAATCTATGGTTTATTGTATAATTTTATTTTGTATTTTGGGCTTGGTGTTTTGGTTTTAGGTTTTAGGGTTAGGTTAGGGTTAGGGTTCAGGTTAAGTTTAGGGTTCAGGTTTTTTTAAGGTTTTAGGTTTTTGGGTTTAGGATTTATAGTTTATAATCTATGGTTTAGTGTTTAATGTTATGGTTTTGGTATTTTGGTTTTGGTGTTTTGGATTTATGGTTTAGGGTTAGTGTTCGTGTAAAGGTTAGGGTTAGGGTTAGCGTTAAGGTTAGGGTTTACTTTTTTTTAGGTGTTAGGGTTTCTCGTTTGGGATTTGAGGTTTAAAATCTATGGTTTAGTGTTTAATGTTTGAGTTTTTGTATTTTGGACTTAGGGTTTAGGGTTTAAGGTTTAGGATTAGAGTTAGGGTTATTGTTATGGTGTAGTTTTTTTAGGTTTTCGGGTTTAGGGTTTAGCATTTGAGGTTTATTGTTTATGGTGTAGTGTTCAATGTTTGAGTTTTGTATTTTGGGCTTGGGGTTTTGGATTTATGGTTTATGGTTAGGGTTAGGGTTTCAGTTAGGGTTATGCTTGAGTTTTTTGTAGGTTTTAAGGTTTAGAATTTAGGTTTAATATGTAGGGTTTAGTGTTTAATGTTTGGGTTTTGGTATTTTTGGCTTGGGGTTTAGTGTTTAGGGTTTAAGGATTTAAGGGTAAGGGTTAGGAAAGGTTTAGGGATTTTTAGGTTTTAGGGTTTGTGTTTAGAATTTTGAGATTTTATATATACGATTTGGTGTTTAGTGTTAGGGTTTTAATATTTTTGGCTTGGGGTTTATAATTTAGGGTTTAGGGTTAGGGTTAGGGTAAAGGTTAAGGTTTAGTAGTTTTTTAGGTTTTAGCGTTTAGGGTTTAGGATCTATTGTTTAGTGTTTAATGTTATTCTAGAAACCTTGACTTGCTAACTTGGAGGTTTCCATCTCATGAGACAACATCTATGTTAGGAACCCAAACTTTCTAACGTGAAGGTTCTCTTGTGAGAAGACGGACTTACTAACGTGAAGCCCCTACTCTCATTTGTCATGTTCAATTGGTGCTAGGCTATAACTCCCTTTTTAATATATTTAAGCCTTTAATGCATTAATTCATGAAGAAGGCTTTAGGATGTTGCTCCTTCATACAACATATAGCTCAAAGGATTCAAAGATGATAATGTCCTTTCATCATAGACCCTACTTCATGTGAGAATATCCTTTCACATATTCATACAATCATACATCATGTGTGTGTGCATACAATGTTAGATCTATCTTTGTAACAACCCTAAAAATAGATATGATAAGTAATGCTTAATGTGTCAAGAATGCCTACGATTAGACCAGGTTCACACGGATTGATGCGCATAGAACCAGACCTCGGAACCCTTGCTACAGCCAATCCAACTAAATTGGTGAGTTACTTGAGCTTGGAAAGTTTGGTTCCAACCATGTAGGGCTCTCGAATACGAAGATTTACTCCAACGAGTCTTTACCGGACTTAAAAAAGGGAAATATTAGGTTTGGAGGGTCTAGGGGTGAAATGGTCTTTTTCCTGGCTAAGGGTAGTATCATAATTACCCTAAATATATAATTAATTATTTAATTAATAAGGTGGAGGGGCAATTTGGGGAGAGAGGGCCGACAATGGGCTCTTGAAGTGAAGTCTTGCTCCACCCGGGTTCGAACCTAGGTGGAAGCAATGAATTAAAGTTATTTTTATTTAAGTTATTAAATTAATGTAATTAATTAATAATTATTATTCATTAACTGATTAAAATAAAATAGAAATCAGATTTTTTATAATTAACCAAAACCTTGTTGACTAAGTCCTAAAACTAGACACCTAAGCCTCATACAACTCCCACTATCTCACGTTTATCTCTCAACTCTCACGCTCAATATCTCTTCTTCTTTCTCACATATTCTCTCAGCCAAAATAATATACAAGAACAGAAAAATAAACCAAGTTCTTCACACTTGAAGAACTCACACGAAATCACAAGAAAACAAACGTTAATCGCACGTTAGGCTAAGGGAGGTTGTCCGTCGTGTGGTGTTGACATTGAGGAGGCTTAGACATGATCTTGGTTGGATCTTTTGGGCAGCAAGTCCAGGGTTTGACTTCAAAAAGGTATGGGTGTTCTTCTCTCTTGGTCCCTTTCCCAATAGACCCCTTAAGATTTAGATTATTCAGTCCAAAAACTAGGATTGTTCCCCTTTGCATGCCCCTGTCACTAGCTCCCAATGAATCCTAGGTTGGGTAAGATTGCTGGTAGATTTAGGTGTATGTTATGTTTTCGTGATGAATATTATTATGTTTGTGTACTTGAAATGGTATGAAAGACAACCCATGTGTTCGAAATTATGTGCAAGTATGTGACAGTGACTAAGGTTCTCAGATTAAGGCTCCAAAATTTATAATTTTATGGTTGTTATTTTACGTGCATAAACCTATGTAAATCGTGATGTTCATTAAAATGGAAGTGTGGCTGATTTGAGTATCAATCTTTTGGCTAAACGAATCTATGAAAAATGCACCCCATAACGTGTTAAAAGATCTATGAAAAATGTACCCCATAACGTATTAAGAGTTCAAGTGAAAATGTGGGTGAAAATGAGCTGAAAATGACTAAATTTCCAGCAAACTTACAAGTTTGGTTTAGGCTAAATAAAGATGAATAAATCTGGAAATTATTTGAGTGTAAAAGGGATGAGGTCACCAGGATTCGAACCCGTGACCTCACCCGTGAGCTGCCTTAAAAGCGTGAAAAGGGTTGGGGGTTCGATCCCACAACCTCACTGCCAACTCAGAAATAGTCAACTGTTAAAAGAAAATAAAATAAGGAGGCTGTGGGGGTTCGACCCCACAACCTGTCAATCCCAAACGAGTAAAAGAAAAATAAAGAGAAAAAATGCGATGCTATTCGGACTCGGTCTCGGGTCCCAACGCCTTAAAGGACCGAAATTAAAGAAAATAAAAAGAAAATATTAAGTGTTGTTCAAGGGATTCGAACTTGGGTTTCCTTGCCCCAAATTCCGTATTGATACATAAATCATACGTGAATTAAATGTTCAAGAATAATGCCGCCTACTTAGATTGAAATCGAGATCTTGGCATACATACAAGATGCATAAGTCTTGTACTACATAATCTTAGGAAGATATGAATCACTTAAACGAACTATGAATGAAGCCTCATGGCTTGTATGTATAGACCCATAAGTCTAGTATACATTTAAAAATAAGTGAACCTAAGATGTATGTAATGAATGATGTAACCCTAGAAGGGTTAAGTACGAGTGTAAAACACACTAAATGGCCAAGTGCATTGGCATATGATGAAATGATTATTATGTAATGAAATGATGAAACCCTAGAAAGGTTAAGTAAGAGTGTGAAACACACAAATGGCCAAGTGCATTGGCATATGATGAAATGAACATTCACGTAAAAAGGGGGTGAGTAATTATGAAGAGTAAATGTGCTAATGTTAATGAATGTGGTGACAACATGATATGAGGCTAATGTAAAAGATGAGAAAAATCTCAAATGAGCCTAAGTAAATGTTACCAAAACGTACTCACCTATGAGAGTGTAAAGTTAATGAAGAGACCAGTCTCTATGAACACTCTAATGAAAGTATTGAGATTAACAGACTTAATACTAATGATAAGATGAGAAATCATCTATTGAGCTATGATGTCCTCATACTAGAAGCCAGCTTCCATGACGTATGATTTGAATATAATGGAACTTTGTACTGAGCACCGATAGACTAGCTATGAGCGGTGATGCCTTCTTTCGGGAAGGGCGGAGGTTCACGTAACTCTCATGAGATGAGACTGTCCGGCATGCCGGGCATAGGTCTCCTTATATCTCTTAGTCTTCGAACCTATACTGCCAATATAGGGATCTGGCGGGGTTCAATTCCCATGTACGCTAGCATATTTTGGGTCACCTTGGCTGGCGATTCCACCTCTTTTCGGTGTGGGGGAGACACTGGATTTCATGATTCTCACATGATCTATGTCGGTTAAAGTTAAAGTTCCCAATGAATGAATGAGGCCAGCCTAGAATGATGCACATAATGAAATGAACGATACCAAAGGTGTTAGGATAGGATAATCAAGAGGTGAGCTAGACTCAAGTAATGACACTAGGTTATTCTTGATAATTGCACAGCAAACCCGATGGGAGTCTTAAACTACATCTTAGGTATAGCTAGTGTTTAGACTAGCTTATGAATGAATAAAATGAAGTACGTATGAATGAATGAAGCAGACTCTATGTTTGCTAAGCAAGACTCCCTAGTTGAGGTCTCATATGTTGAGCCCTCATTTTGGAAGTCTTAATGTCAAGTCCATGATTCCAAGGTCTCATGGCATATGAATGAATGATATGAAAGATGTTATGTGCTATATGCAATATGATATGTGCTATGTGTAAGATGTTATGTGTTGTGTGCAATATGATAAGTATGATGATGCATGTTACTCTCATGGCATGACTTTTCTAATCCAAATTTGGAAAGCTCACTGACTTTCCTAATCCAAATTTGGAAAGCTCACTAACTTTCCTAATCCCAATTTGGCAAGTCCACTGACTTGACTTTCCATAATCATGTTGTTAGTAAAGAGCTATTCTTACTCATGCATGTCCTTGGTGTGTGCTTGCATATACCCATACTTAGTACAAGTGTGTACTAATCCCATACAACTCTATATTTTTAGGTGCAGGCACAGGTGGACGCTAGAGCTTACAGGTTGACGTTGCAGCTATCCGGACGTGGAGCTTTCATTTGGACTTGGAAGGACCTCATGCTTTCGAGGATGTCTACCATTATTATCTAGCTTAGATATAGGCTTTAGCTAGTGGAGCATGTTCCACTAGTGTTTCTTTCCACTTTCATTTCAGACTTTGTATTGGTGCCATTTTGGCAAAAATACTTTTAATGCAATTATGAACTGTTTCTTTCATTTGATTATCTCTATATTAGATGGTTGATTTGTGAACGCCTATGATGTTAAGTTTAAAGTGTTTAGCATAAATTAAGAAAACAAAAAGTTCAAATTTTTCCGCTAAAATTAACCGAGATGAAGTAAGAATGACGTATGTAGGATTGTCTGCGACCTCTGAGAGGTCAACGACGTCGGTCTCGTCTGAGGTCTAGACTCCGGTCGTGACAAAGTTGGTATCAGAGCACTAGGTTAAATTCTGAGGATAATAAGTTCACATCAACCACATTGAGTAGTTTCTAAGTCATGGTAGTGTAGTGCACCAC
The DNA here is from genome assembly GCA_016801875.1 of Solanum sitiens. Classification (NCBI taxonomy): domain Eukaryota; kingdom Viridiplantae; phylum Streptophyta; class Magnoliopsida; order Solanales; family Solanaceae; genus Solanum; species Solanum sitiens. The sequence continues at coordinate 573,231 of JABWTJ010000365.1, read as the reverse complement.
TATCCTGAATTAGAGACTGCATGATGCGTAGGAAAATTTACCTTCTTCTGATCTTATCGTGCTTTTCCTAATGTCTTTTTTCTTGGTGTTATAAGTGTGTCTAACATCAATCTTTGTTGTTTTCAGAGAATGAATACTAGGAGAACCATTGGTCAGAGGAGAGGAGGTGCAGCTTCTGGGACAATCAGGTTCCACCCCAGGCTCCAGCTGAAGGTGTGGCTATGCCGATTAACCCAGCTGGGTTGACTGATGCGGAGGTGCAGGCATCTCTGGCCCAGATGGTACAGGCTATCACTATGAAGGCCCAGGCTATGACTGCCCAGGTCAACCGGCAGGATGTTCAGGGAGAAACCACCGGTTTGTAGCATGGCTGACAGGCTGAGAGACTTCACAAGGATGAATCCTCCTATTTTCACAGCGTCTAAGACTTCAGAGGACCCCCAGGAGTTTGTGGACGAGGTGCATAATATTTTGGTCGCTATGGGGGCCACAGACACTGAAAAGCAGAGTTGGCTTCCTATCAACTCAAGGATGTTGTATAGACTTGGTGCCAGATGTGGCAGGATAGCCGAGCTTTGGGCGGAGTTCCGGTCACTTGGGAGCTATTTAAGACAACCTTCCTGGAGATATTCTTTCCCAAGGAGATGAGCGAGGCAAAGGTTGACTAGTTTATCTACCTTAAGCAGGGATCAATGACAGTCAGGGAGTATTACCTGATGTTTGTTAAACTATCCAGGTATGCTACCTTTCTTAGTATCTATCAGCAAGGATGAGATGACTACTGAAGTTTGTTAAAATATCCAGGTATGCTACTTCCCTTGTATCTAACAGCAGGGATGAGATGAGCAGGTTCCTCACAAGAATCAACGGAGATCTGGAGGATGAGTGTCGGTCTGCGATGCTCCATGATAACATGGACCTCTCCAGGTTGATGGTGCATGTCCAGCAGGTAGAGCACAGCCATAAAAAGAGGGGCGTTCGTGATGCTAGGAGGCCTAAGCCTCAAGATCACGCAGGTCCCAGCCATGGAGGCCACAGAAACAATTTTGGTGTCCGTGAACAGCCCAAGTTCAAGAAGGGGCAGCAGAGTTCTGGGAACTCTAATTCTCAGAGGAGTACAACACCTAGACGAGGCAAACCTGAGCCCAAGAAGGGCAATGGAGGTCAGATGCAGCATCCCATAAAGAACTATGCTAAGTGTGGCCGTGCTCACAGTGGGGAGTGCAGACAGGGCAGTAATGCCTGCTTCGGTTGCGGTAAGAGTGGGCACATGGTTAGAGACTGACCACAGAACAGAGGTCAGGTTGGAGGTAATGCTCAGCCTAGGCCTAATCCACAGAGTGAAACAGCAGTCTAGCCTCCTAAGAGGAACAGATTCTATGCCCTGAAGGGCAGGGAGGAGCAGGAGAAGTCCGCTGATGTGGTCACATGTATTCTCCAAGTATTCTCAACTTCTGTTTATGCTTTACTTGATCCAGGGTCTACGCTTTACTTTGTAACTCCTTTGCTTGCTCTCACTTTTGAGATATTGCCTGAAGTTCTGCATGATCCTATAGTGGTTAGTACACCTTTATGAGAAATTTTAAGAACTGATAGAGTATACAAGGATTGCCCAATAGTTGTAAGTGGTAAGACTATGTGTGCAGACTTGGTTGAGTTACCCATGCATGATTTTGATGTTATTCTTGGCATAGACTGGCTTCACAGTTGTTATGCTTGTTTTGATTGTCGTAGTAGAGTGGTAAGATTTCGTTTCCCTAATGAAGAAGAGCTAGTATAGGAGGGGTACAACTCGAGTCGTCCTAATCCCTTGATTTCGAACCTTAAGGCCAATAAAATGATGTCCAAGGGGTTATTGTGTCATCTTGTGAGTGTTAATGATTTAGATCATGACAATCCTTCCATAGACTAAGTTCCTGTAGTGAATGAGTTCCTAGATGTTTTTACTGATGATTTGCCTGGAGTCCCTCCCCCTCGAGAGATTGACTTTGGTATCGACTTAGAACCCGATACTAAACCAATTTCAATTCCTCTCTACAGAATGGCTCCAGCTGAACTCAAAGAGTTGAAGCTGGAGTTAAAAGATCTCATTGATAAGGGTTTCATTCAGCAGAGCATATCCCCTTGGGGCGCTCCAGTGTTGTTTGTGAAAAATAAGGATGGAACCATTAGAATGTGTATCGATTATCGGCAGCTGAACAAAGTCACTATAAATAATAAGTATCCACTTCCCAAAATAGATGATTTGTTCGATCAGCTCCAAGGGTCTAGTTTCTTCTGTAAGATTGATCTTCGTTCAGGGTATCATCAGATTAGGGTTAGGGATGGAGATATCCCAAAGACAGCCTTTCGTACCCGTTATGGTCATTATGAGTTCTTAGTTATGTCATTTGGTCTCACGAATGCACCTGCTGTATTTATGGACCTCATGAACCGAGTCTTTTGTGAATACCTTGATTCTTTGGTCATAGTATTCATTGATGACATCCTCATCTACTCTAGGACCAAGGAAGAGCATGAACATCATTTGATACTAACCTTGATGGTACTTAGACAACATCAGCTGTATGCCAAATTCAGCAAGTGTGAATTTTGGCTTAGATCAGTGACCTTCCTGGGTCATGTTGTGTCCGATCAGGGTGTGGAGGTGGATCCCAGGAAGACTGAGGCTGTGAAGAACTGGCAAAAACCTCTTACTCCCACTGACATCTGTAGCTTTCTGGGATTGGCTGGTTACTACCGCAGGTTCGTGGAGGGCTTTTCTTCCATTGCTGCCCCACTGAAAGCTTTGACTAAGAAGAAGGCCAAGTTTGAATGGACGGAGACTTGTGAGAAGAGTTTCCAGGAGCTCAAGAACAGACTCACTTCAGCCCCGGTGCTTACTTTGCCTAAGTGTAGTGCGAATTATACTTTTTATTGTGATGCATCTAGGGTTGGTTTGGGTTGTGTTCTTATGCAGGTTGGTAAGGTGATAGCCTATGCGTCCAGACAGCTTTAGGTTCATGAGAAGAATTATCCCACTCATGACCTGGAGTTGGCAATTATGGTGTTTGCACTGAAGCTGTGGAGGCACTACTTGTATGAAGTGCATGTGGATGTGTTCACAAAACACAAGAGTCTCCAATACGTGTTCACGAAGAGAGAGTTGAATCTACGTCAGCGGAGATGGTTGGAGCTGCTGAACGACTATGACGTGAATGTTCACTACCATCCAGGTAAGGCTAATATTGTGGCTGATGCTTTGAGCAGGATGAGCATGGGAAGTACAGCCCACATTGAGGATGAGAAGAAGGAGTTGGCGAAAGATGTACATAGACTGGCCATACTGGGTGTGCGATTGGTTGACTCTACTAGTGGGGTGTTTCAGTTCATGCTAGTTCTGAATCATCCTTGGTAGTTGAAGTCAAGAGGGTCAGCATCTCAATCCTGTGTTGATGGAGCTGAAGGACTCAGTGTTGATAAAGATGAATGAGTCTTTCGCTTTGGGAGGTGACGACATACTTAGGTATCAGGACAGGCTGTGCGTACCAGATGTGGATGATTTGCGGACCAGGATTGTTGCAGAGGCCCATGGTTCCAGATATTCCATACATCCAGGTTCCACCAAGATTTATCATGATCTTAAGCAGATTTATTGGTGGGATGTCATGAAGAAAGACATTGCAGAATATGTGGCCAAGTGTCCTAATTGTCAGCAGGTTAAGGCAGAACATCTTAAGCCTAGCGGTCTTACTCAAATTATTAAGGTTTCGACTTGGATGTGGGAGGCCATTAATATGGACTTCGTGGTTGGTCTTCCGAGGACTAGGAGGCAACATGACTCCATATGGGTTATTGTGGACAGGATGACTAAGTCTGCCCACTTTATCCCTGTGAAGTCTACTTAAAAAGCCGAGGATTATGCAAGACTCTACATTGATGAGATTATGAGATGGCATGGGATTCCTTTGTCTATCATTTCATATAAAAGAGCTCAATTTACTTCTCATTTCTGGAGATCTTTCCAGAAGAGCTTGGGCACGCAGGTAAACCTTAGTACTGCCTTTCATCCTCAGACTGATGGGCAGGCAGAGCGCACCATTCAGACATTAGAGGACATGTTGAGAGCGTGTGTGATTGACTTCATGGGTAGCTGGGATGACCATCTGCCTTTGATAGAGTTCTCGTATAATAATAGCAATCACTCTAGCATTGGTATGGCACCGTTTCAGGCGTTGTATGGTAGGAGGTGTAGATCTCCAGTTGGGTAGTTCGAGGTTGGAGAGTCATCCATTTTGGGTCCAGAGATCATTCATGAGGCCTTAGAGAAGGTCAGAGTGATTAGGGATAGGTTGGCTACTGCTTACAGTCGGCAGAAGTCATATGCAGATAATAGATAACGGCCCTTAGAGTTTGATGTCGGTGACCAGGTCTATCTAAAGATATCACCTATGAAGGGGGTGATGAGGTTTGGCAGGAAGGGGAAGTTGAGTCCGAGGTATGTTGGGCCATACGAGATCCTACAGCGTGTGGGTGAGGTGGCCTATGAGTTGGCATTGCTTGCAGAGCTAGCTTCTGTCCATCCAGTCTTTCATGTATCCATGTTAAAGAAGTGCCTAGGTGATACAACATCGATTCTACCTGTTGAAGGTTTGGGGGTCGATGAAGACTTGTCTATGAGGAGGTACCTATAGAGATCTTAGACAGATAGATCAAGAGGCTGAGGAACAAGGAGATTGCCACAGTGAAGGTATTTTGGAGAAAACATCTTGTTGAGGGTGCTACGTGGGAGGCTGAGGCCGATATGAGATCCCGCTACCCTCATCTTTTCAGCTCTTGAGGTTACACTTTCTACTCTTAAGTCTAAGTTTCCTTATCTCTCCATTTTGTTGCTATTGCTTGACTGTGCATAGTGATTATGTTATGATCTGACTGGCATTACGCTAGATAGTAGTAGGGTCATTCGGGGACGAATGTTCCTAAGGGGCGGGATAATGTAACAACCCTAAAAATGAATATGATAAGTAATGCTTAATGTGTCAAGAATGCCTATGATTAGACCAGGGTTCACACGGATTTATGTGCGTAGAACCAGAGCTCGGAACCCTTGCTACAGCCAAGCCAACTAACTTGGGAGTTAGTTGAGCTTGGAAAGTTTGGTTCCAACCATGTAGGGCTCTCGAATACGAAGATTTACTCCAACGAGTCTTTACCGGACTTAAAAAAGGGAAATATTAGGTTTGGAGGGTCTAGGGGTAAAATGGTCTTTTTCCTGGCTAAGGGTAGTATAGTAATTACCCTAAATATATAATTAATTATTTAATTAATAAGGTGGAGGGGCAATTTGGTGAGAGAGGGCCGAAAATGGGCTCTTGAAGTGAAGTCTTGCTCCATCCGGGTTCGAACCTAGGTGGAAGCAATGAATTAAAGTGATTTTTATTTAAGTTATTAAATTAATGTAATGAATTAATAATATTATTCATTAGCTGATTTAAAATAAAATAGAAATCAGATATTTTTATAATTAAACAAAACCTTGTTGACTAAGTCCTAAAACTAGACTCCTAAGCCTCATACAACTCCCACTCTCTCACGTTTATTCAAGCTTTGCAAAATGCATTTTCTTACAAGAGAGAGAGAGAAGAGAGATTTTCAGAATATTGTAAATTTTCTGATGTCTCTCAAGGGAAAACTAATGCTCCTTTTATAGGAGAAATAGAAGATTGCCTTTATATCTTAGGCATACAAATGGACGGCTAAGATGTTGCCGACAATAAAAGGGGTCCTACTTAAAAGATAGTGGAAACATTATGTTTTACTTCTTTTGTAGGATGGGAATCTCTTTTTGATAAAGTAGAGATAATGGAGATATCTTTTTCCAAATGTATTTTGTCTTGTAGCTTCTCATTGGATGCTAATCTAGAATAGTGAAATGCCACTATATGGAAAAATAATTCCGGCTTTGCCTCTATTTTTCAAAAAAGGACTTTTTCCTATTCATAATCAGATTCCATGTAAGCCAAGGCTAAACTTTTAAGATTACACATATCACCATTATCTTCACTACCGCTTTCTGTGGAAGCAGCATCTTCAATCATCTTCATGATTTGACCTTCATCATAATCTTCGAGATTATCCATTGCTTCTTTCAATTTTGCCTTGAGAGCTGCCTTGGATAATTTTCTAACTGAAGAAGATCTAGTCTTCTCTTGAACCTTAACATTTGGTTGTTTGGGAATCCACCCTTTAACTTGAATTTGTTTGCACAAATATTGAATACGATCTATATTAATCTTGGAGAAATTCCAAGTAATAATATAAGATATTTTTATTTTAATATAACATTTGCATAATTTAATATGCTCTGGTAAAGTAGTAATTTCTTCTTTGGTTTGGAATTCTTCAAACCTGTTGAGAAATTTCTGCGGAAGAATTTTCTGAGTTCCTCCGAATAAATTCCACCATTCATAAAACCATCTGGGAATGATAGCCTTAGTGATTGTCGAACTATACTTCACGAACCAAGTATGTCTTGGCCTCAAGTAAAGAAAGTTCATCCACGCTGCTTTATAATCATACCAATTATATGTTTGCGGTTTGTGAGGCATTGTCAAAGCAATAGGAGTATGTAAATGATCTGGAAACCATTCAAAAGGATCCAAGATTTTCTTGATAGTAAACCTTGAATATTGAATATAATTATTAGCATCTCTGGAATGCTCAATTTCTATAGAATCAGTATCTACGAGAATAGCCTCATAAAACCTTCTGGTCTTCAATGGATTTTCAGTATCCACATAATTGTAATTTGTATAACAAGGTTTAACCAAGGAATTAATATCAATATTTTCATAATTTTTGTTCAGAGCCATTAGAGGCAATGCCGTGAGACAATAAATTCAAAATTTTCTTTTTTTGGAATAGTTTTGACAGGGATAGTTTTAGTTAATTCTGGATTAACTGCTTGGGCAAAGGATTCAGGTGTTTGCATAGCATAATTTGCTTTCGTCTGAATAGAACTTGAAGAAGCTTCTTGAGCTGGAGTTTTGGTTGGTCTGAAATTAATCGACTTTGTTTGGGGTGGACAAAAGGCTTTGAAAGCTTTGGTTGAGTAGGGCAAGGTAATCTTAGGAAATCAGCTAAAACTGTGAATTTATTTTGGAAGGTTAATTCAGGCCTTACCGAAGATTCAACTTTTGCTGGAGTTAAAGGGGGAAGAACAAATGGTCTAGCCATTTTTGCTTTTGGGTAATTGTTTTCTCCTTTAGAAGAAGTGACTGGTCTAAACGGCCTCATGTTTACCCTGCAAAAATTCACGGGTTAGAAAATAAGGTAGAGAATTGTTTTCCCCTTTAATAAACTCAATTTCAAAATCAAAGCTAGATAGTAGAGCTTGCCATCTAGCAAAGATTTGTTTAGGAACAAGGTTTTTAACATCTTTTTGTAAAATTTCTTTAGCAGATTTACAATCTACTCTCAACAAGAATTCTTTGTTGATAAGATCATCTTGAAATTTTGTGATACATAGCACAATAGATAAAACTTCTTTTTTAACAGTGGAATAATTTCTTTTGTGCGGAATTCCAGATTCCTGATGTGAAATGAACTAATTGCTCTGTAGATTCAAGATCTTTTTTTTGTTTAAGGATTCCTCCATAACCTGCATCAGAAGCGTCAGTTTCAACAATTATGAAGGCAACTGGATTAGGGATTCCTAAACAAGGGATGGATTGAACAAGAGCTTTAACTTGGATGACGGCTTGAGTTTGTCTAGCACTCTAAGGAATTGGGTTTTTCCTAAGTCTTTCATACAGGGGTGCACAAACTTGCCTGACTTTTGGAATAAAATCAGCTACATAATTTAAGCTTCCTAAAACCCTCTGAAGTTGGGTTTTATCAAGAATTTCATCAGGGAATTTAGAAGAGAACTCTATGGCTCTGCAAATTGGTTTATAAGTACCTTGAAAAAGATCATGACCTAAAAACCTGATAGTGGTTTGGAATAACATCATTTTCTTAGCAGTGACGACTAAGCCATTATTTTTTATAACATTGAAAAATGTGTTAAGATGTTTGAAATGAGAATAAATGTTTTCTGAAAAAATTAACACATCATCAATATAAACAATTGACATATAAGAATAATCATTGAAAATGGAATTCATGATATTCTAAAATTCTGAAGGGGCGTTCTTGATCCCAAAAGGCATAACATTCCATTCATATTGACCAAATGGAACATTAAAAGTTGTTTTATATTTATCTTTTTCTGAACTCTGAATTTGCTAAAAAACCGATTTCATATCAAATTTGCCATACACATTGGCATTAAAAGTCCTTTTCAAAAAGGTGTCTTTTATTAGGTATGGGATACCTAATCCATTTTAAAACGTAGTTTAAAGGTTTGTAATAGATTACAAGTCTTGGTGCTCCTCTTTCTTTTTCAGCATTTTTGTTAACATAGAAAGCAGAGCAACTCCAAGGGGATTTAGAAGTCCTAATAATTTTATTTTTTAAAAGAGTATCAATCTTCTTTTTACAAAATTCCATCATTTCGTGATTCATCTGAATAGGTCTTGCCTTAGTCGAAATGGCCTGTTCATTAAATCCATCAATGTATGGTAAATCCACAATATGCTTTTTACGATTCCAAAAAGCATTAGGAAAATCAGAACATATTTATTTTTTAAATTTTTCTTGAAGATTAGCTATTTTATTAACTATCTCCGGGGTTTTTAAAATCTGTTCTATTTTCTTAACACGGATTTCATCCTTTAAAAAGGTGATATGTTGGGAAAGTTTATTAATTTTGAAAACAGTGTTTTCTCTTACAAAATTACTTTCATCCCGTGAAAGAGTTTTGACAAAAGGAAAATGTAAATCTTTTCCAAGGATAGTAGTAGTAATACCATCAAGATTGGTAAAATAAGGTTTTATCTGAGTGATAAAAGGTATTCCAAGAATGATATCTTCATTAATATCTTCAGTAATGACAAAATCATTTGTTAAACAAATATCATTGTTGCAAATATGAGCTTTAGAAAGCTTATAATTTATTTTCAAAAGTTCTCCTGTAGCGGAGTATAGTTTTGAAGTACTTTTTTGCAAATACATTGTTGGAACAATACCTTTTATAATGCAATTCCTATCTGCACCACTGTCAAGTAAAGCAATTTTGTTAATAACAAAATGGTTACTAACAACTATTTTAACAGGTATATGATGACTCTGAGGTCTAATAGAAGAAATTACCATTACACCTGGTGCTGCCGAAGTGGAAGTATCATTACCTGTATTGGTAACAAGATTTTCAACAGAATGATCATTATTGATATTGGAAAGATCAATATCAATATCATCATCAAAAATTTTATGGGAAGAACTTAGGTTAGACTCAAGGTCCTGAAAGGCTGAATTTTTAGAGCTTGATTGGTTTCAACAATAAAAAGCCTAGATTTAATATTTCTAATCTCTTCTTTGAGACTAAAAACCTCATGAAGAAGATCTGAAATAGACAGTTCAAAATGGTTATCTGAGCGACTCATGATTTGCTTCATGCTGAAAGGTTCAATAATCGGACGAGTTTTGTTCTTGTCTGTATTGAGAAGAATATTTTTGAGTTCTAGGAGAAAACGATTCCTAGACTCATTATCATTGATGTGTTGAATAACATCGAAAAAAGCTTCTTTGGAATGATCAAAAAGAACTCGAATATGAGGTGTACTACCACAAGTGCAGAAAGCTTTAGTACAACTGCATTCTTTTCCCGATTGACTAACATCTGAATCATAATCAAGATCAATGTCTTCATCATCACTGTATTCATCAGATGTACCTGAAGATTCAGAAAATGGTTCATCAAGAATAGCAAGAAGATTAACTTTGGTTTCTTCATCGATATTAAGAAGATTAATGTTCTTCTTCTTAGAGTTAGAACGACATTCATTGGCTTTATGACCAACCTTTCCGCCTGTCCAACAAACATCTGTTTTATTTCCTTGAGGTCTCTTGGACCTATGTTTCTATTTCTTTGGTTTGGTAGAATCATCTCTTCTTCGAGATCTCTTCCTGTAGGACTTTTCCTTTTTGTCCTTTTTGATTTTATCTGGAGGAGTAATAAAACCAAATTCTCTGCAGAAACTTCCAAGTTCCTTTCTGGAAAAAGATTGTTCTTTCTTGAGCTGATGTCTAAGCTTAATATATGTGCAAAGCTCAAGGGCTGCGACATTAATGGTTCTTACCAAATCACCATAAGTAAGATTACCATAAGCAATACTTCCATTATTCCAATCTTGGATTTTTGTTCTTACTTTATCTGCAAAGAGAGGAGGTAGACCACTAATAAAGCGTTCTTTCCAGTAATCCAAATTGCAATCTGGACGAATCATAACCTTACTAAGAAAGTCATGTTTGTAATGGATAAAGTTATCCAGGTTCGGACAACTTCAATTGCTCAAAATTTGGAGACTCCTATCCTGAAATAACTTTGGTTCCCTAATAAAATATTTAGCAATATGGTAAAGTAATGTAGAACAAGCATCTTCTCTTGTGACAGAAGAAGTGGATTGTATATTACCTTCCATTTTTACAACTGTCTCAGTTGCAGTGGCATTAATAATTAATTGTTTGATTTCATCAGTGCAATAATTATCCCACCAATGTTTCAACATTCCTGTGAAACCTGCAATGATCATATTAGCAGCATCTCTGTCTGCTGACCCACGCGTTTTATATGCAGTAATGGCAACACCCATCTCATGGAGTTTATTGTAAACTTGTTGTTTTTCAAGACCATTGATATTCCATTCAGTATTGCTTCTTCCTTCGTGAGAAGAAGTTGATAAGAAGGCATTTTCCTCATACTGCAAGTCTGGGAAGGATGGTTTGCTATGGTAGTTTTTTAGATTGTGAAAACGACTACTGGCAAGTTTTTGGAGAAGATTGGATTTCTCTTGAGTTTTGGAATTGGGTTCATTTTGAAGGGTAGAAACCTTTTTTGATGTTTTATCTTCTTTGACAGAGATATTGAAATTATTGAGCTGGGCATTGATTTTCTCTATACTATTTCTGGTTACTTCAAAAGTATCAGAAAGCTTTGGGAATTTGTCTTTGGAAAATTCAGGGATTTTGAGTCCTGGGTAGGTTTCTATATTATGATTGGAAGAAGTAGAAGCCGGGGTTGGTCTTCTACTAAGATTAGGTTTGGTATCTTCTATTTGTCTAGAGATAACATGAAGAATTTGGTTTGAATAATTGTTTTGTTCAACAACTCGATCAATATCTGCAGATATGAGTAAAGCACATGTCTTATCACTTTTCTCTTTGAAAGGAGAAGCCTTGATCACTGTTCCTGAAATGGGAATATTAATTACTTCTAGAGGAGGAGTAACAGATTCAACAACCTTGTTAGAAGTAGTATACCATTTGTTAATGATAACTTGTAAAGACTCAGTACAATTCTCAATTCTACCAGTCATTTCAAACCATTTGAAGAATTAAATTTCACAACCAATTCTTCTCATGTCTTTCATCCATAAATTTCTAAAAGATTCTCTTTGCTTAAGAGTGTAAGAAGAAACATACCAATTTTTCTTTACCTGATTATCTGGATGAGTCCATTGTTCCTGTAAAATATCAGGGTTAGGTTCAAAAGGCTTATTTATTTTAAGCATTCCTAGCCAAGCTGGTTTTTCTTTAGGAGGTTCCATCTCGCTTGCAGTTGGACTTCCTAAAATTTCATGGTAAAAAAACTTAGGTATATTACCTGAAAAGTCTACACCTGTGACTTTAACTTTATTATTGTCAGCAACAGAACTGATATCATCTTCATCTACTTCCTCTGGGTTTTTTGAAGAAGAAGGTGGTTTGGGAACTGTTCTCGAGGGACACGAAATAGAAGGGGACCAAGACGACCTTCGATTCGAAGAAGATCTTCTTGATGGATTATCCAAGAATTTGAGATCTATAGATCCATAAGCAAATTGAATAACTCTTTCGATCTGTGATCTTTCACAGTGAGAAACAAAGGGTGGAGTTATGTTACCAAAATGCCAATCATTACTGGAGAGTATATCTTTCAATTGTAAAGTTCGAGGAACAAAGATAGAACTATGTTCATGGTTGGCTTCCATAAGCATAGTCACACCCCTTATACTCGTATGGCGAGCTTTAGGAGCAAGCTGAGTTTTCATAAGACGGTAATAGACTCGATAAATAATAGCTATTTCACGAGTATTGATTTTGCTGTTTAAAGATTTTGTTTTGACATTGAGTTTCAAAGCATCTGTGACATTAGGATCATTAATGTCAACTGAATAATTAGGATAACAATTAAAGTAAACTGGCCCATCAGCAAGATTACTCTGCAAAACTCCTAACAAAGAGTCATCAAAATTCAAAAATCTGCCATCTCTAAGGATGACACAAACAGGAATATCAAGTCATTTCCTAAAGAGAGGCTTAACAGCAATTTGCACTAAGCCAATATGCAAATAATTAAAATCAGGTTTATAACGATCTATATCATTATCTTTAAGAAGATTGATAATTTCTACAAAATTATTAATAGCAATAGTCGACTCACAAGTTTTAATATTACAACGAGTATGAAAACTAAAGTTACCTAAGTGGTAATTTTTTAAAAAGGTTCTTCTGGAATACTCTACTTTTGTAAATCATTTTCTATTTTAGCAATCTTTGTAGATTGCGAAGATAAATTTATATTATTTAAAATATTTTGGTTTTTATCCATATGATTTAAAATTATACTGTCTAATGGACTTACAGAACAAAATCAACTCTAACAAGTAAAAATAATAATCATAAAGCTAGTAGATAAGTAATGAATATTAAAATACATATCGAGATCCAAATAAAGTTTCTAAAGGAGGTTCTCTTGGATTTACAACAGTTCTTTTCTTAGAGTTATCTTAGCTACGGGACCACCATCCAAACAGGTCTAAACGCCCTCCTGGCTACAGCGACCTTACAGAATCTGGCTGACCAACGTACGCTCCGGATATTAATTGGATACCTCATACTCATAAGAAAGAACGAATACCTCACACCGATATAGAAGAACAAGATAAGTATAATAATAGACAAATACTTACAAACAGCATATTGAAAATTATTAAATACTACATCAAAAATAATTTTGCCATGCCTTAGACAGTATTTGTATTTAGCTGCTCATCTTGCTAAATACAAATACTGCCAACATGACTCTGATACCATTAATTGGATCTTAAGTTGCGGAATTTAAAAGAAGAAATTACTTACAGAAAACTGAAGTTTATTCAAGCTTTGCAAAATGCATTTTCTTACAAGAGAGAGAGAGAGAAGAGATATTTTCAGAATATTGTAAATTTTTTGATGTCTCTCAAGGGAAAACTAATGCTCTTTTTATAGGAAAAATAGAAGATTGCCTTTATATCTTAAGCATACAAATGGACGGCTAAGATGTTGCCGACAATAAAAGGGGTCCTACTTAAAAGATAGTGGAAAAATTATGTTTTACTTCTTTTGTAGGATGGGAATCTCTTTTTGATAAAGTAGAGATAATGGAGATATCTTTTTCCAAAAGTATTTTGTCTTGTAGCTTCTCATTGGATGCTAATATAGAATAGTGAAAAGCCACTATATGGAAAAATAATTCCGGCTTTGCCTCTATTTTTCCACAAAGGACTTTTTCCTATTCATAATCAGATTCCATGTAAGCCAAGGCTAAACCTTTAGGATTACACATATCACCATTATCTTCACTACCGCTTTCTGTGGAAGCAGCATCTTCAATCATCTTCATGATTTGGCCTTCATCATAATCTTCAAGATTATACATTGCTTCTTTCAATTTTTGCTTGAGAGCTGCCTTGGATAATTTTCTAACTGAAGAAGATCTAGTCTTCTCTTGAACCTTAACATTTGGTTGTTTGGGAATCCAACCTTTAACTTGAATTTGTTTGCACAAATATTGAATACGATCTATATTAATCTTGGAGAAATTCCAAGTAATAATATAAGATATTCTTCTTTTAATATAATATTTGCATAATTTAATATGCTCTGGTAAAGTAGTAATTTCTTCTTTGGTTTGGAATTTTTCAAACCTGTTGAGAAATTGTTGCGGAAGCATTTTCTGAGTTCCTCCGAATAAATTCCACCATTCATAAAACCATCTGGGAATGATAGCCTTAGTGATTGTCAAACTATACTTCACGAACCAAGTATGTCTTGGCCTCAAGTAAAGAAAGTTCATCCACGCTGCTTTATAATCATACCAATTATATGTTTGCGGTTTGCGAGCCATTGTCAAAGCAATAGGAGTATGTAAATGATCTGCAAACCATTCAAAAGGATCCAAGATTTTCTTGATAGTAAACCTTGAATATTGAATATAATTATTAGCATCTCTGGAATGCTCAATTTCTATAGATCAGTATCTACGAGAATAGCCTCATAAAACCTTCTGGTCTTCAATGGATTTTTAGTATCCACATAATTGTAATCTGTATAACAAGGTTTAACCAACGAATTGATATCAATATTTTCATATTCTTTGTTGAGAGCCATTAGAGGCAATGCCTGTGAGACAATAAATTGAAAAAGTTTCTTCTTTTGGAATAGTTTTGACATGGATAGTTTTAGTTAATTCTGGATTAACTGCTTGGGCGAAGGATTCAGGTGTTTTCATATCATAATTTGCTTTGGTCTGAATAGAACTTGAAGAAGCTTCTTGAGCTGGAATTTTGGTTGGTCTGAAATTAATCGACTTTGGTTGGGGTGGACAAAGAGGCTTTGAAAGCTTTGGTTGAGTAGGGCAAGGTAATCTTGGAAAATCAGCTAAAGCTGTGAATTTATTTTGGAAGGTTAATTCAGGCCTTACCAAAGATTCAGCTTTTGCTGGAGTTAAAGGGGGAAGAACAAATGGTCTAGCAATTTTTGCTTTTGGGTAATTGTTTTCTCCTTTAGAAGAAGTGACTGGTCTAAATAGCCTCATGTTTACCCTGCAAAAATTCACGGGTTAGAAAATCAGGTAGAGAATTGTTTTCCCCTTTAATAAACTCAATTTCAAAATCAAAGCTAGATAGTAGAGCTTGCCATCTAGAAAAGATTTGTTTAGAAACAAGGTTTTTAACATCTTTTTGTAAAATATCTTTAGCAGATTTACAATCTACTCTTAACAAGAATTCTTTGTTGATAAGATCATCTTGAAATTTTGTGATACATAGCACAATAGATAAAACTTCTTTTTTAACAGTAGAATAATTTTTTTGTGCGGAATTCCAGATTCCTGATGTGAAATGAACTAATTGCTCTGTAGATTCAAGATCTACTTTTTGTTTAAGGATTCCTCCATAACCTGCATCAGAAGCGTCAGTTTCAACAATCATGAAGGCAACTGGATTAGGGATTCCTAAACAAGGGATGGATTGCACAAGAGCTTTAACTTGGATGATGGCTTGAGTTTGTCTAGAACTCCAAGGAATTAGGTTTTTCCTAAGTCTTTCATACAGGGGTGCACAAACTTACCTGACTTTTGGAATAAAATCATCTACATAATTTAAGCTTCCTAAAAACCTTTGAAGTTGGGTTTTATCAAGAATTTCATCAGGGAATTTAGAAGAAAACTCTATGGCTCTGCAAATTGGTTTATAAGTACCGTGAAAAAGATCATGACCTAAAAACCTGATAGTGGTTTGGAATAACACCATTTTCTTAGCACTGACGACTAAGCCATTATTTTTTATAACATTGAAAAATGTGTTAAGATGTTTGAAATGAGAATCAATATTTTCTGAAAAGATTAACACATCATCAATATAAATAATTGACATATAAGAATAATCATTGAAAATGGAATTCATGATATTCTGAAATTCTTAAGGGGCGTTCTTGAGCCCAAAAGGCATAACATACCATTCATATTGATCAAATGGAACATTAAAAGTTGTTTTATATTTATCTTTTTCTGAAATCTGAATTTGCCAAAACCCCAATTTCATATCAAATTTGCTATACACATTGGCATTAAAAGTCCTTTTCAAAAGGTCTCTTTTCTTAGTATGTGATACCTAATCCATTTTAAAACGTAGTTGAAAGGCTTGTAATTGATTACAAGTCTTGGTGCTCCTCTTTCTTTTTCAGCATTTTTGTTAACATAGAAAGCAGAGCAACTCCAAGGGGATTTAGAAGTCCTAATAATTTTATTTTTTAAAAGAGTATCAATCTCCTTTTTACAAAATTCCATCATTTCATGATTCATCTGAATATGTCTTGCCTTAGTGGAAATGGCCTATTGATTAAATCCATCAATGTATGGTAAATCCACAATATACTTTTTACGATTCCAAAAAGCATTTAAATTTTCTTGAAGATTAGCTATTTTATTAACTATCTCCGGGGATTTTAAAATCTGTTCGATTTTCTTAACACGGATTTCATCCTTTTAAAAGGTGATATGTTGGGAAAGTTTATTAATTTTGAAAACAGTGTTTTCTCTTACAAAATTACTTTCATCCTGTGAAAGAGTTTTGACAAAAGGAAAATGTAAATCTTTTCCAAGGATAGTAGTAGTAATACCATCAAGATTGGTAAAATAAGGTTTTATCTGAGTGATAAAAGGTATTCCAAGAATGATATCTTCATTAATATCTTCAGTAATGACAAAATCATTTGTTAAACAAATATCATTGTTGCAAATATGAGCTTTAGAAAGCTTATAATTTATTTTCAAAAGTTCTCTTGTAGCGGAGTATAGTTTTGAAGTACTTTTTTACAAATACTTTGTTGGAACAATACCTTTTATAATGCAATTCCTATCTGCACCACTGTCAAGTAAAGCAATTTGTTAATAACAAAATGTTTACTAACAACTATTTTAACAGGTATATGATGACTCTGAGGTCTAATAGAAGAAATTACCGTTACACCTGGTGCTGCCGAAGTGGAAGTATCATTACATGTATTGGTAACAAGATTTTCAACTAAATGATCATTATTGATATTGGAAAGATAAATATCAATATCATCATCAAAATTTTTATGGGAAGAACTTAGGTTAGACTCAAGGTCCTGAAAGGCTGAATTTTTAGAAGCTTGATCGGTTTCAACAATAAAAAGCCTAGATTTAATATTTCTAATCTCTTTCTTGAGACTAAAAACCTCATGACAAAGATATGAAATAGACGGTTCAGAATGGTTATCTGAGAGATTCATGATTTGTTTCATGCTGAAAGGTTCAATAATTGGACGAGTTTTGTTCTTTTCTGTATTGAGAAGAATATTTTTGAGTTCTAGGAGAAAACGATTCCTAGACTCATTATCATTGATGTGTTGAATAACATCGAAAAGAGCTTCTTTGGAATGATCAAAAAGAACTCGAATATGGGGTGTACTACCACAAGTACACAAAGCTTCAGTACAACTGCATTCTTTTCCCGATTGACTAACATCTGAATCATAATCAAGATCAATGTCTTCATTATCACTCTATTCATCAGATGTACCTGAAGATTCAGAAAATGGTTCATTAAGAATAGCAAGAAGCTTAACTTTGGTTTCTTCATCGATATTAAGAAGATTAATCTTCTTCTTCTTAGAGTTAGAACGACATTCATTGGATTTATGACCAACCTTTCCGCATGTCCAACAAACATCTGTTTAATTTCCTTGAGGTCTCTTGGACCTATGTTTCTTTTTCTTTGGTCTGGTAGAATCATCTCTTCTTCGATATCTCTTCATGTAGGACTTTTCCTTTTTGTCATTTTTTATTTTATCTGGAGGAGTAATAAAACCAAATTCTCTGCAGAAACTTCCAAGTTCCTTTCTGGAAGAAGATTGTTCTTTCTTGAGCTGATGTCTAAGCTTAATAATTGTGCAAAGCTCAAGGGCTACGAAATTAATGGTTCTTACCAAATCACCATAAGTAAGATTACCATAAGGAATACTTCCATTATTCCGGTCTTGGATTTTCGTTCTTACTTTATCTGCAAAGAAAGGAGGTAGACCACTAATAAAGCGTTCTTTCCAGTAATCCAAATTGCAATCTGGACGAATCATAACCTTACTAAGAAAGGCATGTTTGTAATGGATAAAGTTATCCAGGTTCGGACAACTTAAATTGCTCAAAGATTTTGAGACTCCTGTCCTGAAATAACTTTGGTTCTCCAATAAAATGTTTAGCAATATGGTAAAGTAATGTAGCACAAGCATCTTCTCTTGTGACAGAAGAAGTGTGTTGTATATTACCTTCCATTTTTACAACTGTCTCAGTTGCAGTGGCATTAACAATTAGTTGCTTGATTTCATCAGTGCAATAATTATGCCACCAATGTTTCAACATCCCTGTGAAACCTGCAATGATCATATTAGCAGCATCTCTGTCTGCTGACCCACGCATTATATATGCAGTAATGGAAACACCCATCTCATGGAGTTTATTATAAACTTGATATTATGCAAGACCATCGATATTCCATTCAGTAATGCTTCTTCCTTTGTGAGAAAAAGTTGATAAGAAGGCATTTTCCTCGTACTGCAAGTCTGGGAAGGATGGTTTGCTATGGTAGTTTTTCAGTTTGTGAAAACGACTACTGGCAAGTTTTTGGAGAAGATTGGATTTCTCTTGAGTTTTTGAATTGGGTTCATTTTGAAGGGTAGAAAACTTTTTTGATGTTTATATTCTTTGACAGATATATTGAAATTATTGAGCTGGGCATTGATTTTCTCAATGCTATTTGCGGTTACTTCAAAAGTATCAGAAAGCTTTGGAAATTTTTCTTTGGAAAATTCAGGGATTTTGAATCCTAGGTAGGTTTCTATATTATGACTAGAAGAAGTAGAAGACGGGGTTGGTCTTCTACTAAGATTAGGTTTGGTATCTTCTATTTGTCTAGAGATAACATGAAGAATTTGGTTTGAATAATTGTTTTGTTCAACAACTCGATCAATATCTGCAGATGTGAGTAAAGCACCTGTCTATCACTTTTCTCTTTGAAAGGAAAAGCCTTGATCACCGTTCGTGAAACGGGAACATTAATTCCTTCTAGAGGAGGAGTAACAGATTCAACAACCTTGTTAGAAGTAGTATACCATTTGTTAATGATAACTTGTAAAGACTCAGTATAATTCTCATATCTACCAGTCATTTCAAACCATTTGAAGAATTAAATTTCACAACCAATTCTTCTCATGTCTTTTATCCATAAATTTCTAAAAGATTCTCTTTGCTTAAGAGTGTAAGAAGAAACATACCAATTTCTCTTTACCTGATTATCAGGATGAGTCCATTGTTCGTGTAAAATATCAGGGTTAGGTTCAAAAGGTTTATTTATCTTAAGCATTCCTAGCCAAGATGGTTTTTCTTTAGGAGGTTCCATCTCGCTTGCAGATGGACTTCCTGAAATGTCATGGTAAAAAACCTTAGGTATATTACCTGAAAAGTCTACACGTGTGACTTTACCTTTACTGTTGTCAGCAACAGAACTGATATCATCGTCATCTACTTCTTCCGGGTTTTTTGAAGAAGAAGGTGGTTTGGGAACCGTTCTCGAGGAATACGAAATAGCAGAGGACCAAGACGACCTTCGATTCGAAGAAGATATTCTTGATGGATTATCCAAGAATTTGAGATCTATAGATCCATCAGGAAATTGAATAACTCTTTTGATCTGTTATCTTTCAGAGTGAGAAACAAAGAGTGGAGTTATGTTATCAAATTGCCAATCATTACTGGAGAGTATATCTTTCCATTGTAAAGTTCGAGGAACAAAGATAGAGCTATGTTCATGGTTGGCTTCCATAAGCATACTCTCACCCCTTATACTCGTATGGCGAGCTTTAGGAGCAAGATGAGTTTTTATAAGACGGTAATAGACTCGGTAAATAATAGCTATTTCACGAGTATTGATTTTGCTGTTTAAATTTTTGGTTTTGACATTGAGTGTCAAAGCATATGTGACATTAGGATCATTAATGTCAACTGAATAATTAGGATAAAAATTAAAGTAAACTGTCCCATCAGCAAGATTACTCTGCAAAACTCCTAACAAAGAGTCATCAAAATTCAAAAATCTGCCATCTCTAAGGATGACACAAACAGGAATATCAAGTCCTTTCCTAAAGAGAGGCTTAACAACAATTTGCACTAAACCAATATGCAAATAATTAAATTCAGGTTTATAACGATCTATATCATTATCTTTAAGAAGATTCATAATTTCTAAAAAATTATTAATAGCAATAGTCGACTCACAAGTTTTAATATTACAATGAGTAAGAAAGCTAAAGTTACCTAAGTGGTAAAAAATTTTAAAAGGTTCTTCTGGAATACTCCAGTTTTTTAAATCATTTTGTATTTTAGCAATCTTTGTAGATTGCGAAGATAAATTTATATTATTTAAAATATTTTGGTTTTTATCCATATGATTTAAAATTATACTGTCTAATGGACTTACAGAACAAAATCAACTCTAACAAGTAAAAATAATCATCATCAAGCTAGTAGATAAGTAATGAATATTAAAATACATATCGAGATCCAAAAAAAGTTTCTAAGCGAGGTTCTCTTGGCTTTACAACAGTTCTTTTCTTAGAGTCATCTTAGCTACGGGACCACCATCCAAAAGGGTCTAAACGCCCTCCTGGCTACAGCGACCTTACAGAATATGGCTGACCAATGTACGCTCCGGATATTAATTGGATACCTCATACTCATAAGAAAGAACGAATACCTCACACCAAGTATAGAAACGATATAGAAGAACAAGATAAGAATAATTATAGACAAATACTTACAGACAACATATTGAAAATTATTAAATACTACATCAAAATTAATTTTGCCATGCCTTAGACAGAAATAGTCAACTCAGAAATAGTCAACTTTTAAAAGAAAATAAAATAAGGACGTTGTGGGGGTTCGACCCCACAACCTCTCAATCCCAAAGGAGTAAAAGAAAAACAAAGAGAAAAGAGGCGATGCTGTTGGGTCTCGATCTCGGGTCCCAACGCCTTAAAGGACCGAAATTAAAGAAAATAAAAAGAAAATATTAAGTGTTGTTCAAGAGATTCAAACTTGGGTTTCCTTGCCCCAAATTCCGTATTGATACATAAGTCATACGTGAATTAAATGTTCAAGAATAATGCCGCCTACTTAGATCGAAATCGAGATCTTGGCATACATACAAGATGCATAAGTCTTGTACTACATAATCTTAGGAAGATATGAATCACTTAAACGAACTATGAATGAAGCCTCATGGCTTGTATGTATAGACCCATAAGTCTAGTATACATTTAAAAATAAGTGAACCTAAGATGTATGTAATGAATGATGTAACCCTAGAAGGGTTAAGTACGAGTGTAAAACACACTAAATGGCCAAGTGCATTGGCATACGATGAAATGATTATGAAGTAATGAAATGATGAAACCCTAGAAGGGTTAAGTAAGAGTGTGAAACACACAAATGGCCAAGTGCATTGGCATATGATGAAATGAACATTCACGTAAAAAGGGGGTGAGTAATTATGAAGAGTAAATGTGCTAATGTTAATGAATGTGGTGACAACATGATATGAGGCTAATGTAAAAGAAGAGAACAATCTCAAATGAGCCTAAGTAAATGTTACCAAAACGTACTCACCTATGAGAGTGTAAAGTTAATGAAGAGACCAGTCTCTATGAACACTCTAATGAAAGTATTGAGATTAACACACTTAATACTAATAATGAGATGAGAAATCATCTATTGAGCTATGATGTCCTCATACTAGAAGCCATCTTCCATGACGTATGAGTTGAATATAATGGAACTTTATACTAAGCACCGATAGACTAGCTATGAGCGGTGATGCCTTATCTCGTGAAGGGCAGAGGTTCACGTAACTCTCATGAGATGAGACTGTTCGGTATGCCGGGTATGGGTCTCCTTATATCTCCTAGTCTTCGAACCTATACTGCCAATATAGGGATCTGGCGGGGTTCAATTCTCATGTATGCTAGCATATTTTGGGTCACCTTGGCCGGTGATTCCTCCTCTTTTCGGTGTGGGGGAGACACTGGATTTCATGATGCTCACATGATCTACGTCGATTAAAGTTAAAGTTCTCAATGAATGAATGAGGCCAACCTCAAATGATGCACATAATGAAATGAACGATACCAAAGGTGTTAGGATAGGATAATCAAGAGGTGAGATAGACTCAAGTAATGACACTAGGTTATTCTTGATCATTGCACAACAAACCCGATGAGAGTCTTAAACTACATCCTAGGTATAACTGGTGTTTACACTAGCTTATGAATGAATGAAATGAAGTACGTATGAATGAATGAAGCAGACTCTGTGTTTGCTAAGGAAGACTCCCTAGTGGAGGTCTCATATGTTAAGCCCTCATTTTGGAAAGTCTTAATGTCAAGTCCATGATTCCAAGGTCTCATGGAATATGAATGAACGATATGAAAGATGTTATGTGTTATATGCAATATGATATTTGCTATGTGTAAGATGTTATGTGCTATGTGCAATCTGATAAGTATGATGATGCATGTTACTCTCATGGCATGACTTTCCTAATCCATATTTGGAAAGCTCACTGACTTCCTAATCCAAATCTGGAAAGCTCACTGACTTTCCTAATCCAAATTTGGAAAGCTCACTGACTTTCCTAATCCCAATTTGGCAAGTCCACTGACTTGACTTTCCATAATCATGTTGTTAGGAAAGAGCTATTCTTACTCATGCATGTCCTTGGAGTGTGCTTGCATATACCCATACTTAGTACAAGTGTGTACTAATCCCATACAACTCTATATTTTTAGGTGCAGGCACAGGTGGACACTAGAGCTTACAGGTTGACGTTGCAGCTATCCGGACGTGGAGCTTTCATCCGGACTTGGTAGGACCTCATGCTTTCGAGGATGTCTACCATTATTATCTAGCTTAGATGTAGGCTTTAGCTAGTGGAGCATGTTCCACTAGTGTTTCTTTCCACTTTCATTTCAGACTTTGTATTGGTGCCATTTTGGCAAAAATACGTTTAATGCAATTATGAAATGTTTCTTTCATTTGATTATCTCTATATTAGATGGTTGATTTGTGAACGCCTATGATGTTAATTTTAAAGTGTTTAGCATAAAATAATAAAACAAAAAGTTCAAATTTTTCTGCCAAAATTAACCTAGATGAAGTAAGAATGACGTATGTAGGCTTGTCTGCCACCTCTGAGAGGTCAACGACGCCGGTATCGTCTGAGGTCTAGACTCCGGTCGTGACAAAGTTGGTATCAGAGCACTAGGTTAAATTCCGAGGATAAGAAGTTCACATCAACCACATTTAGTAGTTTCTAAGTCATGGTAGTGAAGTGCACCACAATCCTGAATTAGAGACTGCATGATGCGTAGGAAAAATTCCCTTCTTCTGATCTTATCGTGCTTTTCCTAATGTTTACTTTCTTGGTGTTATGAGCGTGTCTAACATTAATCTTTGTTGTTTTCAGAGAATGAATACTAGGAGAACCATTGGTCAGAGGAGAGGAGGTGCAGCTGCTGGGGACAATCAGGTTCCACCACAGGCTCCAGCTGAAGGAGTGGGTATACCGGTTAACCCAGCTGGGTTGACTGATGAGGAGGTGCGGGCATCTCTGGCCCAGATCGCACAGGTTATCACTATGCAGGCCCAGGCTATGATTGCCCAGGTCAACCGGCAGGATGTTCAGAGGGAGAACCCACCGATTCGTAGCATGGCCGACAGGCTGAGAGACTTTACGAGGATGAATCCTCCTATTTTCACAGGGTCTAAGACATCAGAGGACGCCCAGGAGTTTGTGGACGAGGTGCATTAGATTTTGGTGGTTGTGGGGGCCACAGACACTGAGAAAGCAAAATTGGCTTCCTATCAACTCAAGGATGTTGCACAGACTTGGTGCAAGATGTGGCAGGATAGCCGAGCTTTGGACGGAGTTCCGGTCACTTGGGAGCTGTTTAAGACAACCTTCCTGGAGAGATTCTTTCCCATGGAGACGAGGGAGGCAAAGGGTGAGGAGTTTATCAACCTTAAGCAGGGATCAATGACAGTTAGGGAGTATTCCCTGAAGTTTGTTAAACTATCCAGGTATGCTACCTTCCTTAGTATCTAATAGCAAGGATGAGATGAGTACTGATGTTTGTTAAAATATCCAGGTATGCTACTTCCCTTGTATCTAACAGCAGGGATGAGATGAGCAGGTTCCTCACAGGAATCAACGGAGATCTGGAGGATAAGTGTCGGTCTGCGATGCTCTATGATGACATGGACCTCTCCAAGTTGATGGTACATGTCCAGCACGTAGAGGACAGCCGCAAAAAGAGGGGCGTCCGTGATGTTAGAAGGCCTAAGCCTCAACATCAGGCAGGTCCCAGCCATGGAGGCCACAGAAACAATTTTGGTGTCCGTGAGCAGCCCAGGTTCAAGAAGGGGCATCAGAGTTCTGGGAACTCTAATTCTCAGAGGAGTACAACACCTAGAGGAGGCAAACCTGAGCCCAAGAAGGGCAATGGAGGTGAGATGCAGCGTCCCAGAAAGAACTGTGCTAAGTGTGGCCGTGCTCACAGTGGAGAGTACAGACAGGGCACTAATGCCTGCTTCGGTTGCGGTAAGAGTGGGCACATGTTTAGAGACTGCCCACAGAACAGAGGTTAGGTTGGAGGTAATGCTCATCCTAGGCCTAATCCACAGGGTGAAACAGCAGCCGAGCCTCCATTAGAGGAACAGATTCTATGCCCTGAAGGGCAGGGAGGAGCAGGAGAAGTCCGCTGATGTGGTCACAGGTATGCTGCAAGTATTCTCAACTTCTGTTTATGCTTTACTTCATCCAGGGTCTACGCTTTCCTTTGTAACTCCTTTGCTTGCTCTCACTTTTGAGATATTGCCTGAAGTTATGCATGATCCTATAGTGGTTAGTACACCTTTAGGAGAAAATTTAAGAACTGATAGAGTATACAAGGATTGCCCAATAGTTGTAAGTGGTAAGACTATTTGTGCAGACTTGGTTGAGTTACCCATGCATGATTTTGATGTTATTCTTGGCATGGACTGGCTTCACAGTTGTTATGCTTGTTTGGATTGTCGTAGTAGAGTGGTGACATTTCGTTTCCCTAATGAAGAAGAGCTAGTCAGGGAGGGGTACAACTCAAATCATCCTAATCCCTTGATTTCAAAACTTAAGGCTAATAAAATGATGTCCAAGGGGTTATTGTGTCATCTTGTGAGTGTTAATGATTTAGATCATGACAATCCTTCCAGACTCAATGCCTGTAGTGAATGAGTTCCTAGATGTTTTTCCTAATGATTTGCCTGGAGTCCCTCCCCCTCGAGAGATTGACTTTGGTATCGACTTAGAACCCGATACTAAACCAATTTCAATTCCTCCCTATAGAATGGCTCCAGCTGAACTCAAAGAGTTGAAGCTGCAGTTAAAAGATCTCACTGATAGGGGTTTCATTCAGCTGAGCATATCCCCTTGGGGCGCTCCAGCGTTGTTTGTGAAAAACAAAAATGGAACCCTTAGAATGTGTATCGATTATCGGCAGCTCAACAAAGTCACTATAAAGAATAAGTATCCAATTCCCAGAATAGATGATTTGTTCGATCAGCTCCAAGGGTCTAGTTTCTTCTTTAAGATTGATCTTCGTTCAGGGTATCATCAGCTTAGGGTTAGGGATGGAGATATCCCAAAGACAGCCTTTCGTACCCATTATGGTCATTATGAGTTCTTAGTTATGTCATTTGGTCTCACGAATGCACCTGCTGCATTTATGGACCTCATGAATCGAGTCTTTCGTGAATACCTTGATTCTTTCGTCATAGTATTCATTGATGACATCCTCATCTACTCTAGGACCAAGGAAGAGCATGAACAACATTTGAGACTAACCTTGATGGTACTTAGACAACATCAGTTTTATGCCAAATTCAACAAGTGTGAATTCTAGCTTAGATCAGTGACCTTCCTGGGTCATGTTGTGTCCGATCAGGGTGTGGAGGTGGATCCCAGGAAGACTGAGGCTGTGAACCACTGGCCAAAACCTCTTACACTCACTGACATCCATAGCTTTCTAGGATTGGCTGGTTACTACCGCAGGTTCGTGGAGGGCTTTTCTTCCATTGCTGCCCCACTGAAAGCTTTGACTAAGAAGAAGGCCAAGTTTGAATGGACGGAGACTTGTGAGAAGAGTTTCTAGGAGCTCAAGAATAGAGTCACTTCAGCCCCGGTGCTTACTTTGCCTAAGTGTTGTGAGAATTACACTTTTTATTGTGATGCATCTAGGGTTGGTTTGGGTTGTGTTCTTATGCAGATTGGTAAGGTGATAGCCTATGCGTCTAGACAACTCTAGGTTCATGAGAAGAATTATCCCACTCATGACCTGGAGTTGGCAGCTGTGGTGTTTGCACTGAAGATGTGGAGGCACTACTTGTATGGAGTGCATGTGGATGTGTTCACAAAACACAAGAGTCTCCAGTACATGTTCACGCAGAGAGAGTTGAATCTACGTCAGCGGAGATGGTTAAAGCTGTTGAAGGACTATGACATGAATATTCACTACCATCCAGGTAAGGCTAATGTTGTAGCTGATGCTTTGAGCAGGATGAGCATGGGAAGTACAGCCCACGTTGAGGATGAGAAGAAGGAGTTGGCAAAAGATGTACACAGACTGGCCATATTGGGTGTGCGATTGGTTGACTCTACTAGTGGGGGTGTTTCAGTTCATCCTAGTTCTGAATCATCCTTGGTAGTTGAAGTCAAGCAGGGTCAGCATCTCGATCCTGTGTTGATGGAGCTGAAGGACTCAGTGTTGATAAAGATGAATGATTCTTTCTCTTTGGGAGGTGAAAACATACTTAGGTATTAGGACAGGCTGTGTGTACCAGATGTGGATGATTTGCGGACCAGGATTATTGCAGAGGCCCATGGTTCAAGATATTCTATACATCCAGGTTCCACTAAGATGTATCATGATCTTAAGCAGATTTATTGGTGGGATGGCATAAAGAAAGACATTGCAGAATATATGGACAAGTGTCCTAATTGTCAGCAGGTTAAGGCAGAACATCTTAAGCCTGACGGTCTTACTCAGATTATTGAGGTTCCGACTTGGAAGTGGGAGGCCATTAATATGGACTTCGTGGTTGGTCTTCTGAGGACTAGGAGGCAACATGACTCCATATGGGTTATTGTGGACAGGATGACTAAGTCTGCCCACTTTATCCCTGTGAAGTCTACTTACAGAGCCGAGGATTATGCGAGACTCTACATTGATGAGATTGTGAGATGGCATGGAATTCCTTTGTCTATCATTTCATATAGAGGAGCTCAGCTTACTTCACATTTCTGGAGATCTTTCCAGAAGAGCTTGGGCACGCAGGTAAAGCATAGTACTGCCTTTCATTCTCAGACTGATGGGCAGGCAGAGCGCGCCATTTAGACATTGGAGGACATGTTGAGAGTGTGTGTGATTGACTTCAGGGGTAGCAAGGATGACCATCTGCCTTTGATAGAGTTCTCGTATAATAATAACTATCACTCAAGCATTGGGATGGCACCGTTTGAGGCATTGTATGGTAGGAGGTGTAGATCTCCAGTTGGGTGGTTCGAGGTTGGAGAGTCATCCATTTTGGGTCCAGAGATCATTCATGAGGCCTTAGAGAAGGTCGGAGTGATTAGGATAGGTTGGATACTGCTTACAGTCGGCAAAAGTCATATGCAGATAACAGAAAATGGCCCTTAGAGTTTGATGTTGGTGACTAGGTCTATCTAAAGATATCACCTATGTAGGTTGTGATGAGGTTTGACAGGAAGGGAAAGTTGTGTCCGAGGTATGTTGGGCCATACGAGATCCTACAGCGTGTGGGTGAGGTGGCCTATGAGTTGGCATTGCCTGCGGAGCTAGCTTCTGTCCATCCAGTCTTTCATGTATCCATGTTAAAGAAATGCCTAGGTGATACAACATCGATTCTACCTGTTGAAGGTTTGGGGGTCGATGAAGACTTGTTCTATGAGGAGGTACTTGTTGAGATCTTAGACAGATACATCAAGCGGCTGAGAAACAAGGAGATTGCCACAGTGAAGGTATTGTGGAGAAATCATCTTGTTGAGGGTGCTACGTGGGAGGCTGAGGCCGATATGAGATCCCGCTACCCTCATCTTTTCAGCTCTTGAGGTTAGACTTCCTACTCTTAAGTCTAAGTTTCCTTATCTCTCCATTTTGTTGCTATTGCTTGACTGTGCATAGTGATTATGTTATGATCTGACTGGCATTACGCTAGATAGTAGTAGTGTCATTCGGGGACAAATGTTCCTACGGGGGGGGGGGGGGGGGGGGATAATGTAACAACCCTAAAAATGAATATGATAAGTAATGCTTAATGTGTCAAGAATGCCTACGATTAGACCAGGGTTCACACGGATGGATGCGCGTTGAGCCAGACCTCGGAACCCTTGCTACAGCCAAGCCAACTAACTTTGGTAGTTAGTTGAGATTGGAAAGGTTGGTTCCAACCAAGTAGGGGTCTCGAATACGAAGATTTACTCAAAGGAGTCTTTACCAGACTTAAAAAAGGGAAATCTTAGGTTTGGAGGGTCTAGGGGTAAAATGGTCTTTTTCTTGGCTAAGGGTAGTATAGTAATTACCCTAAATATATAATTAATTATTTAATTAATAAGGTGGAGGGGCAATTTGGGGAGAGAGGGCCGAAAATGGGCTCTTGAAGTGAAGTCTTACTCCACCCGGGTTCGAACCTAGGTGGAAGCAATGAATTAAAGTGATTTTTATTTAAGTTATTAAATTAATGTAATTAATTAATAATTATTATTCATTAGCTGATTTAAAATAAAATAGAAATCAGATTTTTTTTATAATTAAACAAAACCTTGTTGACTAAGTCCTAAAACTAGACTCCTAAGCCTCATACAACTCCCACTCTCTCACGTTTATCTCTTAACTCTCACGCTCAATCTCTCTTCTTATTTCTCACGTATTCTCTCTGCCAAAATAAGATACAATATTAGAAAAATAAACCAAGTTCTTCACACATGAATAACTCACACGAAATCACAAGAAAACAAACGTTAATCTCACGTTAGGGTAAGGGAGGTTGTCCGTCGTGTGGTGTTGACATTGAGGAGGCTTAGATGTGATCTTGGGTGGAGTTTTTTTGAATCAAGTCGAGGGTTTAACTTCAAAAAGGTATGGGTTTTCTTCTCTCTTGGTCCCTTTCCCAAGAGACCACTTAAGATTCAGATTATTCAGTCCGAAAACTAGGATTGTTCCCCTTTGCATGCCCCTGTCAATAGCTCCCAATGAATCGTAGGTTGGGTATGATTGCTGGTAGATTTAGGTGTATGTTATGTTTTCGTGATGAATATGATTATGTTTGTGTACTTGAAATAGTATGAAAGACAACCCATGTGTTCGAAATTATGTGAAAGTGTGTGTGCGCAAGTATGTGACAGTGACTAAGGTTCTCGGATTAAGGCTCCAAAATTTATAATGTTATGATTGTTATTTTATGTGCATAAACCTATGTAAATCGTAATGTTCATTAAAATGGAAGTGTGGCTGATTTGAGTATCAATCTTTCGGCTAAACGAATCTATGAAAAATGCAACCCAAAACGTGTTCAAAGATCTATGAATTTCCCTAAGAGTTCAAGTGAAAATGCGGGTGAAAATGAGCTTAAAATGACTAAATTTCCAGCAAACTTACAAGTTTGGTTTAGGCTAAATAAAAGGGATGAGGTCACCAGGATTCGAACCCGTGACCTCAAACATGAGCTGCCTTAAATGCGTGAAAAGGGTTGGGGGTTGGGGGACTCAATCTCGAGTACTGGCTCTAAAGTGAAATACAAATAAAAAAAATTAAGAAATGAGAGGAGTGGGATTCGAACCCACCACCTCTCGATCATAAGTTAAGGAAAGCAAAATAAAAAGAAAAGTGAGGCGTGGGAATCAAACCAACGACCTCTAGGCGGAAAGGGGAGAAATAAAAGAAAATAAAGTGAGGCTGTGGGTGTTCGATCCCACAACCTCACTGCCAACTCAAAAATAGTCAACTTTTAAAAGAAAATAAAATAAGGAGGTTGTGGGGGTTCGACCCCACAACCTCTCAATCCCAAACGAGTAAAAGAAAAATAAAGAGAAAATAGGCGATGCTGTTGGGGCTGGATCTCGGGTCCCAACGCCTTATAGGACCGAAATTAAAGAAACTAATAAGAAAATATTAAGTGTTATTCAAGGGATTCAAACTTGGGTTTCCTTGCCCCAAATTTCGTATTGATACATAAGTCATACGTGAATTAAATGTTCAAGAATAATGCCGCCTACTTAGATCATAATCGAGATCTTGGCATACATACAAGATGCATAAGTCTCGTACTACATAATCTTAGGAAGATATGAATCACTTAAACGAACTATGAATGAAGCCTCATGGCTTGTATGTATAGACCCATAACTCTAGTATACATTTAAAAATAAGTGAACCTAAGATGTATGTAATGAATGATGAAACCCTAGAAGGGTTAAGTATGAGTGTAAAACACACTAAATGGCCAAGTACATTGGAATACGATGAAATGATTATGATGTAATGAAATGTTGAAACCCTAGAAGGGTTAAGTAAGAGTGTGAAACACATTAATGGCCAAGTGCATTGGCATATGATTAAATGAACATTCACGTTAAAAGGGGGTGAGTAATTATGAAGAGCAAATCTGCTAATGTTAATGAATGTGGTGACAACATGATATGAGGCTAATGTAAAAGATAAGAACAATCTCAAATGAGCCTAAGTAAATGTTACCAAAACGTACTCACCTATGAGAGTGTAAAGTTAATGAAGAGACCAGTCTCTATGAACACACTAATGAAAGTATTGAGATTAAAACACTTAATACTAATGATGAGATGAGAAATCATCTATTGAGCTATGATGTCTTCATACTAGAAGCCAGCTTCCATGACGTATGAGTTGAATGTAATGGAACTTTATACTGAGAACCGATAGACTAGCTATGAGCGGTAATGCCTTCTTTCAAGAAGGGCGGAGGATCACGTAACTCTCATGAGATGAGACTGTCCGACATGCCGGGTATGGGTCTCCCTATATCTCCTAGTCTTCGAACCTATACTGCCAATATAGGGATCCAACGGGGTTCAATTCCCATGTATGCTAGCATGTTTGGGGTCACCTTGGCCGGTGATTCAACCTCTTTTTGGTGTAGGGGAGACACTGGATTTCATTATGCTCACATGATCTATGTCGGTTAAAGTTAAAGAATCAGGCCAGCCTCAAATGATGCACATAATGAAATGAACGATACCAAAGGTGTTAAGATAGGATAATCAAGAGGTGAGCTAGACTCAAGTAATGACACTAGGTTATTCTTGATCATTGCACAGCAAACCCGTTGAGAGTCTTAAACTACATCCTAGGTATAGCTGGTGTTTACACTAGCTTATGAATGAATGAAATGAAGTATATATGAATGAATGAAACAGACTCTGTGTTTGCTAAGGAAGACTCCCTAGTGGAGGTCTCATATGTTGAGCCCTCATTTTGGAAAGTCTTAATATCAAGTCCATGATTCCAAGGTCTCATGGCATATGAATGAATGATATGAAAGATGTTATGTTCTATATGCAATATGATATGTGGTATGTGTAAGATGTTATGTGTTGTGTGCAATATGATAAGTATGGTGATGCATGTCACTCTCATGGCATGACTTTCCTAATCCAAATTTGGAAAGCTCACTGACTTTCCTAATCCAAATGTGGAAAGATCACTGACTTTCCTAATCCATATTTGGAAATCTCACTGACTTTCCTAATCCCAATTTGGCAAGTCCACTGACTTGACTTTCCATAATCATGTTGTTAGGAAAGAGCTATTCTTACTCATGCATATCCTTGGTGTGTGCTTGCATATACCCATACTTAGTACAAGTGTGTACTAATCCCATACAACTCTATATTTTTAGGTGCAGGCATAGGTGGACGCTAGAGCTTACAGGTTGACGTTGCAGCTATGCGGACGTGGAGCTTTCATCCGGACTTGGTAGGCCCTCATGCTTTCGAGGATGTCTACCGTTATTATCTAGCTTAGATGTAGGCTTTAGCTAGTGGAGCATGTTCCACTAGTGTTTCTTTCCACTTTCATTTCAGACTTTGTATTGGTGCCGTTTTGGCAAAAATACGTTTAATGCAATTATGAACTATCTCTTTCATTTGATTATCTCTATATTAGATGGTTGATTTGTGAATGCCTATGATGTTTAGTTTAAAATGTTTAGCATAAAATAAGAAAACAAAAAGTTCAAATTTTTCCGCTAAAATTAACCTAGATGAAGTAAGAATGACGTATGTAGGCTTGTCTGCGACCTCTGAGAGGTCAACGACGCCGGTCTCATCTGGGGTCTAGACTCCAGTCGTGACAATCTTCACATAAATACCTCTAATCACACATGTTCATAACTTTATTAATAATATACTTCACATGCATAGAAATAGGTAAATGATGCATAGGAGAACTACCCTTTCCTCAGTCATCAAGAATCTATCCTATTTATAGATATGCATGAAGTGTTCGGGGTTTAGGATTTCAGGTTTAACATCTATTATTTGTGTTTAATGTTTGGGTTTTGGTATTTTGGTTTTGAGATTTAGGGTTTAAGGTTTAGGGTTATGGTTAGGGTTAATGTTAGGGTTAGTGTTACAATTTAGGTTTTTTTATGTTTTAGGGTATGAGGTTAAGGATTTAAGTTGTAATATCTATGGTTTAGTGTTTAATGTAAAGATTTTGGTATTTTGGGTTTAGGGTTTAGGGTTTAGGGTTTATGAATACGGTTACAGATAGGGTTAGGGTTAAGGTTAGGGTTAAAGATAGGTTTTAGTTTTTTTTTTAAAGGTTTTAGGTTTTGGGATTAAGGATTTGAGGTTAAAATTTTGTGGTTTAGTGTTTAAAGTTTGGGTTTTGTATTTAGGCTTTGGGTTTAGGGTTTATGGGTTAAGGTTAGGGTTAGGATTCATGTAAGGGTTACATTTTAGTTTTTATTTAGGTTGTTGGGTTTAGGGTCTAGGATTTGAGTTGTAATATCTATGGTTTAGTGCATACTATTATGGTTTTCGTATTTTGGGCTTTAGGTTTAGGGTTTAGGATTTAGGGTTAGGGATAGCGTTAGGGTTAGGGCTTAGAATTTTTTAAGATTTTAGATTTTGGAGTTTACAATTTATGGTTTAAATCTATAGTTTAGTGTTTAATATTTGGGTTTTGGTATTTTGGGCTTTTTATTTTATTTTATTTTTTTTATTTGAACTACCCTTGGGTGGGTAAGGGGCTGAGCAACACCCCCAGGCCTTAACATTAATAAACAAAATAAAGTACAAAGGAGGGGGACATAAACCTAACCTCCAACCTAAGGTGGTTCAAAGTCAACTTTCCAAAAGAGGAATTCAACTCCTCCCCGTACATCAAGGATGAAACCAAAATACTAAGCACCTAAGGAGAGGACTCCTCTCATTACAAAGTTTCTAGGAAGCATAAACAAGGGAGACTCTCCCTTTACAAGATAGAATAAAACTAAGCTAACCTATTCAAATGCACGGCTGATCAAGGTGGTTCCTTAATTCTTCTGGTCTTCCTTCTTCTAAAGCTAGGCATCTCCAGTAAATCCAGCTGTATTTTGGGCTTGGGGTTTTGGGTTTATGGTTTAGGGTTATGGTTAGGGTTAGGGTTTAGGGTTTGTTATTTAGATTTTGAGGTTTAAATATATGGTTTATTGTTTAATGTTTGTGTTTTTATATTCAGGACTTAGGGTTTATGATTTAGGGTTAGGGTTACGGTTACGGTGTAGTGTTTTCTTAGGTTTTAGGGTTTAGGGTTTAACATTTGAGTTTTAATATCTATGGTTTAGTGTTAAATTTTTGGGTTTTTCTATTTCTGTTCTTGGGGTTTCGGGTTTATGGATTAAGGTTAGGGTAACTGTTAAGGTTAGAGTTAGGTTAGAATTTAGTTTTTTTTTAGGTTTTATGGTTTAGTATTTGAGGTTTAATATCATTGGATTTGTGTTGAATGTTTGAGTTTTGCTATTTTGGGCTTGGGGTTTAGGATTTAAGGGTTTAAGTGTGAGGGTGAGGGAAGGTTTAGTTTTTTTTTTTAGGTTTTAGGGTTTGTGGCTTAGAATTTTAGGTTTAATATCTATGGTTAGTATTTAATATTTGGGATACGGTCTTCTTCGCTTGGGTTTAGAATTTAGGGTTTAGGGTTATAGTGTAGGTTTTTTTAGGTTTTAGGGTTTGGTGTTTAGAATTTAGGGTTTAATATCTATGATTTATTGTTTAATGTTTTGGGTTATGGTATTTCGGGCTTGGGGTTTAGGGTTTAGGGTTAGGGTTAGTGTTAATTTTAGGGTTAGGGTTAGGGTTTATTTTTTTTTAGGTTTTAGGGTTTGGGGTTAAGGATTTGAGTTGTAATATATATGGCTTAGTGTATAATGTTAGGGTTTGGGTATTATTGGATTTGGGTTTAGGGTTAGGGTTAGGGTTAGGGTTAGGGATAAGGTTAGGGTTAGGGTTTAGCATTTCTTAAGGTTTTAGGTTTTGGGGTTTTGAATTTGTGGTTTAAAATCTATAGTTTAGTGTTTAATGTTTGGGTTTTGGTATTTTGGGCTTAGGGCTTAGGGTTTAGGGTTTGGGTTTGGGTTAGGGTTCAGGTTATGGTTTAGGATTGGTTTTAGGTTTAAGGGTTTAGGGTTTAGCATTTGAGGTTTAATATCTATAGCTTAGTGTTTAATGTATGGGTCTTGTTATTTTGGGATTGGGGTTTTGGGTTTATGGTTTACAGTTAGGGTTAGGATTAGGGTTGAGGTTAGGGTAATGGTTAGGGTTATGGTTTTTTTAGGTTTTAGGGTTTAGGATTTAGGATTTGAGGTTTAATATCAATGTTTTAGTGTTTAATGTTTAAGTTTTGGTATTTTGGGCTAGGGGTTTAGGATTTAGGGTTTAAGGGTTAGGTTTTAGGGTTAGGGAAGGTCTAGTTTTTTTTAGGTATTAGGTTTTGGGGATGAGTATTTGAGGTTTAATATCTATAGTTTAGTGTTTAATGTTCAAGTTTCAATATATTTGGGTTGTTGTTTAGATTTTAGCGTTTAGGGTTAGTGTTTAAGATTGTTTTAGGTTTTAGGGTTTGAGGTTTATGACCTGGGGTTTAATATATATGGTTTAGTGTTTAATGTGTGGGTTTTTGTATTTTGGGCTTGGGGTTTAGAATTTATAGTTAAGGGTTAGGGTTAGGGTTAATGTTAGGGTTAGGGTTAGTTTTTTTTTTTTATGTTTTAGGGATTGTGGTTAGGGATTTGACTTGTAAAATCTATGGTTTAATGTTGATGTTAGGGTTTGTTATTTTGGGCTTTGGGTTTAAGGTTTAGGTTACGATTAAGGATAGGGTTAGGGTTAGAGTTAGGGTTAAGTATAAAGTTAGGGTTAGGGATTAGGAGTTTTTGAAGGTTTTATGATTTATCGTTTAAAATCTATGGTTTATTGTGTAATTTTTGGGTTTTGGTATTTTGGGATTGGTGTTTTGGGTTTAGGGTTTTGGGTTAGGGTTAGGGTTAGGGTTAGGGCTAGGGATTAGGGTTTTTTAAGGTTTAATGTTTTTGGTTTTAGGATTTATGGTCTAAAATCTATGGTTTAGTGTTTAATATTTTGGTTTTGGTATTTTAGGATTGGGGTTTTGGGTTTATGGTTAGGGTTAGTGTTCGGGTTAAGGTTAGGGTTAGGGTTAGGGTTAGGGATAGCGCTTAGTGTTTTTTAGGTGTTAGTGTTTCTTGTTTAGGATTTGAGGTTTAGAATCAATGGTTTAGTGTTTAATGTATCATATTTTAGACTTAGGGTTTCGTGTTTAGGGTTTAGGGTTAGGGTTAGGGTTAGGGTTATGGTGTAGTTTTGTTTTACGTTTTCGAGATTAGGGTTTAGCATTTGAGGTTTAATATTCATGGTTTAGTGTTTAATGTTTGAGTTTTTGTATTTCGGGCTATTTTTTTTTTTTTGAACGACCCTTGTGGTGGGTCAGGGGCTGAGCAACACCCCCAGGCCTTATCATTAATAAAAACAAATAATTACATGAAGGGGGGCATAAACCTTACCTTGTGTCCTATGGTGAGTATAGAGATGGCTTACCTACTAAGGTTAGTCAACTCAACCTCTTACATTGAGATGATATCTATAGAAAACCTAAGCAATATTCTAAGAAAACATAAATTAGGAGACTCTCCCTTTACACATATAAAAGAAAGCCTATACAAATAACTATGTTAACTATAGTCTTATGAATATGCTTATTATTCCATTTGTCCAATTGTGAATCTGGAATCTTTGTTCCTCATCTTTGCTGAATCATGTTATCTTCAGTTGCTAGCATTGTTGTATCTTTCACCTTCCTTTGCTAACTGTAGTTGTAATTATATATAAAATTACTACTTGATATTAAAGCATGCTGATACTGCCTGCTATCTTTTTACCTGCAACAACACATATACCATACAAGATACAGAATATCTATATCTATACAATACATAATATATGTTAAAGGCAAATACTGTGAAGCAGTCAAGGAGGTTGTTTAATCTTCCTCATTTTCCTGCGTCTGAAGTTTTGTACTCCTATTTTCTCCAGAATATAGCTACCTTTTGTAGCCTGTGGTAGTTGATTATAAGTGTAATAATGTTGTATGATGTCCTGCTTATGACTATGTTGCTTCTCTGTAAATACGCACACATGAAAATAAAATACATTGGTTAGTAAGCATTTGAAGTTCTTGTACTAACCTTTGTATTCTCCAAGGAGGCTTATCCTTTTGTAATAACCACTTGGTCAATAATTCTGAATCAACCTCAAGAATAATATTTTTATAACCATGTTGAATACACCAATTCAGTCCATATGTAGCAGCTTGTACCTCTGCCTTATTGTTTGTACCTTTCCCAAGAGGAATAGCAAATGCATATATGATGTCACCATATTCATTTCTAAGAATGCCACCCCCTCCAATCTTTCCCGTATTATTCAGTGCACTACCATCTGTATTCAAATTATATTTTGTAGTAGGAGGTGGTTTCCAGATGACTATATTAACCTTTATCTCATGATTGCATTTTTCAAGTAATTCTACCAGATCTGTCCATTTCCCTGGCCATTGAATATTAGGAAAAACAGAGTATAGAAACAGCAGAATATCCTTCTGTCTACAGTATTTAACTTTGAAACTGCTGGAAGTCTTTCCCCCATATTTCGCAGAGCACCTGTTCTTCCACAAATTCCAGCAAATAACAATAGGTAATATTTTGATAATAGCTCTATGTGCATCATTTTTCCCTTGGGTGTTACACCAATGAATTAACCTATTACTCAAAGAAGACTGCTAAACATTGATTCCCATAGAACTGGCATATATGTTGTGCAAAAGGTCCTTGTAGGAAAATCTGATCTACATCATCCCAACCTTGATTCCTACAGCAATAGCACTTAACAGGTTCCAGTCCAAAGTTTGCCATATTTTCATTAGTTGGTAACTTTAGTTTTAAAGCTCTCCAAAGTAGAAATGACATTTTAAAAGGCACATTTTTGGGCCAAATAATAGAATTAACCACTTCTACATTACCTCTATATCTTCATACTTCCCAGGCTGAGGCACAAGTAAATTTACCAGATTCAATAGGCTTCCAGATCACTTTGTCCTTAACTCCTTTTTGATATTGAAATTTGGTATTCAAAATAAGAGAAATTATTAATGGTGGAGCCTGCTGCCTTAACTTCCTTTCATTCCAATTCCCATTAATCAGAAAATCTTCAACAGTATCATTATTTAAACTGGATACAACATCACTATACTTAGCCAATGCTCCAAATCCTAACCAATCATCCCACCAAAAGGAACAATTGCCAGACTTTATTTGCCATTTAATATGATCTTCCACTTTGTGTTTATTATTAATCAAATATTTCCAGACCAATGATTGACCAGTGTCAAACTTCTTTGCCACTGGGTTAGCTCTTTGACAATATTTAGATTTATGGAATTGTTTCCATATGGAATTGTTGGATCTAAACAACCACCATTGTTTATATTGAAGAGCAGTACATACATCTGTCAGCCTTCTAATCCCAACTCCCCCTTCTGATTGAGGTATACTCAAAGTCTCCATTGAAGCCCAATGGTAGTTCCTAGTATCGGAATTCCTTCCCTAGAAAAAATTAGATACAATAGAGTCTATATATTTTATAGTAGTACTAGGAGGAGATATTGCAGCCATAATATGAATAGGAATAGAATGTAAAACATGTTTGATCAAAGTTATTTTTCCCCCAAAACTGAGAATTTTTGTCTGCCAACCTGAAATCTTTTTGGAAATTTGCTCTACTAAATGTGAGTAATATATAACTTTTTGTCTTCCAACATACAAAGGGCAACCAAGATATATGATAGGACTCTCTTTTTGAGAAAAACCAGTAACATGTTGAATAGTATGGATAATATCTTGAGAAGTTTTATCTGGAACCATCAAATAACTCTTCTTTTTATTAATAAGTTGTTGAGAAGACTGTTCATATTCTTTCAAAATATCCATAACTACATGCATAGATTCTCTATTAGTGGAGGTAAAAATAATCACATCATCCGCAAAACTTAAATGATTAATTTGTGGTCCTTTAGGCTCCATGCTAAATCCTTTATAAGCAGGATTATTATACACATTATTAAGCATTCTAGTTAAAACTTCTTTTCCTATAATAAAAAGAGCTGGAGATAATGGATCCCCTTGCTTAAGTCCTCTTGTTGAGTGAAAAAAACCATGTCTATGACAATTAATAATAATTGAATATCAATTGTTACTCATGATTCTCCATACTAAGTCAATGAATATCTCCCCAAATCCAAATCTTCTCAACACTAAACAAGTAAATGACCAAGACACTCTGTCATAAGCCTTTGTCATATCCAGTTTAATAACAACATTGTGACCTACATAAGGCTTCTTAATATGATGAATAATTTCCTGAGCCAGCATAATATTTTCAGTAATACACCTTCCTTTTACAAAACCTGACTGATTGTCAGATATTATTGAAGGAAGAATATTTGCCAGTCTCATGCTTAATAATTTGGAAATAATTTTACTAGTAAAATTGCTTAAACTAATAGGTCTAAGATCAGTGAATCTGTTAGGCTGATCATTTTTGGGAATCAACACCAAACAAGCATGTGACATAAATTTTGGCATCACATGACCACAGAAAAAATAATGAACTGCTGCTAATAAATCCTTTTTAATAATATTTCAACAAGCTTGATAAAATTTACCCCCAATACCATCCGGACCAGGAGCTGAATTTGGATTCATAGCAAATACTACTTGTTTTAATTCTTCCAATAGTAGGCATATCTTGAAGCATCTGATTTTGGTCAGGAGTAACTAAAGTAGGAATATGTTGAAGAATCCTTTCATCTATTTTGTTATTCTGACCAGTAAAAATATTGTGATAATAATCACAAGCAGCCTTTGCAATCTGATCATCACCCTCAATCCAGTTATCATTACTATTGCAGATTTTATGAAGTAATAATCTTCTTCTCCTTCCTCTCATTAAAGCATTAAAGTACTTAGAATTATTTTCTCCTTCTTTAAACCACTGTAACTGAGTCTTCTGCTTTAGAATAGAATCTTCCAATTTCAAGTATCTAATATACTTTGCATTCAATCTCTGTAATTCTTGTCTATTAGTATCAGTTTTATTAATAAGAAAATCCTCTTCAGCCTTCTTAATAGTTTCTTCAAATTCTCCGACTTTAGCAAAAATATCCCCATATTCATTCTTTGACCAAACACTAAGAGTTGCAGTCAACCTCTTCAGTTTTTGGTGTAATTGCCAGAAAGGGTTGCCAGTGACTCTAACATACCAACACTTTTGGACAGTATCTATAAAACAGGGGTTATCTACCCAACAATTTAAGAATTTAAAATATTTGATATGATGAACTTCTTTTTTAATAATTTCTAACAAAAGAGGACAGTGATCTGAACCTACAGCAGAAAGATGTTCAATAGTAGTTTGAGGCATGTTTTCTAGCCATTTGTCATTAACCATAGCTCTATCTAGTCTTTTCCAAACTCTTGCATTTGCATCCCTCTGATTACACCAAGTGAATGGAATCCCTGTGTAACCTAAATCAGTTAAACCACAAGCTTCTATTACACTAATAAATTCAAAGCTTTTATTAATGTTATAAGGTATTCCCCCTAACTTCTCCTCTATAGAAGTAATGACATTGAAATCTCCAATCGTACACCAAGAGATATCCATATTAGAAAAGTGAATTAATCTTTCCCATAAAGGTCTCCTCAGATGGTCTTTACATTTAGCATATATACAGAAAATCAAGAACTTCTCCTTGAGATCTGCCATTCCAAATTCTCCTGTAATATGCTGATCATTGATCTCTAAAATATTGACATTGAGTTCCTTAGACCAGAACAACCAGATTTTACCATTAGAGTTGTTAATTGCATGATCCATTTGCAATTGCATTCTCACCATGTTTAGTTGATTATTATTTGCAAAAGGTTCTAGAATAACAATCAAAGAAAGATGATGAATTTTTCTTAAGGTTTGGAGTCTTTCCAAAGAACTTTTGGTATTAATACTCCTAGCATACCAACAAATGGCTTTAATCATTAAAAACCTTTAGATCTAGATCTAGTCATGGGCCTGCTAGAGGTTTCAGAAGTACTAGTATGATGTTGAGAAGTTTGTTTGTCATGTTTCCTACCTCTAGGAGACAGACCTTGCTTTGCAGTAATGTCTTGAATTTCTTGAGACCATACATTCTGGGACTTGGAACTCCAATCAATACCCTGAGGATTGTTGATTTGAGTTCCTTCTTCCTCAGAATCATACAAAGATTGATTATCAGGATCCCACTAATCCTAAGAGTTAATAGCCTCATAATCATCATGTTCTATATTTTCCTTACTTTTTCCTGCATCACTCAAGTGCTTCTGCTTCTTTTTAATATTATATCTTTTCTTTTTACTCAACCTACTTCCAGATTTATTATTAAACCTTTCAGTCTGTTGACCTGTATCAGGATCAATTTGTTTTCTAGTTTTTTTAGAGCCAAATATAGGGTCATCCAAATTTCTAGAGTCAATAGCATCCCCCCTCCCTGTGGATCTCCCTTCCTGCATATTAATAATTATCTCCTTTCCCCCTTCCATACATCCAACAGCTACACCAACAGATATACCAGTATTTAGGGGTATAGGGATAGGGAGCCTTGAGTCAATACCTGTTCTGTTTACAGTAATTTGTTGGTGACTTCCTCTGTCTTTTTCAGTCTCTGGATCATCTCTAAATATATCACGAGTCTTTGATTTATCATTATATTGCTGTTTGTTTCCAGTAGCAGTAATTTGAGGTCTTTGATCATGTGTGTGATCTGTATTTTCCTCCCTTTCCTCACCTCCTGTTATCACTTCCTGCACATCCAAATCAATGTAAGTATTTTTTGTAGGAATAGAGGTTATACCTGTTTGTTCCTGCTGCTCTTGAACTACTGTTATGTTTATATTATATCCAGACTGTTGTTGATTATTCCTTCTCCTCTGAGTCTGCCATTCTAGTTGCATATTTTTTTGATTTTTCTCATCTTGATAACCTTGTTGCTGGGCATCATCTTCCCTTATACCTGTTCCCTATTATCATAAACTGGCAATTCTCTTTGAACATTATGAGGATTGTCTTTTTTTTCTAGTTTCATCCAACTCTTTCTTTTTTTTACTATCCTCGTCTCTTTGTTTAATAATGCAATCACATTCTTTATGACCTTGATGTTTACAATAAAAACAATAATCATGGATACTATCATAAACAATTTTCTGCCACCTACCATCTGTAATATCCTCCCCAATATAACCCATCCAAATATAAGGAGGTCTATCTTTAGTAAGATCTACTTGAACTTTTACACGAGCTTGACTTCCCCTAGTTTTGTTTATAGATGCAGAATCTAAGTACAACACTCTACCAATAGGAGATAATAAACTAGTAATAAACTCCTTATTATAAGAATGCCAAGGTAATTCCGGAAGCGAAATCCAGATAGGTACTAAAGGAGTTTCTTCTTCTGGTTTAAAAGTAGGAGTCCAAGCTTGAATTCTCATAGTTTTCCCCTCTATAGTCATACGTTGTTTAGTCCAAACCATGTTATAGTCTAGTTCATTATCTAAATCAATACTAACATGATGAGAATTATAATGTTCTATCTTCACTCCCCCTGAAAGCTGTGTTTGAAGAATGAAGTTCTTCCTTATTAATTCAACTCTAGGCATCGTATAAACAAATTTTCCTATAAGAGTGAATTTACAAGCAGGAGCTAAATCAGAAATAACTTCATTTTAACATATAGAACAGCAGGTAAACCTTGTTTAGTGGTGATTTCAGGCTCAGACAACTTAATACTCACAGCACTCTTCGATTGATTATATCTCAATCTATAAACATAGGTCTGAATAACAGTGTAAGGAGCAGCTTCTTGAACTTGATCTTGTCTAGGAAAATTATTAGGATTTCCTAAAGGTTGATCAGTTTTCCCAGTAGGAGGTTTAGGATTATTTATATTAACAGTATTAGTTATCCTGGGAAAATTATATTGGTAATTTGCATCTTGATACCTACCAGTTTCATCTTCAATTCTATGAGTATCAGAGGTGTAGATAGGTATATTACCTGGTAAATCTGTTCTACTATTGTGAAAACCAGCTTTAGAGGACTCACCAACTTGACGACCAGTTTTATACCTAGTTGTTGAATCTCTCTGAAACTCAATTGCAGTTGTATTTCTTTGAGATTCCAAATTTCCTCCACGTCCTTTGTTTGAATTAGCCATTCGTTGTTGTTGCTGGGAAAATTGATTTTCGATTTCAAGATTAAACCTCTGAGATTCGACGAGCTAACCAGCCTTTTGAGAGATTTGTTGTTGTTGTTGAGTAATTTGATTTTCTTGATGTGAAACCCTAGTCTGCGATTGGACTCTATCATCACCCTTGTCTTGAGTTCGATTCTCCTCTCCAATTTGTTGATTTTGTTCATCGATAACAGGGGAAGATTCCCCAGTACTATATCCTTTACGAACCCCTTCCGATTGCGATTGACTATGTGCGATTAGAGAAGGATTTATCGCCTCCATAGCTTGTGAGCTGTGCTTTTCAGATCCATCCATTTCTCGACTCGCCTGTGCATCTAACCTTGATTTATCGTCATCATTTCCAGTAATTTTTTGGCCTTTTTCATAATTGTGATGGGATTCATCCAATTCCGGCTCCACCATAGCAGTATGGATCGCCTCTTCCCTCAACTGCGAAGAGGTGGACAAAGAATCTTCCGTCACTTCTTATGCTGCTGAAGGATTAGTATTGCTCTCCATTGTAGATGGATCCGGCGGCCTAAATCTATCATCTGCTGGTAATCCAGCCATCAAAAACTTCCAACAATATTGATCGAATTAGCTGAGCGTCTAATTCCTTCAATTTTCCTTGAGAGAATCTTAGAGAAAGATTGGGTTTTTTGTATTGGACTTAAGAGTTCTAGGTTTAGGGTTTAGGTTGTAGAGTTTTTTTTGGTTTTTGTTTCGGGCTTGGGTTTTTGGGTTTATGGTTTTTGGTTAGGGTTAGGGTTTAGTTTTTTTTATAGGTGTTAGGGTTTAAGATTTAAGGTTTAATATCTACGATTTATTGTTTAATGTTTGTGTTTTGGTATTTTTTGGCTTAGGGTTTAGTGTTTAGGGTTTAAGAGTTTAAGGGTGAGGGTTAAGAAAGGTTTAGGGTTTTTTAGGTTTTAGGGTTTTGGTTTAGAATTTTGAGGTTTAATATCTACGATTTAGTTTTTAATATTAGGGTTTTAATATTTTTGACTTGGGGTTTAGAATTTATGGTTTAGGGTTAGGGTTAGGGTTAGGGTTAGGGTTTAGGATTTTTTTAGGTTTTAGGGTTTGGGGATTAGGATTTGGGGTTTAATACCTATGGGTTAGTGTTTAATGTTTGGGTTTTGGTATTTTTGGCTTTTTTTTCTTCATTTGAACGACCCTTGTGGTGGGTCAGGGGCTGAGCAACACCTCCAGACCTTATCATTTATTAAAATCAAAAATTACATAGAGGGGGCATAAACCTTACCTCCGATCCTAAGGTGGGTTATGAGTCGACCAACCTACTAAGGTTAGTAAACTCAACCCGATACATCAAGTTGTTTTCAAAAGAAACTAAGTACCTATGGAAGACTCCTCCTTAATACATAGTTTACTAACAATACATAAATGAGGGAGACTCTCCCATTTACAAGAAAACTCTACAAAATTAAAAGAACCTATTTGAATAACTATATCAAAACTAGACATAGTCATTATTACTAGGATGTATAACGTTATGTATTTTACACATTATACAACATGTAAAACATAAGGAATTTCATTAATGATTACTGTAAATAATAAACAGACCATTCACTATGACTTATATATTAACATTACAAGCCTCTACTTCTAGATCTTTGTGATTGGTTTACTAGTATTTACAGATTGAAGTTTATGTGAAACACCCGGAAATAATTATTTTAGGTCAAAATAAGTGTAAATAACTTGTTTGAGATGTTTCGGAGCAATAGAGTTAAAGAAATGCCTTAAGTTCGGAAACGAGTGAAATTTAACTAGTTGACATCCCTATGTATGGGGAATGTTTCGGAGGGTCAAATGAAGTCTAAAACTTGTAAAAAGACTTTGGATAGATAGAATGTAGTATAGAGAGTCTAAACGTCCGATAATGACACCCTAAGGACAACGGGAAGGGTC
Organism: Solanum sitiens; assembly: GCA_016801875.1. Taxonomy (NCBI): domain Eukaryota; kingdom Viridiplantae; phylum Streptophyta; class Magnoliopsida; order Solanales; family Solanaceae; genus Solanum; species Solanum sitiens. The sequence continues at coordinate 528,318 of JABWTJ010000365.1, read as the reverse complement.
CTTGGGACGGACACCAACATGTGTGGGTAGGCTGCCAAAGCAGTCTATGAAATTTAAGAATCGGAGGGCTACTGTGAGATGCGCAGCCAACACGGACCTCACTTCCTAAATTATTTTTTGTGAAATAAAGTACGTGTTGGCCCCGCGACGTGGAGCCACTTCCTAGATTCGTAAAATATTGTATTTTTGGGTGGTTTGACTTCACAAATAAACAAATTTAAGTTTGGGGTATTTTGGGTAATTTAATGGCTGACTATATAATGTATTAGGGTCAGCTTTAGGTCAATCTTATCACTCAAATCAAGTCCCACAAGTTGAAATAAAAAATCTCTCTCTCTCTCTCCCAAATTCTCTCCTCCTCCAAAACTCCATTGAAGGGCATTAGAGCTCCAAGAAGAAGATCAAGCCTTCATGTTTTTCAACCCAATTTCGTGGATTTCTCATATATAAGGTAGGGTTTCTTTCACTCTTGGGAATCCTTTCTCCAAGAGGTCCTTCAAAAGATGATTTCTAAATCCTCATAAACAAGGGTTTTTCTCCTCATATGGGTCTTCTTTCTAAAATGAAATTGTTAGTTAATTGTGATGAATTAATGTTGTTTAAGTATGAATTAATGGTTAATTGATTAATTCCTATGAGTTTTCCCTTGATCCATTTCTTTCCCCTAAATCTCTAATTTCTTGAATTAATTAATGTGAATTGTTGAGGGTGATGAACATGTCACTTGTTTACTTTGATTTTAGTTATGTTAATATTTCATGAATTGCCCTATTTCATATGTTGGTTGTGAGTTCTTGGGTATTTGTAAGACCCCCAAAATGAGTTAGGGTGTCTAGAACCTAACAGGTTTGTCTTAAGGTTTTAAGGTCCTAAAATAACTTATAATATGGTATTGAGGCTGTGTGTAATGTTTTAGATGATTTGGAAGTAAAACGTCAAGGGACGACAAAGGCGTTCGATGATTAGTCACCTATGTGCCTCATATGTCTATACGCGGTTATAATTGTATTAAATGAGATTATGATGTCTTAAAATAAGTTGTAATAATTTTTCATTGTAGTATATGAAGTTTCGTGAAGTTTTGAGGTCAAACGTCCATGAATGTCCAAGACGTTCGAAAGATAGCCTTGAGAAATGCATATGTGTGGCTTGATGGGGCCTTGCATTCTTGGATGAGTTGTGAGTATTTTTTTTGGGTGAAACTTATGTGGGAGGTCCACAACTTGTTAAGGGCTGTATTTACGTTGAAAACGTCAGGGTACGACTTCAAAAAGACCTCGCAAAAGGGCCCACAAGAAAGACCCAAGGCTGGTCGAGGCAGTGCCTTGGCACTGTCAATCGAATGAACCAAACGATGTCCAGTTGGTTGACCAACGACACTTAGGTGAGTTCTCATCTATTGAAACTTAGACTGGGCAAGTCTCAACCCAAAAACTGGCCAAGGTCCAATCGAATGAACCAAACGACGGCCAGTCGATTGACAAACACCTAGTCGATGGTGATCCGTCGTTTGTGGCCTGCAATCACTGCCAAGTGTTGTTTTATTTAAGGGGTGAACGGGAAATTCACCCCACAACCTAAACTGACTCTAATTGATTTATTTACCTATTTTTGGGTGTTTTTAAGGGATCAAACACGTGAACAACCCATTCCCAATCCCCTCTACACGAATTGAACCTTCCCTCCAAAACCTACTCTCCCTAAAAACTTCCATTGTTGTTGAAGCTCAAGAACAACTTGTAGTTTGGCTTACCCTGGGTTCTTCACCAAAATTTAGAGGTTTTCAATTAGACAAAGGTGTGGTGATCCTTCATCTCTAGTTATCCTTCCATCTAGAGAGTTAATCTCAAAGTGTCAAAAGAGATTTCATGATCCAACTTCTTCTTCTTCTTCTTCAATCTAATCATGGGTTCTTTCTAAAAACGTTTTTAATGAATAAATCATGATGAATTTATGTTAATGTATTGGTTTGAAGGTGATTTTAATCCACCTTCATGTCGAACGCATGTTCCTTCCCTAAATCGATTTAGTCCTTGCATGGGCTTTGTGATCATGGCTTGTTAATGGTTAATTTGTGATTCTCTTATGTTTAATTGCTTATAACTAATGTTATTTACGTGAATTGATTATGAATTTATGATTAAGGATACATGTGGATCAAGGTATGAAGGATTGAACCTTCCTAGTTTAGAATCCTAGGAATTCATTGTAACATGTCCTTTTAATGATTAAATGTTGAACTCCATTGGGTGAAGATGATTATAGCTACTATTTTAAGTTTATATTATGATTAAATTGTCGTTATAAATCATGTATGATCATGGTGAAGAAGTATGATATGAGTTGATCTAAGTTCTTCTAGTTTATCGATTGGTAGTACTATGTATGTGATGTGATCTCGAATTTTGGTTAGATGAAGTATGATTCCTTTTTGCTAAAGATTTATTGAGCTACTTCCTATCATGTATTTTATTGGTAATATATGATTGATGAGAAATACATTAAGAAATTGGTAAGATAGCCTACTCTCTCTACCCACTATTGAATTGATAGTTTAATGCCTATGTTGGTATCATGATGTAACACCCCATAGCCAAAACAGACCAAAAATCAGTTATTGAGAAAAATCTGCAGGTGTAGCCGACGTGACCATCGACGAACTGTAGCCTTACCCACGGTCCATCCTTCACAACTGTCAATGGGATCAAAGCCTCCCAAAAACTCAGCTGGGAAATATTGGCCAAGTCTTGATTGATGGACGGACCTACGGTCCGTAGGTCAGATGACAGTCCGTAGTTCGTGACAGTCGATCGAGACCCACTTCAGCCACTCTTTGACAAGCACCACGGTGACCAGCACGTTCCGTAAGTGGACCCACGTTTTGTAGGTCTGACCGTAGGTGGGAACTAGCAGACAGTTAGGGGGGGAATGTAGTTGGGTCAACTTCAAAGGATCATAACTCTTAGCACAAAATGAATTAGGTGTACCATGACATACCAAAAGATAGATAATTGAATTAGCTTTTTATAGCCACCAACCTTGCTAAGATCAGAGGTCTGAGTAAAACGTTATGCCCATTTTAGTAAAGTACTGTCAAACAGACCCAACCTACGGACCAAACAACGGTCCGTCAATTGAACGACGGACCGTCTGTTTAGGTCATCGTTTGGTACGACAACAACTTACCCAGGGGTCTTTTGGTGTTTTCCAACTTCGTTTAAACTCTAAGATACGTCGTTTTGACCCTAAATCATAATATTTTAGTTAGTCTAAGCCTAGAAACATAACTAAAACTTACCTAAGTCAAATCATAAATCAAACGTTAGAAATTTAGAAGCAAGAAAGGAGAAAAAAGGTCAAGAACCCTAGTCAAGAACGCAACAAGGTTACAACAGTTTCAGCCCCGAAACCTAAGTATTCTTACGTGAAGTTCATCACCAGGTATGTGGGATTTCACTAGTGGGTTCCTTTCATCCATTGGGTCCATAGTTTTCCATCAGTTCTTGATTTTCTAATTATGATTAAATCTACGATTTCTAGAACTTTGATAGAACTTCATGAATTTATTAAATATATGTTCCAAATCAGATTGTAAAGTTATTATTCAGATTATCGCATGAATTTCCGAACCCTAGCTTTGTATTTCTTTTGTTCTTGAATTACACATGCTAGGTCAGATATTTCAGTTACTTCAAATATACATGCCTTAGTTATTAATGCATCATTATCAGATTAAATGTTGCATTCTCAGTTTGCATATTCAATTTTGAGCTATCCAGTTTTTTACAGAAATTCAGACATAATCAGTTAACTATATAAATCAATGGGAGTAGCATAATACCTAGTTTTATTAGGGTTCAGCGTACCCAATTAGTCCTAGAACTACTAGCCAAGTAGGTTGTAAGTCCCCTCTGTGGGCAATCACTTTAATGATCACGCCAGCATGCCTTTATACCTTTGGCAGGGTATATTGGGTCCTCACGATAGGTCATATACATCGGACTTCACGTTTAGCTCAGGTGGTTTTATTATCTGTTATTAGTAGCTCTCACAGTACAATCAGACTCTAATGCATTGACCACATTTACAGTTCAATTATTATTCAATCTCAGCAAGTTATAAACTTGGTCATTGCATCCAGTTAGCTCAGAACTCCGTATATTATGTTCAGATTATTATTATACTTTCTTTTGTGCTTGTTCAAATATGTTTTATTTTTGCTTTATTCTATCCTACATGCTCAGTATCTTTCAAGTACTGACGCATACATGTGCTACATCTTCTCGTGATATAGGTTTAGGTTCTCAGCATCCAGATCACGCTTAGATCGATTTCTTATCTTCAGTTCAGCAGATTCATTGGTGAGTCTTCATTCTCCGAGGACAATAGTTATGAGTTTCTTTTCAGGATTTAGTCTTTTAGTTTCAAATTTTGCTAGATTTAGCTGAGCTTGTCCCAGTATTTCTAGTCCAGTTTAGAGGCTATTTTAAGACAGAGTTAGATTCAACTTAGTATTGAGTTAATTTCTCATTTGTATTAAAATCATTGTTTACAAATATCTCAATTATAGAATATGGTATTCCCCATATTTTCAAATTAAATTATGATTTTAGCTTCCGCAATAGTTTTATTCTTTAATATGCTCATGATCATGCCAGCAGGGTTAGCTTGGGATCACTTGTGGTCCTAGGTTCCATGTCCGATTCTCGGGGGTAGCTTGGGGCATGACAAAACTTGATATCAGAGCACTAGGTTCAAGAGTCCAAGGATGTATGAAAAGCCTCACTAAGTAGAGTCCTTTTCATGGGTGTGAAGTGCACCACATCTAATGAGAGGGAGGCTATGAAGTGTTTTAGGAAAACTTTACTTTGTTGTTACTCTTATTATGCGTAAGGTATGATCTAACTCCATTCTAACTTGACGTTCTACATTTTAGATCATGCCTCCTCATAGAGCTAACGCTAGGAATGCGAATGCTAGGAATGCTAACGCAGCTCCTCCAGTCCCAGATCAAGAAGTCTCCAATGCTGAGTTTAGGAATGCCATACAAATGTTGGCTCATAGTATGACCAACCAGAACAATCGGGTTCATACTCTTGTGAATGAAAATGGTGGATCGGCAGCAGCAAGGGTACGTGACTTTGTTATGATGAATCCGCCTGAGTTCTTCGGATCGCAGACTAATGAGGATCCTCAGAATTTCTTGGATGAGATCAAGAAGATCTTTGAGGTAATGCAAGTCACTGGGAATGATCGGGTTCAGTTGTCATCATACCAGTTGAAGGATGTCGCTCATATGGTACACTCAGTGGAAGGAAAATAGGGGTACAGATGCAACTCCTATCACTTGGGATTGTTTAGTGAGACTTTTCTCAACTGGTTTTTCCCAATAAAGTTGAGAGAAGCAAAGGCTCAAGAATTCATGAACTTGAGGCAGGGAAACATGACGGTCCAAGAGTATGGGCTGAAGTTTAACCAACTCTCCAGGTATTCTCCTCACATGGTTGCTGAATCCAGGGCTCAGATAAATAAGTTCTTGTATAGAGTGTCGGATTTGGTGAAAACTGAATGCAGAAATGCTATGTACTTGGAGATATGAACATCTTTAGGCTTATGACTCATGCTCAGCAGGTTGAGGGTGATAAGCTTAGGGAACATGCTAAGGAATATGAGAAGGATAGGACTGGTAACTATGACTATTCTCAAAAGAAATCGGGTGGTGGAAATCGCTCGCAGAGTCAGAAGAATTTTTCAGCTCCAGACCTTTCATCAGCTAGTGTTCCATCCTCCAAGAACAGGTATGACCAGAAGGGTAGATCACGAGGCTCTAAGTCTCAGGGAAGTGTTTCAGGAACCAAGACTTACCGCACTCACCCTAAATGTGGTAAGAACCATTCGGGCGAGTGTCTTGCAGGAAAAGAAGGATATTTTGAGTGCGGTCACTCTGGTCACAGGTTGAGGGATTGTACTTCTATATAGGGTCAAGGATGTGGTAATGGTAGAGCTCAGTCTACAACTTCAGCAGCACCAGCAAGTCGCCCGACTCAGTAGGGTAACTCATCTGGTACAGGTGGCGGTCAGCGCTAGAACATACTTTATGCTCTTCAAGCTCGCCAGGATCAGGAAGGTTCTCCTGATGTAGTCACTGGTACGTTAGGAGTCTTTGACCTTTATGTTTATGCATTGTTAGATCCAGGGTCTACTCTTTCTTTTGTAACTCCTTACATAGCAGCACAATTTAGTGTCAGTCCAGAAACTCTCTTAGAACCTTTCTTAGTCTCTACTCCAGTCGGTGACCCAGTTATAGCTAGACGGGTATACAGAAATTGCCCTATCGCAGTCTCTCAGAAAGTCACCTCAGCATATCTGGTAGAGTTAGAAATGGTAGACTTCGATATTATTCTAGGCATGGATTGGTTACATTCATGTTATGCCTGAGTCTATTGTAGAACTAGTATTGTTAGTTTTCAGTTTCCAGACAAACCAATCTTAGAATTGAAGGGTAGTAGCTTAGCGCCTATGGGTCGATTCATTTCTTACCTTAAGGCCAGAAAGCTGATCTCTTAGGGTTATATCTATCATCTAGTTCGGGTTAAGGATTCTAGCTCTGAAACCCCAACTCTTGAGTCAGTTCCAGTAGTCAGTGATTTTCCAGAAGTATTTCTAGAAGATATTCCCGGAGTTTCTCTCGAAAGGGAAATCTACTTTAGAATTGATCTCCTTCGAGATACCCAGCCTATTTCTATTCCTCCTTATAGAATGGCTCCAGCAGAGCTTAAGGAATTGAAAGAGCAGTTGAAGGACCTTCTAGATAAGGGTTTCATCAGACCTAGTATTTCTCCATGGGGTGCACTAGTGTTGTTCGTAAAGAAGAAAGATGGTTCTCTCAGAATATGCATTGACTATAGACAGTTAAACAAGGTCACAATCAATAATAAGTATCCCATCACAAGGTTTGATGACTTGTTTGACCAACTTCAGGGTGCTAGCCATTTCTCAAAGATAGATCTCAGATCGGGTTATCATCAACTCAAAGTCAGAGATAGTGACATTCCGAAAACAACATTCAGAACTCAGTATGGTCATTATGAATTTGTAGTGATGTCATTTTTACTAACCAATGCTTATGCAGCTTACGTGGATTTGATGAACAAAGTATTGTACTTGGACTTGTTCGTTATCGTCTTCATTGATGATATCCTCATTTACTCTAGGAATGAGGAAGAACATGCAAGTCATTTGAGAATTGTTCTACAGACTCTAAAGGATCGCCAGTTATTTGCTAAGTTTAGCAAATTTGAGTTCTGGTTGCAATCCGTTACTTTCCTTGGTCACATTGTGTCTAGCAAATGGATCTGAGTGGATTTACAGAAGATCAAAGCATTTAAACAATGGCCCAGACCTACCTCTATTACAGATATCAAAAGTTTCTTAGGTCTAGCAGGTTATTACAGAAGGTTCGTGGAAGGATTTTCATCCATAGCCTAACCATTGACAAGTTTTACGTAGAAGATGGTCAAGTTTCAATGGTCAGATGATTGTGAGAAAAGCATTGCAAAATTGAAAACAAGATTGACTACAACTCCTGTTTTGCCTCTACCATATGGGTCAGATCGTTATGTGATCTATTGCAACTCATTCAGAGTTGGCCTTGGTTGTTTATTGATGCAGCGAGATAAGATTATAACTTATGATTCTAGATAGCTTAAGGTGCATGAGAAGAACTATCCACCTCATGACCTCGAGCTTGCAGAAGTGGCTATTGCACTCAAGATCTGGAGACTGTATGGTGTTCATTTAGATGTGTTTACTGACCACAAGAGACTTCAGTATGTGTTCACCCAGAAAGAGTTGAATCTTCGCCAGAGGAGATAGCTTGAGTTCCTTAAGGATTATGATATGAGTGTGCATTATCATCCTGGTAAGGCGAATGTAGTAGCAGACTCTCTTAGTAGACTATCTATGGGTAGTGTAGCGCATGTTGAGGATAAAGAAAGGAGCTAGTGAAGGATGTTCACAGGCTTGCTCGCTTGGGAGTTTGCCTTACGAGCATATCAAACAGTGGTGTAATGGTTCAGAATGTGGCAGAATCTTCTTTGGTAGTTGAGGTAAAGGAAAAGCAAGACAGTGATCCAATCTTGCTTGAAATTAAGGGTGCAGTCCACAATCAGAGACTGGAGATTTTCTCCTAAGGGGGAGATGGTGTACTTCTCTACCAGGGTAGATTGTGTTCCTGATGTGGGTGAGTTTAGATAGCATATTCTTGGAGAAGCCCATAAATCCAGATATTCTATTCATCCAGGTGCCACTAATATGTACCGCGATCTGCGGGAAGTCTATTGGTGGAATGGCATGAAGAGGAATGTAGCAGATTTTGTGAGTCATGCCCCAATTATATTCAAGTCAAGGTAGAACATCAGAAACCAGTTGGTATGACTCAAGAGATCGACATTCATACTTGGAAGTGGGAAGTGATCAATATAGATTTCATCATAGGGTTACCTCGTACTCGTAGACAGCATGACTCCATTTAGGTGATAGTTGATAGGATGACTAAGTCTTCTCGCTTTTTGGGGGTTAAGACTACAGATTTAGCAGAGGACTATGCCAAGCTTTACATTAATGAAATTGTGAGGTTGCATGGGGTCCCTTTGTATATCAACTCATATAGAGGTCCTCAGTTTACCTCTCATTTCTGGAAATCGTTTTAGAAGGGTATTGGTACTCAAGTTAATCTTAGCACAACATTTCATCCGCAGACGGATGGATAGGCAGAGCGTACCATTCAGACCCTAGATGATATGTTGAGATCTTTTATGATCGATTTCAAGGGTAGGTAGGATGATCACCTTCCTCTGATTGAGTTTTCCTACAATAATAGCTACCATTCAAGCATTCAGATGGACCCTTATGAGGCTTTATATGGGCGTAGATGTAGATCTCTTGTTGGTTGGTTTAAAGTAGGTGAAACAGCTTTGATAGGGCTAGATTCAGTCCTTCATGCTATGGAATAAGTGCAACTCATTAGACATAGACTTAAGACAGCCCAGAGTCATCAGAAATCTTATGCAGATGTAAGGAGAAGGGAACTAGAGTTCCAAGTTGATGATTGGATTTTTCTGAAAGGGGTGATGAGATTTGGCAAGAAAGGGAAGCTGAGTCCTAGATATGTAGGCCCTTACAAGACATTGAAAAGGGTTGGGCAAGGTGGCATATGAGTTAGAGTTAGCAACGGACTTAGCAGCAGTGCATTCGGTCTTCCACATCTCACTCTTGAAGAAGTGTGTGAGTGACTCAGCCTATATAGTGCCATTAGAGAGTGTTACAGTGAAAGATAGTATTTCTTATGAGGATGTACCAGTTGAGATTCTTGACCGTCAGGTCAGAAGGTTGAGAAACAAAGACTCGCTTCAATCAAGGTTTTGTAGAGGAGTCAGTCCGTAGAGGGAGCTACTTTAAAAGCAGAAGCAGCCATGAAATCCAAGTACCCTCACCTCTTTCCTTATGATTCCACTCCAGCTCGAGGTAATAGTTCCTCTTCACCTTTCCAGTCATTCATGCATAAATTCAGTCTTAGAATCATGTTCCCTCAGTTTGTACTTGCATTTTCAGCGTATTTGCATGTTCTCGGGACTTAATTTAGTCAGAAACTCAGTTCTCAATTGTTAGTACTAGGGTTTGCAGCTCTCTCCCTCTATTTTAGCTAGTTTAGTCTTCATTTGAGGACGAAAGTTCCCAAGTGGGAGATAATGTAACACCCCGTAGCCAAAACAGACCAAAAATTAGTTTTTTAGAAAAATATGCAGGTGCAGCCGACGTGACCATCGACGGACCGTAGCCTGACCCACGGTCCGTCCTGCACAACCGTCGATGGTATCAGAGACTCCCAAAAACTCAGGCGGGAAATATTGGCTAATCTTGATCGACGGATGGACCTACGATCCATAGGTCAGATAACGGTTCATAGTCCGTGACCGTCGATCGAGACCCCCTTCAGCCACTCTATGACAAGGACCACGGGTGACCAGCACGGTTCTTAAGTAGACCCACGGTCCGTAGGTCTGACCGTAGGTGGGAACTAGCAGACAGTTAGGGGGGAATACAGTTGGGTCAAATTCAAATGACCATATCTTTTAGCACAACCTGAATTAGGTGTAACATGACATACAAAAAGATACAGAATTGAATTATCTTTCCATATCCACCAACCTTGCTACAATCAGAGCTCCGAGTCAAAAGTTATGCCTATTTTAGTAAAGTCCTGTCAAACAGACCCAACATACGGTAAGAACAACGGACAGTCAATTGAACGACGGGCCGTCTGTTTAGGTCGTCGTTTGGTCCGACAGAAACTTACCCAAGGGTCTTTTGGTCTTTTCCAACTTTGTTTAAACTCTAAGATAAGTCATTTTGACCGTAAATCATCAGATTTTAGTTAGTATAAGCATAGAAACATAACTAAAACTTACTTAAGAGAAATCATAAATCAAAAGTTAGAAATTTTGAAGCAAGAAAGGAGAAAAAAGGTCAAGAACCTTAGTGAAGAATGCAGCATGGTTCTAGCAGTTCCAGCCCCGAAACCTATGTATTTTTCTGTGAAGTTCATCACCATGTATGTGGGATTTCACTAGTGGGTTCCTTTTACCCATTGGGTCCCTAGTTTTCAGTCAGTTCTTTATTCTCTTATTATAATTAAACCCAGGGTTTCTAGAAATTTTATAGAACTTCATGAATTTATTAAATATATGTTCCAAATAAGATTATAAAGTTATTATTCAGATTATCGCATGAGTTTCAGAACCCTAGCTTTGTATTTCTTAAGGTCTTGAATTACACATGCTAGGTCAGATATTTCAGTTATTTCAGATATACATGCCTCAGTTATTAATGCATCATTATCAAATTAAATGTTGCATGTTCAGTTTTGAGCTATTCAGTATTTTATAGAAATTCAAACATAATAAGTTAACTATATAAATCAATGGGAGTAGTATAATACCAATTTGGACTAGGGTTCAACGTACCCAATTAGTACCAGAACAACTAGCCAAGAATGTTGTAAGTCCCCTCTGTGGGAAATCAGTTTAATGATCACGCCATCATGCCTTTATACCTTTGGCAGGGTATATTGGGTCCTCTCGATGGGGCGTATACATCGGACTCCACATTTAGCTCATATGGTTTTATTATCGGTTATTAGTAGCTCCCATAGTTCAGTCAGACTCTAATGCATTGACCACATTTACAGTTTAGTTATTATTCAGTCTCAGCATGTTATAAACTTGGTCATTGCATCCAATTAGCTCAGAACTCAGTATATTATGTTCAGATTATTATTATACTTTCTTTTATGCTTGTTCAGTTATGTTTTATTTCAGCTTTATTCTATCCTACATGATCAGTACCTTTCAAGTACCGACGCATACGTACGCTACATCTTCTCGTGATGTAGGTTCAGGTTTTCAGCATCCAGATCACGCTTAGATCAATTTCTGATCTCCAGTTCAGCAGATTCAGTGGTGATTCCTCATTCTCTGAGGACAATAGTTATGAGTTTCTTTTCAGGATTTAGTCTTTTAGTTTCAATTTTTGCTAGATTTAGCTGGGGCTTGTCCCAGTATTTCTAGTCTAGTTTAGAGGCTATTTCCAGACAGAGTTAGATTCAGCTTAGTATTGAGTTAATATTTCCTTTGTATTAAACTCATTATTTTCAAATATCTCAGTTATAGAATATGGGTATTCCCCATGTTTTCAGATTAAATTATGATTTTAGCTTCCGCAACAGTTATATTCTTTAGTATGCTCATGATCATGCCAACAGGGTTAGCTTGGGATCACTTGTGGTCCTAGGTTCCCTGTCCGCTTCTCGGGTGTAGCTCGGGGCGTGACACATCATCTTGTAGGGATTTAAGCATGATTTTGATATATATTATGTGTATATTTAGCCACTTCCTGGGATTGACAAGATTAATGAAATATGAGTTATAATCCATGAAAGTGAAATTAACTAATGGTCTATGTTCTTCTACTTTATAGTATGTTAATGTATTATACTAGATGTAGCATGACCTTGTAAGTTGGTTATACTTGATTTCATGTATGATTATGGAACTTTAGCTACTGCCTATACTTGATTTATTGATGAAAGATTAGTTATGGTCAATGATGACCAAAGGTTAAAGGAATGGTAAGAATTGCTCTAGCTCTATTTCTATATAGTAATGTTGATGAAACCTTGTATTGCATTGCGTGGTATGGTCAACTTATGGTGGTGGTGTTTACTTTATTGTCATTGTATATGTGTTGACCATGGCCTTGAAAGCAAACTGATGAATATATGAATGAGTGGTTATGATGATCAATTTATGTGTAACTTGTGCCTAGTCTTCTATTATAGTTGTGAATCTAGTTTATGTTACTACTGTTATGAGCATGTAAAGGGTTATGTAATATCATGTGTAGGTGCTGCTATTAATGAAGTGTTAAAGATTGATGACCCCTACCCATGTACCCCGATGTGAATGTGTGAATAGCTAATGCTAGTAGATTTAAAGTATAATATGAAGATTGTCTTCTCTCCTATCTTAAATTGTGTTGTGTGATCTATACTTGAAAGTGTAATGTGGTCTAGGAGGGTGGCTGCCTCAATGACTTTTTGATAGACATTATGTGATCATGTTGACCAATGTACACACACACTTACACTTCATGCATGCTTAAAAGTAGTAAAGGTTCACGATGTCGAAAAGAATGGTAGTTCTCATATTCACTAGTGTCTATTACTATGCATGTTAAGCTTATGTGTATGATGAAGTGTGAATGTACATAGAGTCTTTGTGGATTTATATGAAAGGATTGCTCATATAGTTATACCTATAGACTTATGCATTGATATATGGGCATGTGTGATATTAATGTGTCATGTGAAAGGTTTGCTCACATATATGTACACACACACACATGAATGATGATCTAGTAAATAGAGGGTCCTTGAGAGGGGTGACCAAGAATACTCTATAACTAGATAGGTGCTTGAATATGGTATATGCATATGAGGAAAAAATATATTAAACCTATGTTTTATGAAAATGTAATAAAGGTTTTTCAATAAAGGGAACTTAGCTTAGCACCGAGTGTACTTGACATTGAAGGGTGTTGACTTCCCTTGGTGGAAGATTCACAATTTGTCCCTTATAAAGTTTTGACTTCCCTTTGAGGAATACTCACATATGGACGCACATGAGGTGTTGACTTCCCTTTGAGGAAGGTTCACCCATGTTTTCTCATGAGACGAGGCCTCAATTTCCCAATGGAATGTAGAGGGAACTACCTATCTCTTAGTTCCATAAACTATGCTTGCCACATAGGATCTAGCAAAGTGAATTCGCTTAGGATGCTAGGATATATGTTAATGTTCTACCTTGGCTAGGTAGGAACACCTTTCTTTGGTGTAAGGCTCTACAACACCAAATTCCATGTTTAGCACCCCTGGTCTTAGTGTCGGTTAAGGTTATAGTTTCCCTAAAGCAAAATGTACAATCAAAGTAAAGGACTAGGATCCTAACTAGGATGACTTACGGGAGGTTACTTAGGATAGGTGGAAGTAATGAACCCATCTAGAAATTGCACAAGTAGCCCCTTAGGAAGTCCTAGGAAGGTGACCTAATGTGTATGATTATGAATATGTCTTTATGCATGATATTGTAGAAGTTGTCTACTTGTTATGAAGATGTGCATAGTACAAATCTATATGATGTGATCTTATCCGTATATGCACTATGTTGGTCTAAATGACTATATGATGAAGGTCTTGTATTGATATGAATGAAGTTGTCTTTAATTGTTATGAGGATGTATGAATTGTATGTTAAGGTTTGTGGTCTCATGAAGAGTTTACTAAGTATGTGTAGGGTTATGGGGCTTCACATGTACATTGCACTAGAAGACTAAGATTGGGCTCATGAATAAGGTCTTATAATGATGAATATTAACAGAAGTAAAAGTATGTGTAGATGGACGTAGTTCACTGTAATGCCTTATTGTCTTGACTTGAATGTGTCTTGTAATGGGCTATACTTCTATGATGATATGTGTTGGCTTGTGTAAGTTGTATGTATGGTTTTCCTTGTGGTCCTAAGGTGATGCATTGCATCAAGAATCACTAAAAGATTACTTGGGAGGTTAATGAATTAAAAGAATGAGTTCATTGTTAAGAAGAATGAGCTCACTGTAAAGTGACCTCAAATGGGACTTATATTCTATATGTGATTTTATGTAATGTTTGGCCTTTGAATATATCTATATGGAGTATGTGAATGATATAAATGCTATTGTACAAAGGTTTTATGAATATTTACTTAGAATGGCATGAAGTATGATTTCAAGAAAATGTCCCTTTTAAATGCATGTTTTTGCATGGTTGCCATACTTAGTACATTCTTGTGATAACTACATTCATCTCTACTTTTTTACACAAAGTGTAGGTTATGGGTGCTTAAAGGATGTATTTAATGGTGAAGAGTTTGATATATGATTTCCAAGTTCAATGAAAGGAATCCTTAAGTTCAAGGAACTCCTACCTATGTTTAGTGTAAAGTTTTGTGAATTATATACTTATGTTTTATGTCTTCCGGGCCATGTCCATAATATACTCTAATGTTGTTGAGTCTATGATGGCAAAGAGACTTAAGGTTTAAGTATGTAATAGGATATTTTATATATATGAAGTAAAGTTTTCTAGTATATAATGTGCTATGAAAAGTTTTAAATTTTCAGTTAAATTTACTATGTCAATGCGATGAATGATATTTATGGGCTTGTATAAGACCTCCGAGAGGTCATGTACGCCATATTACATCTAGGGGGTGCTCCCCGGATGTGAAAAATGTGGTACCACAGCACGAGGTTTATAAAGTGGTTTTAGGTTTTTAAAGTATCATATTGCCACGTCTAGTAAAGTCTCATGTTCATTGGTGGTGAGTCGCGACATCATCAAATGATATGAGAGGCTATATGAAGATAGAGTTTTCCTTCTTCATCATTCCCATATCGTTCCATAGAACTTAACTCTATAAGATATCTCTCTTATGTTTTCTTGTTCGGTGGTCTTTTAGATGTGATTGCTTGGATGAGATGGTATCTTATATGCTTGAGGGAGAAAAGGTGAGTTGATGCTTAACTTGGTTTTATAGTTTGATGAGTACGTGTGAAGGTGAATTTTGGAATGTTTTAATGATGTGATTCCATTTATGTCTATGTATAAGACTTATTTGAAATAACATGTTATGTTGAGAAATGTATGTCATGATTTGATTAAAGCATGTTATTATGGTTGAAATGAGTTTATTTTGGAATGGTGTGTTACTACATGGTACTACATGATGGTAGCCTAATATTATGATTTGAGCTTGAAATGTTTAGTGACTACCTATGAAAGCATGCTACCCTAAGAATATGTGCCTAAAAGTGTTCAATGTATCTCTTTTTTATATGTGGTCCTTGATAAATTGCCTAGTATGGATTGGAGTCCTTGGTATAGACTTGATCCAAGGTGTGAAGGTAATATGCTTGTCTTGGTAGGGTGATGATGTGGGTTTTAGTGACCTAGAAGTCACTTTACTGTAATGTTCAAGGGAAAAGAGGAAATTTTATGGCTAAGTTTTATTGTTGGTTTCCCCTAATGTTGTATCACCTTGGTGTCTATTGTAATGTATGAAAACCTTATGTGGTTGAATGGTATGACATAAGTTGATGATTGGGGATAAATTGCCTAGGTGATGAAGTTTGGAAGGTCTTGGTTGACTTATTGTAATTCCTTTATTGGCTGATAACTAAAATCCTCATCAAAAAAATTTGGTTAAGTTGCTCTTAATTGGGTGTACCCTAAGTGGGGGATGGTGATGGAATAGTAAGGTTGTATATTTTTTCTACCTTGTACTTCCATTTTTGCTTGAACTTGAAACTAATGAATTCTTAGTCAGCATGTTCATGAATAGAGTCTTGCATAAAGTATGAATTTCATGAACTTAATATGTTTGGTATGTATTGATTGTCATTAAATTAAGATATTTTGAATATTTCAAAGTTCATGAATGGAAATTGTGATAAAATCCATGTCTTCTCATGTGTATTATTCATCTTAACATGCTAATTGTGAATTTGACTCAATGGGATAAGGTAAGAGACTTGGTTTTAGTCACTTTTGATATGTAAGATTTAGCCTTATAATGTGAAATTGAGTCTCTTTAAAATGAAATATGTAGAGTCTCTTGAAAACTATATGACTTGTATGGTTGGGAAAGCATGATTGTAGGCTCACCCTTGAAAAGTGAAAGCATGTTTAACTAAGTGTTCATGTATTTGCCTATGATTTGTGGTGTTTTTTCCCAAAGGATGCTTACTGTGAAGGTGAGTACTCTCTTAGGAATTGACATTTTGTGAAGTGGCTTCCTAATTATTGTGATGCATTTGGTGTGACTTACCATTTAAACTTAACTAGGAAGAAAATATGAGCATGTCTTGGTATTAAAAGTTGAGAAATTCTCATACTAAAGTAAAGATTTGTGCATTTGCTTGGGTGTGAGCTCATGATACATGTAAGTGTGTTGAGGAGAAAGACATTACTCCATGGACACAACTAATCATGGTTTGGTTGAGTATGACCTTCATGGCACTAGGTCTAACTAATAATAATCCATTGTCAACCTATCTTACTCAAGTCTATGTGCATTGAAGTATGAGTGCTTACTTGCTTTTGAGTGATGTGGAATCTGCCTTAGTATAATTTAAAGAAGGGTGTATGATGAACTCTTAATAAATTGGAGTGTAATGACCATGTTATGATCAGGAGAAGGATGTTCCCCCTATGAACATGATAAGAGCCTTGTGATTGATGTATTAAGAAATGAGTGAATTGAAGTTTTTCTTGATTGTGTGCATTGAGTGCTAAAATGATTTGAGGTTGTGTTTCTTTTAAGTTTGGTGCATTAAATTCTATGTGATGATGTTATGAATAAGATGAACTGCTCTATGATGCATTGAAGTCCTTGTTGTGATTAGAATGTTCTAAGTGTCATTCGACGACGAATGTTCCCAAGTGGATGATATTGTAAGACCCCCAAAATGAGTTAGGGTGTCTAGAACCTAACATGTTTTTATTAAGGTTTTAATGTCCTAAAATGACTTATAATATGATATTGAGGCAGTGTGCAAAGTTTTAGGTGATTTGGAAGTCAAACGTCAAGGGACGACTAAGACGTTCGACGATTAGTCAGCTATGTGCCTCATATGTCTATACGTGGTTATAATTGTATTAAATGAGATTAGGATGTCGTAAAATGAGTTTTAATGATTTTTTATGGTAGTATATGAAGTTTCGTGATGTTTGAAGGTCAAACGTCCAAAAACGTCCAAGACGTTCGAAAGATAGCCTTGAGACATGCATATATGTGTCTTGATGGGGCCTTGCATGTTTGGACTAGTTATGAGTATTTATATTGGGTGAAACTTATGTGGGAGGTATAAAACTTGTTAAGGGTTGTATTTACGTTGGCAACATCTGGGTACGACTTCAAAAGGGCCCCGCAAAAGGGCTCATAAGAAGGACCCAAGGCTGGTCGAGACACTCTCTTGGCAGTGTCAATCGACTGAACCAAAAGACGGCTAGTTTGTTGACCAACGGCCCGTAGGTGAGGTCACTTTGATTGAAAATTAGCCTGGGAAAGTCTCAACCCAAAAAAAGGCCAAGGTCCAATTGACTGAACAAACGACGGCCAGTCGATTAACCAACGCCCAATCGATGGTGATCCGTCGTTTGTGGCCTGCAATCACTGCAAAGCGATTATTTTATTTAAGGGGTGAATGGGAAATTCCCCACGTCCTAAACTGAATCTAGTTGATTTATTTACCAATTTTTGGGTGTATTTAAGGGATCAAACACGTGAACAACCCATTCCCAATCCCCTCTAGACGAATTGAACCTTCCCTCCAAAACTAACTCTCCCTAGAAACCTCCATTGTTGTTGAAGCTCAAGAACAACTTGTAGATTGGATTCTCCTGGGTTCTTCATCAAATTTTAGAGGTTTTCAACTAGACAAAGGTATGGTGATCCTTCATCTCTAGTTATATCTAGAAAGTTAATCTCAGAGTTTCAAAAGAGATTTCATGATCCAACTTCTTCTTCTTCAATCTAGCAATGGGTTCTTTCTAAAAACATTTTAATGTTTAAATCATGATGAATTGATGTTAATGTATTTGTTTGAACGTGATTTTAATCCAGTTGCATGATGAACCCATGTTCTTTCCCTAAATCAATTTAGTCCTTGCATTGGCTTTGTGATCATGACTTGTTAATGGTTAATTTGTGATTCTCTTACGTTGAATTGCTTATGCCTAATGTTATTTACGTAAATTGATTATGAATTGATGATGAAGGATCCATGTGGATCAAGGTATGAAGGATTGAACATGCCTAGTTTAGAATCCTATGAATTCACTGTAACATGGCCTTTTAATGATTAAATGTTGAACTCAATTAGGTGAAGATGATTATAGCTACTGTTTTACGTTGATATTATGATTAAATTTTAGTTATAAATCATTTATGATAAAGGTGAAGAAGGATTAATATGAGTTGATCTAAGTTCTTCTAGTTTATCGATTGGTAGTACTATATATGTGATGTGATCTCGAATTGTGGTTAGATGAAGCATGATTCCTTTTGAGTAAAGATTTATTAAGCTACTGCCTATCATGTATTTATTGGTAATATATGATTGCTGAGCAATAGTTTAAGAAATTGGTAAGATAGCCTACTCTCTCTACTGACTATTGAATCGATAATTTAATGCCTATGTTGGTATCGTGATCTTGTAGGGATTTAAGCATGACTTCGATATATATTATATGTATAATTAGCCACATCCATGGATTGACAAGATTAATTAAATATGAGTTATAATCCATGCAAGTGAAATTGGCTAGTGGACTATGTTCTTCTACTTTCTAGTGTGTTAATGTGTTTTGCTAGATGTAGCATGACCTTGTAAGTAGCTTATACTTGATTTCATGTATGATTATGGAACTTTAGCTACTGCCCTATACTTTATTTATTTATGAATGAGTAGTAATTTTTCAACGATGACCAAAGGCTAAATGATTGGTAAGAATGCTCTAGCTCTATTTGTCTATAGTAATGTTGATGAAGCCTTGTATGGAATTGCGTGGTATGGTCCACTTATAGTGGTGGTGTTTAATTTATTTTCACTGCATATGTGTTGACCATCCTTGAAGGAAAATTGATGAATATATGAATGAGTGGTTATGATGATCACTTTAGGTGTAACTTGTGCCTAGTCTTATATTATAGTTGTGAATCTAGGTAATGTTACTATTGTTATGAGCATGTAAAGGGTTATGTAATATCATGTGTAGGTGCTGCTGTTAATGAAGTGTTAAAGATTGATGACCCCTACCCATGTACCCCTATGTGAATGTGTGGTCTATACTTTAAAGTCTAATGTGGTCTAAGAGGGTGGTTGCCTCAATGAGTTGTGGATAGACATTATGTGATCATGTTGACCAATGTACACACACACTTACACTTCATGCATGCTTAAAAGTAGTAAAGGATCATGGTGTCTAAATGAAAGGTAGTTCTCATATTCACTAGTGTCTATTACTATACATGTTAAGCTTATGTTTATGATGAAGTATGAATGTGCATAGAGTCTTTGTGGATTTATATGAAAGGATTGCTCATATAGTTATACCTATAGACTTATGCATTGATAGGCATGTGTGATATTTATGTGTTATGTGAAAGGTTTGCTCACATATATGTACACACACACATGAATGATGATCTAGTAAATAGAGGGTCCTTGAGAGGGGTGCACAAGAATACTCTATAACTAAATAGGTGCTTGAATATGTCTTGTAATGGGCTATACTTCTATCACGATATGTGTTGGATTTTGTAAGTTGTATGTATGGTTTTCCTTTTGTTCCTAAGGTGATGAATTGCACAAAAAATCACTTAAGGATTACTTGGGAGGTTAATGAATTAAAAGGAGTTCAGTGTTAAGAAGAATGAGCTCACTGTAAAGTGACCTCAAATGGGACTTAAATTCTATATGTGATTTTGTGTAATGTTTGGCGTTTGAATATGTCAATATAGAGTATGTGAATGATAAAATGATATTGTACAAAGGTTTTATGGAGATTTACTCAAAATGTCATGAAATATGATTTCAAGTAAATATCTCTTATAAATGCATGTTTTTGCACGGTTGTCATACTTAGTACATTCTTGTGCTAACTCCATTCTTCTCAAGTTTTTACACAAAGTATTATGGATTCTTAAAGGAAGTCTTGAATGGTGAAGAGCTTGATATATTATTTCCAAGCTCAATTAAAGGAATCCTTAAGTTTAAGGATCTCCTACTTATGTTTACTGTAAAGTTTTGTTAAATATATACTTATGTTTTATGTCTTAAGGGTTTTGTCCCTAATGTACTCTTATGTTGTTGAGTCTAAGATGACAAAGAGACTTAAGGTTTAAGTATGTTATAGGATATCTTATATATATGAAGTAAAGTTTTCAAGCATATGATGTGCTATGAAAAGTTTTAAATTTTCTGCTAAATTTACTATGTCAATGCGATGAATGATAACTATGGGCTTGTATAAGACCTCCGAGAGATCAAGTACGCCATGTTACTTCTAGGGGGTGATCCCCGAATGTGACAGTATTGAAGTATGAAATCCAATAATGGGCAATAAGGTATTATCTTGATTCTCCTTTGATCTCAATTATGCAAGGTGAGATCTACTTATGTGATGATGATGATATAGCTAATTGTGTTGTTGTGATGTTGGTGACAAGGATCCCTCATCCCTAACCCTAGATCTATGAATTCGCTATGAATTACATAAGTATGTTATGGTATGATCATTATATGATTGAATGTAGTTTATCATGATTATAATGTTTGGTCTAAAAGTGAAAGGATAGTTCTCACTTATGATCACCTATGAGCTATTATGATAAGATGTTCACCTACGGGTCTAGAAGAGGCTAATGTGAACTTGAATGATGATATATGATGATTAGTAAAGGGAATAATTACTTAGCACTGAAAGGTCATGTAAATGATATAGAGGTCTCACGTTAGTAAGTCCGGCCTCCCACATGGGTTTCTTCACGTTAGTAAGTACGGATTCCCAATATATGTATTGTCTCATGAGATGGAAACACTCACGTTAGTAAGTCAAGGTTTCTATAAGAAATCTCCTTGTCCCTTAACTATGTGCCCACATAGGACTCTAGCTTTGTGGATCAACCTAGATAGCTACGTACGAATGGTTGCACCTTAGGCAAGTGTTAACCCTCTCTTTTTGGTGTGGGAGTAGAACACCGGATTCCATGTAGCTCACTCACATGGTCTCATGTCGGTTATGGTACTTATTTCCATAAAGTAAAGGTATGAACAAATTATGTATGTGAACTTCTATTATGGTTGTCTTAAAGGTTACTATACAGTGTGAGGGAGGGTATGTGACTTCTTTTACACATTGCACATGTGGGATCCAATAGGATGATGCTAGTAGTGTTCTATTATGATTATGCTTATGATTATGTTGATAAACTATGACTACTATTGATATGTGAATCATGTTATATATGAGAATATGTTGTAAGTATGAAATGGGTTGCTTAATGTTATACTTAGCTTTGAAAAGGGTTATAGGGCATTATTCTTGGAATTGCACAAGTGTTGCTTGAGTAAATTCTATGTTGCTATGATTATGTTGTTCCTTATATGTGTATATTGGAATTGTTGGTCATTTTGCATAGTTTTAACTAAATTATGCCTTTTCTCATGCATTAACGATTTTGATGCATAGGGACCATACATGGTACATATGGTTTGTACTAATCCATATTTCTTCCCTTTTTCCCCAAACATTGTAGGTTCGGGCCGTTGAAGTATCATTGATGCTAAAGCAAGAAGGCTTGGACTAGACTTTCCAAGTTTTGGGAATGCCCTCTAGTTCGAGGATGCTACGACACACTCTATCTTAGTAATACTTGAATTGTCTAGTAGACATTCATTTCTTTCCTATTGTTGAGGATATTGATGTAAGCCCTATGTGGCAATTATGGACTTGTATAAGGGCTTTGCCCAGATTGTTTGACTTCATTTTGATGGTTGATATGAGCCATAGTATTAGACTAAATTCATATGTGTTTTTATGGTCAATTGTGAGAAGCCTATATATGCTTCCTATGTAGAGGTCTTCGAGAACCTCCATGCTATATAAGAAAAAGTATTAATTTTTCCACGATTTTGACTTATGATTTGCTATGACGAGTGCTAAGAGGCTTGTGTTAGTCCTCATAGAGGACAACGACACCGGTTACACCTAGGGGGTACTTTGGGTCATAACAAACTTGGTATCAGAGCATAAGGTTAAATCTTCTTAGGATTGATGTCTCGTTAAACCATGTCTATGTAGTGTCTTATTAATAGTTGTGAAGCGCGCCACACTTATGAATGAGAGACTGTCATGTTTAGGAATCTTCACTCTCTTGTTATTCCTTAGTCGTGCCTAAGAGTCTTATCTCTATATAGTCCTTTATTATAATCCTATATTTGTGCTTATAGGCAATGAATACAATAAGGAACAATGCTCGAAGGGCCGGAGAGGAGAACTTGAATGAGGTGTTTCCCCCTCAAGCTCCTCAAAACCCTCAAGTTCCCATTGAAGAAGGGGCTATGTATAATGTTGAGATAAGGTCGGCCATTCATAGCTTGACTCAAGTTTTTGCTACCCAAGTTACTAGGGATACCACGGTGCAGGTGAACCCCAATGCTAATACCACCGCTTGGTTAGGAATTTCAAAAGGATGAATCCCCCTACATTTTACGATTCTAAGGTGGAGGAGAACCCACAAGGGAGAGGAAAATGCGAGAATTCATCAACCTTCGTCAAAGGGTTATTAGCGTGAAGGAGTATAGACTCAAATTCACTCAACTATAAAAGCATGCTCCTACTATGATTGTGGATTCTAGGACCAAGATGAAATATTTTGTCATGGGGATATTCGATCTTGTGGTTAATGAATGTAGGTCGGCTATGTTGATTCCTAGCATGGACATCTCTCGTCTCATGGTTCATGCCGAACAAATTGAGGAGCAAAAGCTTAAGCAAGTTGGTAAGGAGTTGAAGAAGGTGAGAACCGAAGAGGGGAATTCTTCTAAGAATAGGTATGATGTTCAAGACAAACCAAGGTTCAAGAAGAGGTTTTCTAATCAAGTATACTCTAGTGGTCCAAGGGCCTATAAGAGTAAAGTGCCTACTCCCAATCCCCAAGAGGGAAAAGGTGGTTGTTCTTATGTTGATAGGCCTCTTTGTTCTAAATGTGGTAGAAGGCATGATGGCAAGTGTCTTGTGGGCACGGGTAATTGCTATATTTTTGGCAAGAGTGGTCACATGAAGAATGATTGCCCTATGATGAACACTCAAGGAAGGGAAAATGCTCAAGCTCAAGCAAGTGCTCCAAACTCGGATTCTCCTAAGAAAAATCACTTTTACGCTCTCCAATCCCGAAGTCATCAAGAGAGCTCACCGGACGTGGTCACCAGTATGTTAAAATTATTTTCCTTTGATGTGTAAGCTTTGTTGGATCTGGGATCTACGTTGTCATTTTTGACCCCTCTTATAGCCATGAAATTTGATATACTACCCGACATCTTAGATGAGCATTTCTCGGTTTCTACCCCGGTGGGTGATTCCATAGTGGTAAAAACAGTCTATAAAGGGTGTCCTATATCCTTTCCAAATAGAGTTATGTTGGTTGACTTCATATAACTTTATATGATAGATGTCGATATTATATTGGGAATGAATTGGTTGTATGCTTGTTTTGCCTCTATTGATTATAGGACAAGGATAGTCAAATTTCAATTTCCAAATTAACCCATTTTTGAGTGGAATGGAGGAAACGCAAATCCTAGGGGTAAGATCATCTCATGTCTAAAAGCTTCCAATTGATTGTAAAGGGTTGTCTCTACCACATAGTGAGAGTTAGGGATCATGAATCCTAAGTCCCTCCCATAGAGTCGGTACCCGTAGAGTGGGAATTTCTGTAGGTCTTTCCCGATGATCTTCCCGAAATTCCTCCCGAATGGGAGATTGACTTCGGCATAGATCTATTACTGGATACTTAACCTATTTTGATCCCTCCTTATCGGATGGCCCCGACCGAGTTGAAAGAACTAAAGACTCAACTCAAAGATTTGTTAGATAAGGGTTTTATTCAACCAACAATATCTCCATGGGGTGTCCCGGTATTGTTTGTGAAGAAGAAGGATGGGTCTTTGAGAATGTGTATCGATTATCGTCAACTGAACAAAGTCACAATAAAGAATAAGTACCCGCTTCCTAGAATTGATGACCTATTTGATCAACTCCAAGGAGCTAGCTACTTTTCAAAGATTGACTTAAGATCGGGTTATCACCAACTTAGGGTGAGGGAGGTTGATATTCCAAAAACGGCATTTCGAACAAGATATGGTCATTTCGAATTCCTTGTTATGTCATTTTGCCGAACCAATGCCCCAGCGGCTTTCATGGACCTCATGAATCTAGTTTTTAGAAAGTATCTTGATTTGTTTGTGATTTTCTTTATTTATGATATTTTTATATACTCAAGGAGTGAGGATGATCATATGGATCATTTGAGAATAGTGTTTCAAGTTCTCAAACATAACCAACTTTTTGCTAAGTTTAGCAAGTGTGACTTTCTGTTGAGGACGATAGCTTTTCTTGGTCACATTTTCTCTAGTGAAGGGGTTGAGGTCGATCCGAGAAAGGCGGAAGTGGTCAAAAGTTGTCCTATAACATTGATTTCTACCGATATTCGGAGTTTTCTAGCGTTGGCCAGCTACTATCGGAGGTTTGTTGAGGGATTTTCATCTATCGTATCTCCATTAATAGATTTAACGCAAAAGAAGTCCAAATTTGAATGTTCAGAATCATGTGAAAAAAGTTTCCAATTATTGAAAGATAGACTCACCTCCGCTCCGGTATTGACTATACCGGAGGGTACCGATGGGTTTGCGGTTTATTGTGCTGCCTCGCGAGTAGGATGTGTGCTTATGCAACGGGTCAAAGTTATACCGTATGCCTCTAGACAACTCCAGACACATGAGAAGAATTATCCAACACACGACCTTGAACTTGCGGCCATGGTGTTTGCTTTAAATATTTGGAGACACTATCTATATGAGGTGCATGTTTACGTGTTCACGGATCATAAAACTCTAGAATATGTATTCACCTAAAAAGACTTGAATTTACGCCAAAGAAGATGGTTAGAGATTTTAAAAGATTATGATATGAGTATCCTTTACCATCCCGGGAAATCTAATGTGGTGGCGGATGCTTTGAGTCGAGTATCCATGGGTAGTGTGTCACATGTTGAAGATTGTAAGAAAGAGCTAGTGAAAGAGGTTCATAGGTTAGCCCGGTTGGGTGTCCGACTAGAAGATTCTCTAAAAGGTGGTGTCATGGTTCGCCGTAACTCTGAGTCGTTTCTAGTGGTTGGAGTGAAATACAAACAACACCTTGATCCTTTATTGATGGAGTTAAAATAAACGGTCCTTAGTAAAGCTTGTGAGTCCTTCTCTCAAGGAGAAGATAGGGTTCTTAGTCACCAAGGAATATTGTGGGTGCCAGATGTGATTGGTTAAGGGAATTGAACATGGAAGAGGCTCATGGCTCCACATATTCCATTCACCCGGGTGCCACAAAGATGTATCGCGACTTACGAGAAACTTATTAGTGGAATGGTATGAAAAGGGACAACGGATTTTATTTCTAAGTGTCCGAATTGCCAACAAGTAAAAGCGGAGCACCAAAGGCCAGGTGGCTTGACTCAAAATATAGACATTCCCACATGGAAGTGGGATGATATTAACATGGATTTCATAGTTGGGTTGCCTCGTACTCGAAAGCAACATGACTTGATATGGGTTATTGTGGATAGTTTGACCAAGTCCGCACAGTTTCTTCCTGTCAAAGTCACATATTCGGTGGAAGATTACGCCCAATTGTACCTCAAAGAAATAGTGAGATTGCATGGAGACCATTTTTCCATCATTTCGGATAGAGTTACTCAATTTACCTCCCATTTTTGGAAGGCGTTCCAAAGTGGGATTGGTACGAAGGTGAAACTTAGTACCTCTTTTCATCCTAAGACGGATGGTCAAACGGAACACACTATTCAAACCCTTGAAGATATGTTGATGACTTACATCATCGACTTCAAAGGTAATTGGGATGACCACCTACCTTTGATAGAATTCTCCTACAACAATAGCTACCACTCTACTATCTCCATGGCACCTTTTGAGGCATGCGTAGATCCCCGGTTGGGTGGTATGAGGTAGGGGAGTTTTCTCTACTTGGTCCCGATTTGGTATATGAAGCTCTCGAGAAGGTTCGGGTTATAAGATATAGACTAAAAGTTGCTCAAAGATGACAAAAATCCTATGCCGATAATAGATTAAGGGACCTTGAGTTCTAAGTAAGAGATTTGGTCTATTTGAAAATTTCACCCATGAAAGAGGTGATGAGATTTGGAAAGAAAGGAAAAATTAGTCCCCGTTACGTGGGGCCGTATGAAATTTTAAAGAGGGTTGGGAGTGTTTCCTATGAGTTGAAATTGCCAAATGAGTTGGCCATTATTCATTCGGTATTCCATGTATCTATGCTTAAGAAGTGGATAGGCAATCCGGTGTCCATTCTTCCTCTAGAAGGTTTGGGGGTAAAGGAGGACCATTCATATGAGGAGGTCCCGGTTGAGATCTTGGATCGCCATGTTAAGAAATTGAGTAATAAGGAGGTTTCCTCCATAAAGTTTCTATGGAGGAACCACCGTGTTGAGGGTGAAACATGGGTGGCCGAGGCCGACATGAAGACCCGCTATCCTCATCTCTTTCTCCTTACTCGTATACAATATTAAGGTTAGTAATTTCTTATATGATTAGTGTGAATAATTTTGAACTTATCATGTGTTTCTAAATATGTGTATTGTAGTAGAAATTCATGCCTAAGTTGAGTTCTTGTCTTTCCATGAAACATGTTTATTATGTGTAATTCACTTGGGTGTGTTGTGTGCTATAAGTATTCATGGAAGATTATAATTAGCATAATTGATATATTTTTTGATAATAAATCAACATGTCACCTCTTAATGTTCATATTGAGCTCATATTGAAATGGAGAAGGTAGTACCTCCTTATGTGATAAGAAAAGTTAGAGTTTTGTTAATGGTATGTGTGGATTAAGTTCCTATTTGTTAATGATGTGTTAATATGTTTAAAGGAGTTGATATTCCCTCCTATGATCTGTGTCTCATTATGATACTGTTGGTTGGTTGGCTGCTAGTCTTGAGTCTTTCCTCATACAGAAAGGTTTAAAGTGTCAATCGGGGACGAATGTTCCTAAGGGGGGGGAGTATTGACACACCCGGAAACTTCCATGAGGTATACTAGAGCTTAACATGTCAAGTAATAATGATTTTAGGTCAAAATAAGTTTAGATAACTTGTTTAATAAGTTTCGGAGCCATAACATTAAAGAAAGGCCCTAACGTTCAGAAACTAGCGAAATTTAACTAGTTGACGTCCCTATGTTTGAGGAAGGTTTCGGAGGGTATAATGAAGTGTAAAACTTGTAAAAAGACTTTGGATAGCTATAATGTAGTATAGAGAGTCTTAACATTCGATAATGACACCCCAAGGACCACCAGAAGGGTCCTTGGGAAGGCCCCCAACATGGGTGGGCAGGCTCCCAAAGCAGTCTGCGAAAGTCAAGAATCGGAGGGCTACTGTGAGACACGCAGCCAACACGTACCTCACTACCTCAAATTATTTTTGGGTAATAAAATACGTATTGACCCTGCGACGTGGAGCCATTTCCCAGATTCGTAAAATGTCGTATTTTTGTTATTTTGACTTCCCAAATAAACCCATTTAAGTTAGGGGTCTTTTGGGTAATTTAATGGGTGACTATATAATGTATTAGGGTAAGATTTAGGTAAATTTTATCACTCAAATAAAGTCCCACAAGTTGAAATCAAATATCTCTCTCTCTCTCTCTCTTTGTCCCCCAAATTCTCTCCTCCTCCAAAACTCCATTGAAGCCATTAGAGCTCCAAGAATAAGATCAAGCCTTCATGTTTTTCAACCCAATTTCGTGGCTTTCTAATCTATAAGGTATTGTTTCTTTCACTCTTGGGAATCCTTTCTCCAAGAGTTCCTTCAAAAAATGATTCCTAAATCCCCTAAAACAAGGGTTTTTCTCCTCACATGTGTGTTCTTCAAAAATGAAATTGTGTGTTAAATGTGATGAATTAATGGTTTTTAAGTTTGATTAATGGTTAATTGATGAATTCCTATGAGTTTTACTTTGACCCATGTCTTTCCCCTAAATCTCTAATTTCTTGGATTGATTAAGGTGAATTGTTGACGGTGATGAACATATCACTTGTTTACTTTGATTTTAGTTATGTTAATACTTCATGAATTGTCCTATTTCATATGTTTGTTGTGAGTTCTTGGGTATTGGAGTATGAAGTCCCATGAAGGGCAATTAGTTATGATCTTGGTTCTCCTTTGAACTCAATTATGCAAGGTGAAATCTACTTATGTGATAATGAAGCTATAGCTAATTGTGTTGTTGTGATGTTGGTGACAAGGATCCTTCATCCCTAACCCTAGATCTATGAATTGGATATGAAGAAAGTAATTATGTTATGGTATGATCATTATATGACTGAATGTAGTTTCTCATGCTTATAATTTTTTGTCTAAACGTTGAAGGGTAGTTCTCACTTATGATCACCTATGACCTATTATGATAAAATGTTGAACTAAGGGTATATAAGAGGGTAATGTGAACTTGAATGATGATATATGATGATTACTAAAGGGAATAATTGATTAGCACCGAAAGGCATGTAAATGAGATGGAGGTCACACGTTAGTAAGTCCGGCCTCCCACACAGGTTTCTTCACATTAGTAAGTATTGATTTCCAATATATGTGTTGTCAGATGAGATGGAAACCCTCAAGTTAGTAATTCAAGGTTTCTAGAATCAATCTCCTTGTCCCTTAATATTGTGCGCGCATAGGACTCTAGCTTAGTGGATCCACCTAGATAGCTACGTACGAATGGTTGCACCTTAGGCAAGTGTTAACCCTCTCTTTTCGATGTGGGAGTAAAACATCCGATTCCATGTAGCTCACATGGTCTCATGTCGGTTATGGTACTTATTTCCCTAAAGTAAAGGTATGAACAAGTTATGTATGTGAACTTCTATTAGGGTTGTCTTAAAGGTTACTACCTAGTGTGAGGGAGGGTATGAGACTTCTCTTACACATTGCACATGTGGGATCCTATAGGATTATGCTAGTAGTGTTATATTATGATTATTATTATGTTTATGATTATGTTGATAAGCTATAACTAGTATTGGTATATGAAGCATGTTATCAATTAGAATATGTTGTAAGTATAAAATGGGTTTCTTAATGTGATACTTAGATTTGAATAGGGTCATGGGGCTTTATTCTTGGCATTACACAATTGTTGATTGAGTTACTTGTATGTTGATATGATTATGAGGTTCATTATATGTGTATATTAAATTGTTGGTAATTTTGCATAGTTTTAACTAAATTGTACCTTTTCTCATGCACTAACGATTTTTATGCATAGGGACCATACTTAGCACATGTGGTTTGTACTAACCATTATTTCTTCCATTTTCCCCCAAACATTGTAGGTTCGGGCCGTTGAAGTATCATTGAGGCTAAAGCAAGAAGGCTTGGACTAGACTCTCCAAGTTTTGGGTATACCCTCTAGTTCGAGGATGCTACCACACAATCTATCTTAGTAGTACTTGTATTGTCTAGTAGACATTCATTTCTTTCCTATTTTTGAGGATATTGATGTAAGCCCAATGCGGCAATTATGGATTTGTATTAGGAATTTGTCCGGATTGTTTGACTTTGTTTAGATGGTTGATATGAGATAAAGTGTTGGACTAAATTCCTATGCGTTGTTATGGTCTATTGCGAGAAGCCTATGTATGCTTCCTATATAGAGGCTTGTCTTAGTTCTCATAGAGGGCGAATACGCCGATAATGCCTAGGGGGTACTTTGGGTCGTAACATTATGTCTAGTTGCCTTCCTTCCTTTTAGTAACAGCCCTTGTTTGTCTTTAACTTCTTGTATTTCATCTTCATAATCAGTGTGAAAGGTGAATTTAACCTCTTCTTCATCTTCATTACTATCCAAGGATTGAGTGTCTTAATCATACTCATGCCATACTCATCCTCAGACGCTATACAACTATATTCATCGACTTCTTCAACTCTTTATTATTGTCCCTACTGTTCTGTCCCTTGTCTCTTTTTATGGCATTTATTCTTTTTTGACTCAGACTATTCTTGGATTTGTTGATACTATTTTGAGGAGAATCTTCATCTTGTTGTGACTCCTTATCATGCTTCTGACTTTTTATAACGACCCAAAGCACCCCCTAAAAGTTAGAGTACTTCTAGATCACAACATGACGTCGTCGACCTCTCGGATGTCTAAGACAAGCCATTAGACATCTTTCATTGCATAATCGTAATAAAAATAGCGGAAATTTAAAACTTTTGATTGCACATCATATGCTACAACAACACTTCATATACATATATAAAATATCATAAGTACATAATTAGAATCTAAGTCTATTTGCCATCTTAAACTCGACATCACAAGAGTAGATTAGGGAAATGAACCTTAATAACATAAAATAATATCTAAGCTATTAAATAATTGAAATAGGAACTTGAAATAGGAAATCCTTGAATAATAAGGATCCCTTTTTCCTTGAACTTGGGAGATCTATCCAAGCTCTTAACCTAGGAGACATCTTCTAGCCATCACCATCTACACTTTGTGTAAAAAAATGAAGAAGAATGGTACTAGTATAAGAATGCACTAAGTATGGAAACCATGCAAAAACACGCATTTAAAGAGGACATTCATTTGAAATCATGCAACATGTCTTTTTAGTAAAATTCACGAACATAGGCACATATAAGCTCAATATAGCTTACATACATCATACAGAAGTGGATACTACTCAATACAACACATAAAGCCATTTATCATATTTTGAGGAAATTCAATACATACAAAACATTACCTCTATTTTGATCTAACTTCTTTCCTTAAGTAACCCTCAAGAGTACCTAGTACAATGTATCACATTGACGTCACCTTACAATAGCTTTTCATAATATGATTCATAACACAACCTCATATATTCATAAGTCTTAAGCACCTCATAGACATCAACTTCACATAAGGACCATCACCTAAGACAACTACTAAGTCACACTAGTGCAATGTTTAGGTAGCATCCCATAATAATACTTCCACCATGTGTACTTAAGAAGTCACCCTATACAAGGCATATCATACTCAACAAGTCATAGCACTTTCATTTACAACTAGATATAAGGCACATACTTCATAGTATCACATAAGGAGTATTTCCTTTACTACAACCTTAGTCATAACTCATTTAGTTCATACCATAAGTAAACCACCCTCACAACTCCTTCATAAGCTTACTTATGTAATGTACACATGGAGTCCCATACCCCCACATATACTAAGTAACTCATTTAGAAGCCATAAGTGCAATTCACATACATAAACATAATACATGCCTTGACATAGTAAATTCACTTAACAATGCACTCATACAATTCATACATAACATATCATACATGTACTAATCTTATCCTTTCTTGAAGTTCACTTGTGCAATGCATGGGTCGGCGCCATAATCCTACCTATAGTAAGTAACCCTCTCAAGGAGTCGTGATTAGAGTTTATAATCAGTTCATTTCTTACTTTGGTAGACTTAAGCATAACCGACATAGACCATGTGAGCTACATGGAATCCGGTGTTTAACTCCCACACAAAAAGGATAGGGTACGACTTTCCAAGGTAGGATGTTCATACAAAATATCTATTCTAGTGGATCAACTAAGCTAAAACCTATGAGGGCACGTAGTTATGGAACAAGGCAATTTCGTCTAGAGACCTTCACTTGCTAAAATGGAGGCTTCCATCTCAAGAGACAACATCTAGGTTGGGAATCGGGACTTGCTAACGTTAAGGTTCTCTTCTGAGAAGCTGGACTTAGTAACATGAACCCCTACTTTCATTTGTCATGTTCACTCGGTGCTAGGCTCTAACTCCCTTTTAATATATTAAAGCATTTAATGAATTAATTCATGAGAAAGGCTTTAGGATCTTGCTCCTTCATACAACATATAGCATAAAGGGTTCTAAGATGAGAATGTCCTTTCATTATACACCCTACTTCATGTGAGATTTTCCTTTGACATATTCATACAATCATACATAGTGTGTGTGTGCATACAAGTTAGATCTACCTTCACATAAACACCCTAAATCACACATGTTCATAACTTCATTAATCATCTACTTCACATACATAGAAATATGTAATGATGCATAGGAGAACTACCTTTTCCTTAGTCATCATGAATCTATCCTATTCATAGATAAGCATGAAGTGTGTGTGTACATTCGTTAACATGATCAAATAATGGCTATCATATAGCATTGAGGAAGCCACCCTCTAAAGCTCACAACACATGTACAACATTCTTTCATAGTCTTAAGTCAAACACATTTAGAGTATTTAAGACTATAGACTACATATATTCACATTACATCACATGAGGCAAGTATATATTCAATATAAGAACAGAAGACTCCTAGCATACTTTGATTACACTTTCATATAGGGTTCATATAAGTAGGGGTGATGCGATAAGAATACTCATCAACATTAGCCATCTTATACCAATCCTAATCCTAACATGATCATCACATATACATAACATCATCCACACACCTAACTCATGCAACTAGTGTGGAAGGCTATTCATATACTTCACATAACATCAA
Organism: Solanum sitiens; assembly: GCA_016801875.1. Classification (NCBI taxonomy): domain Eukaryota; kingdom Viridiplantae; phylum Streptophyta; class Magnoliopsida; order Solanales; family Solanaceae; genus Solanum; species Solanum sitiens. The sequence goes on along the minus strand of JABWTJ010000365.1, from coordinate 495,236 downwards.
TTCACTTAGAACATGACATTAGAATCAAGGCAAAATACTTCAACTTCCTAAACATGGAAATCACCATATAAATTCATCTTGCATCTAATTCCTTCAAGGCCATGATCATAACACATAACAACCACCATAAGTGGAACATACCAATCATCATAATTCAATATACATGCTAAGATATATAGAGGAAAATATATCAACCTACCAAATATCTAAGCTAATGATCATCTTGATCAATTCCCAACAATTCATAATGAATTGACATAAAGAAATATAGAACTAAGCAATTCATTACAATCTAAACATAATCTAGTCATCATATCATCAAGATTACAAGACCCATATTATAGGCCAATTTAAGATATTAGGATGATCATGGGTTCGTCATGAAATTGGATTGAAATTCATAATTAAAACAGTAATTAAACATAAATCCATTATTATATTGACTTTGAAATCAATTTGACAATGAACCCATGGGTAGATTGAAAATAGGGAATTTTGACTTAGAATCATGATTGAAAAAGCATTGAAAGGACTCTTAGATAAATGGTTATCTAAGGATGAAGGATTACCATACCTTCTATGAGAGAAGCCCACAAAATCTGAGAAGAAATGTCCATGAATCAACCTCTATAGCTTGTTCTTGATTTTGGTCTTCAATGGAGGTTTTGGGGTTTGGGGAGAGAAGAAGGTTTTAAAATTTTTGATTTTCTTATTGGTTGTTGGGGTTTTGACTTGGAAAAGGGGTTAAATAGGTCTTAAAAACAGTTTATAACTGTCACCAAAAGTTACTAAAACACCCCCATACTTATTTGACTTTTAGACATGTCAAACTCAACTTTCATTTTTTAAATCTTCGTAAGGGAACAAGTTCGTGACGCGAAGCTGTTCCTGCATGATTTTTTAAAATAACTTCTGGGGAAGTTGAGTCTGCGTTGTGTCTGCGACGCAGACCAAATTTTATACGTATGGAGGACCAAGTCCGCGACACTGACCTATTTCTCCAAGGAACAAAAGTTGCTGCCTTGGTCAACTTGTTAGCCCAAGGTTAGGTCCTCCTCAAGGACCCTTTGGTTGGTCCTTGGGGAGTTTTGCCCGTAAGTTTCAACCTAAAATACTCTAGTATACATATTAGGAACCTTTCACATCATTTTGAATACCAAACAACACCAAAAAAAAAAGCCAAAAGACACTAAGACACAAAAGCACGTTTCAAGGCAAAACTTTTGAACGTCTTGGACGTTTGACCTCGAAACCACTTCAAATGAAGTATACACACTGTTAATAACTTTATTAACATTTTATTAACCTTTTTAGACACATGTGAGGCTCTATATACCTTAGTTCATTTTGAGGGTTGTTACAGATTTGTTGTGACCTTCAATAGAATCTTGTTGAATTTGAAATTGATCATTAGCATGATGTTGAAGAGTTGCTGAACTGCTACATTCTCCTTCCTGCATAACATCAAACAACTCTGTTCTATGTATTTTCTTCAAAGCAGTCTCTACATGCTCCTGAATTTCTAAATTTTCACTACCTACAACATCTACACACCTTTTATTAGTCTCACAAATGATCTAAGTGTGTTGTGATGAACGAGGTTGTGAAATCATACATGGTATATCTATTACCTTTTGGTTTAGGGTTAGGGTTAGGGTTAATGTTAGGGTTAGGGTAAGTTTTTTTTTTTTTTATGTTATAGGGTTTGGGGTTAATAATTTGAGTTGTAATATCTATTGTTTAGTGTTTAATATTAGAGTTTTGGTATTTTGGGATTTGGGTGTAGGGTATAGGGTTTACGGTTAGGGTTAGGGATAGGGTTAGGGTTTAGGTTTTTTAAGGTTTTAGGTTTTGGTGTTTAGGATTTCTTATTTAAAATCTATGGTTTAGTGTTTAATATTTGTGTTTTGGTATTTTGTGCTTGGGGTTTTTGGTCTAGGGTTTAGGGTTAGGGTAAGCGTGAAGGTTAGGGTTGGGGTTAGAGTTTAGGGTTTTTTAGGTTTTAGGGTTTGTAGTTTAGGATTTGAGGTTTAAAATATATCGTTTAGTGTTTGATGTTTGGGTTTCGTATTTTGGACTTAGGGTTAGGGTTTAGGTTTAGGGTTACGGTTAGGGTGTATGGTTTTTTAGGTTTTATGGTTTAGGGTTTATCATTTGTAGTTTAATATGTAGGATTTAGTGTTTAATATTTCTACTTCGGTATTTTGGGCTTGGGATTTAGTGTTTAGGGTTTAGGGTTTAGGATTAGGGTTTAGTGTTCATTTTTTTTTTGTATTTTAGGGTTTAGGATTTAGAATTTGAGGTTTAATATCTATGGGTTTGTATTTAATGTTTGGTTTTTTATATTTTCGGCTTGGGTTTTAGTGTTTAGGTTATAGGGTTTAGGGTTACGGTAAGGGTTAGGGTTAAAGTTAGGATTTAGGATTTATTATAGGTTTTCAATTTTGGGTTTAGCATTTATAGTTCAATATCTAAGTTAGTGTTTAATGTTTGGGTTTTCTTATTTTGGTATTGGGGTTGGCGGTTTAGGTTTTAGGGTTAGGGTTTAGTTTTTTTAAAGTTTTAGGGTTTGAGGCTTAGGATTTGTGGGTTTATATATATGCTTTAGTGTTTAATGTTTGGGTTTTGGTATTTTGGTCTTGGGGTTAAGCATTTTTGGTTTAGGGTTAGGGTTAGGGTTAAGGTTAGGGTTAGTGTTAGGGTTAAAGTCTAGGATTTTTTAATAGGTTTTAGGGTTATGGGTTTTAAGTTCTATTGAACAATATCTATGATTTAGTGGTTAGTATTTTGGTTTGTATATTTAGGGTTTGGGATTTAGGGTTTACAGTTTAGGTTAGGGTTACGGTTTCGGTTAGGGTTAAAGACTGGGTTTAGGGTTTTTAAGGTTTTCGGTTCTGGGGTTTAGGATTTGAGGTTTAAAATTAGTGTTTAAATATGTATGGTTTAGTGTTTAATGTTTTTTATTTGGTATTTTGAGTTTAGGGTTAGGGATAGGGTTAGAGTTAGTGTTTAGTGTTTTGTTATGTTTTACGGTGTGGGTTTTAGTGTTAAATGTTTGCGTTTTGGTATTTGGGGCTGGAGGTCTAGGATTGAGGGTTTAATGTTAGGGTTAGGGTTAGGATTTAGGTTTTTTTAGGTTTTAGTGTTTGGGGTTTAGAATTCGTGGTATAATATCTATGGTTAATGTTTGAGATTTTGTATTTTATGATTGGGGTTTCGGGTTAAGGGTTTAGGTTAGGGTTTAGGATTTATTTTAGGTTTTAGGGTTTGGGTTTAGGTTTTGAGGTTCAATATCTATGATTTAATGTTTAATGTTTGGGTTTTGATATTTTGGTCTTGGAATTTAGGGTTTAGGGTTTAGGGTTAGGGTTTGGGATTAGTTTTTTTTTAGGTTTTATGGTTTTGAATTTAGAATTTGAGGTTTAATATCTATGATTTAGTGTTTAATGTTTGGTTTTTCGTATTTTGGACTTAGGGTTTAGGGTTTAGGGTTAGGGTTAGGGTTAGGGTGTTGGTTTTTTTATGTTTTAAGGTTTAGGGTTTATCATTTGAGGTTTAATTTCTATGATTTAGTGTTTAATGTTTGGACTTTGGTATTTTGGGCTTGGGATTTAGTGTTTAGTGTTTAGGGTTTAAGGTTTAGGGTTAGGGTTTAGGGTTGAGTGTTTTGTTATATTTTAGGGTTTAGGATTTAGGATTTGAGGTTTAATATCTATGGTTTAGTGTTTAATTTTTGGGTTTTTATATTTTTTGCTTGGATATTAATGTTTAGGTTATAGGAATTATGGTTAGGTTAAGGGTTGGGGTTAAGGATTTTTTTATAGGTTTTCAGTTTTGGGTTTAGGATTTATGCATCAATATCTAAGGTTTAGTGTTTAATGTTCGGTTTTCGTATTTTTGTATTGGGGTTTACAGTTTAGGTTTTAGGGTTAGATTTTAGTTTTTTTAGTTTTTAGTGTTTGAGGTTTAGGATTTGTGGGTTCATATATATGGTTTAGTGTTTAATGTTTGGTTTTTGGTATTTTGGTCTGGGGTTTAGCATTTTTGGTTTAGGCTTAGGGTTAGGGTTAAGGTTAGAGTTATGGTTATGGTTAAAGTCTAGAATTTTTTAATAGGTTTTAGGGTTATGGTTTTAAGTTTTATAGATCAATATCTATGATTTAGTGTTTAGTGTTTGGGTTTGTATATTTTGGGTTTGGGGGTATAGTTACGGTTAGGGATAAAGACATGGTTTAGGGGTTTTAAAGTTTTCTATTTTGGGGTTTAGGATCGAGGTTTAAAATTAGTGGTTTCGTGTTTAATGTTTGCGTTTGGTATTTTGTGCTACGGGATTAGGGTTTATGGTTTAGGATTAGGGTTAGGGTTAATGTTAGGATTAGGGTTATGGTTATGGTAATGTGTAGGGTTTCTTAGGTTTTAGGGTTCGTGGTTTAGATATTTATGTTTAAAATCTATGGTTTAGTGTTTAATGTTTTGGTTTTCATATTTTTTGCATAGGGTTTAGCGTTTAGGGTTTAGGGTTAGGGTTAGGGTTAGGTTTTTTTAGGGTTTAGGGCTTAGGGTTTAGCATTTGAGGTTAATATTTATGGTTTAGTGTTTAATATTTGTGTTTTGGTATTTTGCGCTATGGGTTTAGGATATAGCGCTAGGGTTAGGGTTAGGGTTTAGTTTTTTTTATGTTTTAGGGTTTGGGGTTTAGGATTTGAGGTTTAATATCTATGATTTAGTGTTTAATGTTTGGGTTTTGGTATTTTTCACTTGGGGTTTACGATTTAGGGTTTAAGGATTAGGGTTAAGGGTTTAAGGTTAGGGTTAGGGTTTAGGTTTTTTTTAGCCTTTAGGGTTTAGGAATTGAGGTTAAATATGTATGGTTTAGTATTTAATGTTATTATTTGGTATTTTTGATTTAGGGTTTAGGGATAGGGTTACGGTTGGTGTTTAGTGTTTTTTTATGTCTTACGGTGTGGGTTTTAGGATTTGAGGTTTAATATTTATGGTTTAGTGTTTAATGTTTGAGTTTTTGTATTTTAGGATTGGGGTTTTGGGTTAAGGGTTCCGGTTAGGGTTAGGGTTAGGGTTTAGGATTTCTTTTAGGTTTTAAAGTTGAGGGTTTAGGATTTGAGGTTCAATATCTATGCTTAAGTGTTTAATGATTGGGTTTTGATATTTTGGTCTTAGGATTTAGGGTTTACCGTTTAGGGTTAGGGTTAGGGATTATTTGTTTTGTTTTATGGTTTTGGATTTAGAATTTGTGGTTGAATATCTATGGTTTAGTGTTAAATGTTTGCGTTTTTGTATTTGGGGCTGGGGGTTTAGGATTTAGGGTTTAAGGTTTGGGTTAGGTTTTAGGTTTTAGGTTTTTTTAGGTTTTAGAGTTTGGGGTTTAGGATTTGTGGTATAATATTTATGGTTTAGTGTTTAATGCTTGGGTTTTGTTTTTTAGGCTAGGGGTTAAAGGTTTGGGGTTTAGGGCTAGGGTATGGGTTTGGGTTAGGGTTAGGTCTTAATTTTTTTTAGGTTTTAGGGGTTAGGGGTTAGCATTTGAGGTTAAATATAAACGGTTTAGTGTTTAAAATTTGAGTTTTGGTATTTTGGGCTTGGGCTTAGGGTTTAGGGTTTAATTGTTTGGGTTAGGGTTAGGGTTGGGGAATGCTTAGTGTTTTTTTTAGGTTTTAGGTTTTGGGTATCATGATTCGAGGTTTAATATCTACAGTTTAGTGTTTAAAGTTTGGGGCGCGGTACTTTTGGCTTGGGGTTTAGAATTTAGGGTTAGGGATAGGCTTTATGTTTTCTTTAGGTTTTAGGAGTTGGGGTTTTATATCTATGGCTTAGTGTTTAATGTTTGGGTTTTGGTATTTTGGGCTTGTGGTTTAGGGTTTAGGGTTACGGTTACGGATAGGCTTAGGGTTAGGGTTAGGGTTAGAGATAGGGTTAGGGTTAGGGTTTATATTTTTTAAGGTTTTAGGTTTTGGTTTAAAATCTATGGTTTAGTTTTTCATGTTTGGGTTTTGGTATCTTTTGCTTAGGGTTTCGAGTTTATGATTTATGATTAGGGTTAGGGTTAAGGTTAAAGTTAGGGTTAAGGTTAGGGACAGTGTTAAGGTTAGGATTTATGGTTTTTTAGGGTTTAGGGTTTGTGGTTGAGGATTAGAGGTTTAAAATCTATTGTTTAGTGTTTAATATTTTGGTTTTCACATTTTTGAGGGTTCAGGGTTTAGTGTTAGGGTTAGGTTTCAGGTTAGGGATAGGGTTAGGTTAGTGTTTAGGTTTTTTTAAGGTTTTAGGTTTTGGGGTTTATGATTTGTTGTATAAAATCTACGGTTTAGTGTTTAATGTTTGTGTTTTGGTATTTTGGGCTTAGGGTTGGGGTTTAGGGTTTAAGGTTAGGGTTAGGGTTAGGGTTAGCATTTTGGTTTATGTTTTTTTAGGTTTTAGGGTTTGTGGTTTAGGATTTGAGTTTTAAAATCTATGGTTTAATGTTTCATGTTTGGGCTTTGGTATTTTGGGCTTGGGGTTTTGGGTTTATGGTTTAGGGTTAGGGTTAGAAGAGGTTAGGGTTAGGGTTTAGGGTGTTTTATGGTTTAGGGTTTATGGTTTCAGGGTTTAAAATGAGGGTTAGGGTTAGGGTTAGGGAAGGTTTAGGGTTTGTTTTGGTTTTAGGGTTGGTGTTTAGGATTTGACGTTTAGTGTTTAATATTTGGGTTTTGGTATTTTTGGCTTGTTGTTCATAATTAAGGGTTTAGGGTGTTTTTAGGTTTAAGTATTTGGGGTTTAATATCTATGATTTAGTGATTAATTTTTGGGTTTTGGTATTTTGGGCTTGGGGTTTAGGGTTTATGGATTAGAGTTAGGGTTAGGGTTAATGTTAGGGTTAGGGTTAGGGTTTAGTTTTTGTTAGGTCTTAGGGTTTGGGTTAAGGATTTGAGTTGTAGTTTCTATGGTTTAGTGTTTAATGTTAGGGTTTTCTATTTTGGGATTTGGGTTTAGGGTTAGGGTTAGGGTTAGGGTTCTAGTTAGGGATAAGGTTAGCATAAAGTTTTTTTTAAGGGTTTAGGTTTTATGGTTAGGGATTTCTGGTTAAATATCTATTATTTAGTGTTTAATGTTTGAGTATTTGAATTTTGGGCTTGGGGATTCGGGTTTCCTGTTTCGGGTTAGGGTGTAAGGTTTTTTCAGATTTTAGGGTTTGTTTTTAAGATTTAAGGTTTAAAATCTATGGTTTAGTGTTTAATGTTTGGATTTTTGTCTTTTTGACTTAGGGTTTAGGGCTTAGGGTTTAGGGTTAGGGTTAGGGTTAGGGTCAGGGTGTAGGTTTTTTTTTTAGGTTTAAGGTTTTAGGGTTTAGCGTTTAGGGTCTTAGATTTAATATCTATGATTTAGTATTTAAAGTTTGGGTTTTGGTATTTTGGGCTTGGGGTTTCGGGTTTCGGGTTTATGGTTAGAGATAAGGTTAAGGTTAGGGTTAGGGTTAGGGTTAGGTTAGGGTTAGGATTTATGGTTTTCTTAGGTTTTAGGATTTGGGGTTTAGAATTTGAGGTTCAATATCAATGGTTTAGTGTTTAATGTTTGGGTTTTGGTATTTTGGGCTTGTGGTTTAGGGTTTAGGGTTACGGTTACGGATAGGCTTAGGGTTAGGGTTAGGGTTAGAGATAGGGTTAGGGTTAGGGTTTATATTTTTTAAGGTTTTAGGTTTTGGTTTAAAATCTATGGTTTAGTTTTTCATGTTTGGGTTTTGGTATCTTTTGCTTAGGGTTTCGAGTTTATGATTTATGATTAGGGTTAGGGTTAAGGTTAAAGTTAGGGTTAAGGTTAGGGACAGTGTTAAGGTTAGGATTTATGGTTTTTTAGGGTTTAGGGTTTGTGGTTGAGGATTAGAGGTTTAAAATCTATTGTTTAGTGTTTAATATTTTGGTTTTCACATTTTTGAGGGTTCAGGGTTTAGTGTTAGGGTTAGGTTTCAGGTTAGGGATAGGGTTAGGTTAGTGTTTAGGTTTTTTTAAGGTTTTAGGTTTTGGGGTTTATGATTTGTTGTATAAAATCTACGGTTTAGTATTTAATGTTTGTGTTTTGGTATTTTGGGCTTAGGGTTGGGGTTTAGGGTTTAAGGTTAGGGTTAGGGTTAGGGTTAGCATTTTGGTTTATGTTTTTTTAGGTTTTAGGGTTTGTGGTTTAGGATTTGAGTTTTAAAATCTATGGTTTAATGTTTCATGTTTGGGCTTTGGTATTTTGGGCTTGGGGTTTTGGGTTTATGGTTTAGGGTTAGGGTTAGAAGAGGTTAGGGTTAGGGTTTAGGGTGTTTTATGGTTTAGGGTTTATGGTTTCAGGGTTTAAAATGAGGGTTAGGGTTAGGGTTAGGGAAGGTTTAGGGTTTGTTTTGGTTTTAGGGTTGGTGTTTAGGATTTGACGTTTAGTGTTTAATATTTGGGTTTTGGTATTTTTGGCTTGTTGTTCATAATTAAGGGTTTAGGGTGTTTTTAGGTTTAAGTATTTGGGGTTTAATATCTATGATTTAGTGATTAATTTTTGGGTTTTGGTATTTTGGGCTTGGGGTTTAGGGTTTATGGATTAGAGTTAGGGTTAGGGCTAATGTTAGGGTTAGGGTTAGGGTTTAGTTTTTGTTAGGTCTTAGGGTTTGGGTTAAGGATTTGAGTTGTAGTTTCTATGGTTTAGTGTTTAATGTTAGGGTTTTCTATTTTGGGATTTGGGTTTAGGGTTAGGGTTAGGGTTAGGGTTCTAGTTAGGGATAAGGTTAGCATAAAGTTTTTTTTAAGGGTTTAGGTTTTATGGTTAGGGATTTCTGGTTAAATATCTATTATTTAGTGTTTAATGTTTGAGTATTTGAATTTTGGGCTTGGGGATTCGGGTTTCCTGTTTCGGGTTAGGGTGTAAGGTTTTTTCAGATTTTAGGGTTTGTTTTTAAGATTTAAGGTTTAAAATCTATGGTTTAGTGTTTAATGTTTGGATTTTTGTCTTTTTGACTTAGGGTTTAGGGCTTAGGGTTTAGGGTTAGGGTTAGGGTTAGGGTCAGGGTGTAGGTTTTTTTTTTAGGTTTAAGGTTTTAGGGTTTAGCGTTTAGGGTCTTAGATTTAATATCTATGATTTAGTATTTAAAGTTTGGGTTTTGGTATTTTGGGCTTGGGGTTTCGGGTTTCGGGTTTATGGTTAGAGATAAGGTTAAGGTTAGGGTTAGGGTTAGGGTTAGGTTAGGGTTAGGATTTATGGTTTTCTTAGGTTTTAGGATTTGGGGTTTAGAATTTGAGGTTCAATATCAATGGTTTAGTGTTTAATGTTTGGGTTTTGGTCTTTTAGGCTTGGGGTTTAGGGTTTAGGGTTTAAGGGTTTGAGGGTGATGGTTAGGGTTAGGGTTAGGGTTAACAAAGGTTTGGTCTTTTTTTATGTTTTAGGGTTTGGGGTTTAGGATTTTAGCTTCAACGTCTACAATTTGGTGTTTTGTGTTTAGGTTTTGGTATTTTTTGCTTAGGGTTTAGAATTTAGGGTTAGGGTTTTGGTTTTTTTAGGTTTTAGCGTTTGGTGTTTAGGATTTGGTATTTAATATTTATGGTTTAGTGTTCAATGTTTGGGTTTTGGTATACTGGGCTTGGGGATTATTGTTTAGGGTTATGATTAGAGTTAATGATAGGGTTAGGGTTAGAATTTAGTGTTTTTTAGGTTTTAGGTTTTAGGGTTAAGAATTTAGTTGTAATATCTATGGTTTAGAGTTTAATGTTAAGGTTTTTGTATTTTGGGCTTTAGGTTTAGGGTTTACGATTTAGGGTTAGCGTTAGGGTTTAATGTTTTTTTTTTTTAGGATTTGGGGTTTAGGATTGAGGTTTAATATCTATGGGTTAGTGTTTGATGTTTGGGTTTCGGTATTTTGAGATTTGGGCTTAGTGCTTAGGGTTTATGGTTAGTGTTATGGTTAAGGTTTAGTGTTTAGTTTTTATTAGGTTTTAGTGTTTGAGGTTTAGGATTTGAAGTTTAATATCTATGGTTTAGTGTTTAATGTTTGGTTTTTTGTATTTTGGGCTTTGGGTTTAGGGTTTATGGTATAGGGTTTAGGGATAGGGTTAGGGTTAGGGTTAGCATTAGATATTAGGACTTTTTATAGGTTTTAGTGTTTGGGGTTTAGAAATTGAGGTTCTATATAGGATTTAGTGTTAAACCATAGGGTTTAGTGTTTAATGTTTGTGTTTTTGTATTTTGGTCTTGGGGTTTAGGGTTTAGGGCTAGGAAAAGGGTTAGAGTTTAGTTTTTTTTTAGATTTTAGGGTTTGAGGCTTAGGATTTATGGGTTAATATCTATGGTTTAGTGTTTAATGTTTGGGATTTTGTATTTTGGGGTTGGGCTTTAGTATTTATGGTTTAGTGTTATGGTTAGGGTTAAGGTTAGGGTTAGGGCTTAGTTTTTTTAGGTTTTAGGTTTGATGTTTTTTTGTTAAGGTTTTAGGTTTTAGGATGAGGATTTGAGGTTTAAAATCTTTGATTTAGTGTTTAATGTTTGGGTTTAGATATTTTGGGCTTCTGGTTTAGGGTTTAGGATTTAGGGTTAACGTTATGGTTAAAGTTAGAATTTGGGTTAGGTTTAGGGTAAGGGCTTAGTTTTTTTTTTTAGGTTTTATGGTTTGAGGTTTAGGATTTAATCATTAAAATCTTTGTTGTAGTGTTTAATATTGGGATTTCTGTATTTTTGGCTTAGCATTTAGGGTTTAGTGTTTGGGTTAGGGTAAGGGTTAGGATTTAGTTTTTTGTAGGTTAGGGTTTAGCGTTTAGAATTTTAGGTTGTTATTTATGGTTTAGTGTTGAATGTTCTGGTTTTTGTATTTTGGGCTTGGGGTTAAGGGTTTAGGTTTTATGGTTATGGTTAGAGTTAAGCTTTCATTTTTTTTTAGGTTTTAGGTTTTAGGGGTTTAGGATTTGAGGATTAATATCTATTGTGTAGTGTTAAATGATTCGATTTTGCTATTCCTGGCTTGGCTTTTAGGGTTTAGGAGTTAGGGTTAGGGTTAGAGTTTGCTTTACGGTTTAGAGTTTTTTTTTTATTTGAATGACCCTTGTCGTGGGTCAGGGGCTGAGCAACACTCCCATGCCTTATCATTTCACAAAGTAAAATATGTACATTGAGGGGGGCTATACCTTACCTCTAACCTATGATGGATAATTTAGCCTTCCTACAAAGGTTAGCCAAATATCCTTACATTTTGATTGTATTCTAAAACTATAATTCTAATATACTATAAACAAGGGAGACTCTCCCCTTACAAAGAGATTCTACTTAAACTTAACCTTATTCTAACCTTCTATATAAATATAACATAGAACATTAGAATAAGTTCCTTAGAAATGATTAACTAAAACAATATGAATTAGCTTTAAAATGATGGAGGCTTTTTAATCCTTCTTAGTTTCCTTCTTCTAAAATTTTGCATTCCTATTTTCTCCAATAAGTAGCTTCCTCTAATTGCTCCAAATAGTTGTTGTAGTGTGTAATAATGTTGGATGATATCATTGCTGTGACTCCATTTAGCTAGTAAATCTGCAGTGTTGTTGGCTTCTCTGTAGACATGTTTACATTGAAAAACTTCCAGCTTGCTGCCTACTTCTTGGATCTGTTGGACAGCTTGTCTATATCTCCATGGAATGCTAATTGTATTAGTGATCCAATTCTTCAATAGTTCTGAATCCACCTCCAATATGATACGTTTGTAGCCATGTTGTTCACACCAATTGAGTCCATGTAGTGCAGCTTTAATATCTGCAATATTGTTAGTTCCAAAACCAAGTTGAATAGCAAAAGCATATACTATTTTACCTTGATGATCTCTTAATATTCCTCCTCCCCCTATTTTACCTGGGTTGTGCAATGCACTACCATCTGTGTTTAACTTGAATATGCCTACTTTAGGCTTTTCCCATCTTACCATGGTAACCTTAAACTGTTGCTGACAGTGATCCACACACTTGATCAGACTGTCCCAGTTAGGCTGCCATGGAATGGAAGGAAAGACTATTGTCAATAGCTGTATAGTATCTTTGAAAATTGAATATTGAATTTTTTGTACACTTGATGTTTTGCCCCCATATTTAACAGCACACCTGTTTTTCCATAAATTCCAGCAAATAAAATTAGGTAATGCACTGGGAGACTTCTCCAATACATTAACAAGCTCCTCAAGTCTGTATTGCAGTGTTCAGCACCAACCTGTGCAGCATGAATTTTCCAAACATATTTAGCAACATTTCCTGTAACTAATATATGTTTAATATCATCATTTCCTTTTCTGTGGCAGCAATAACAGTCAGATGCATCTCTACCAAATTTAAGGAGGCTTTCATTAGTTGGTAACTTCTTCCTCAAAGCTCTCCAAATGAAGAAAGATACTTTGAAAGGAATATATTTATGCAATAATCTTATTAATAGGATCCTGAAGCTTTTTGTTTCTAATTACCTCCCAGGCTGAGCCTATTGTGAATTGCCCATTCTCCTGAGGAGTCCAAATAGCAGTATCTGTTACCCCCTCTTTATAATGTATACTAATGTTGAGTATAATAGGCACCAACATTGGAGGAACCTTCTGCCTAATCTCCCTTTCTTTCCACTTACCATTTTCTAAAAAATCTGAAACTAACACATTATTTAAGCTTGACACATTGTCACAATACTTAGCTAAAGCACCATCTCCTATCCAATTATCCCACCAAAAACTACAAGTCCCTGATTGAATATTCCAACTAATATGGTCTTCTATATCCTGTCTATTGCGTGTAAGATATCTCCAAACCAATGAATCCCCTGTATCATATTTCTTGGCTACATGATTAACTCTTTGACAATATTTTGATTTTAAAAACTGACTCCACAAGGACTGCTTTGTTCCAAACTCCCACCACTGTTTATATTGAAAAGATGTACAAATATTATCTAGTAATCTCACACCAATACCCCCCTCCTCAGTGGGATAAGCCAAAGTTTCCCAAGAAGCCCAATGATACGTCTTTCTTTGTTTATCACTACCCCAAAAGAAATCAGCAATGACTCTTTTAATGTATTTGAGAGCAGTCTTGGGAGGAGAAATAGCTGCTAAAGTGTGTATGGGAATGGACTGTAAAACATGTTTTACAAGAGTGATTTTACCCCCAAAACATAGAATTTTAGAATGCCAGCAAGAAATTTGTTTTATCACCTTTTCCACTAAGTTTGAATAATAAATGATTCTTTGAGGTTTGGGGCTTCGGATTTGAGGTTTAATATCAATTGTTTAGTGTTTAATTTTTGGGTTTTTGTATTTTGGGCTTGGGGTTTAGAATTTAGGGTTTAGGGTTAGTGTTTAGTTTTTTTTAGGTTTTAGGGTCTGGAATTTAGGATGTGGGGTTTAATATATATGGTTTAATGTTTAATGTTTGGGTTTTGGTATTTTTGACTTGGGGTTTAGGGTTAAGGTTAGAGTTAATGTTAGGGTTAGGGTTAGAATTTGGGTCTTTTTTAGGTTTTAGGGTTTGGGGTTAAGGATTTGAGTTGTAATATCTGTGGTTTAGTGTTTAGTGTTAGAGTTTTTGTATTTGGGGCTTGGATTTTAAGGTTTAGGGTTTAGGGTTAGGGTTAGGGTTTAGTTTTGTTTTATGATTTTAGGTTTGGGGGTTTAGGATTTCTAGTTTAAAATCTATGGTTTAGTTTATAATGTTTGGGTTTTGATATTTTTGTCTAGGGGTTTTAAGTTTATGGTTTATGGTTAGGGTTAGAGTTAAGGTTAGGGTTAGGGTTAGGGTTTAGTGTTGTTTTTAGGATTTAGGGTTTAGGGTTTAGGATTTGAGGTTTAATATCTACGATTTAGTGTTTAATGTTTGTGTATTGGTATTTTGGTCTGGGGTTTAGGGTTAGGGTTTGAGGGTTTAAGGGTTAGGGTTAGGGTTAGGGTTAGGTTTTTTTAAGGTTTTAGGGTTTACAGTTTAGTATTTGAGGTTTAATATCTACGATTTAGTGATTATGTTTGGGCTTCGGTATTTTTGGCTTGGGGTTTAGAATTTAGGGTTTATGGTTAGGGTTTAGGTTGTTGTAGGTTTGGGGTTTGGGGTTTAGGATTTGGGGTTTAATATCTATGGTTTAGTGCTTATTGTTTGGGTTTTGGTATTTTGGACTTGCAGTTTAGGGATAGGGTAATAGTTAATGTTAGGGTTAGGGCTTAGTTTTTTTTAGGTTTTAGGGTTTGGGTTTAAGTATTTGAGTTGTAATATCTATGATTTAGTTTTTAATATTTTTTTTATTGGAATGACCCTTGTGGTGGGTCAGGGGATGAACAACACCCCGAGGCTTTATCATTTATTAAAATTCAAAATACATATAGGGGGGCATGAACCTTACCTCCGGTCCTAAGGTGGGTTAAGAGTTGATTAACCTACTAAGGTTGTACAATTCGACCCTATTCAATATGTTATATTCAAAGTAAACTAAGAATCATTAAACTAGGGAGACACTACCTTTAGAAGAAATGTTCTAATGAAAAATAAAACTTATGCTAAAAAACTATTAACATAGTTACTATATATAGGAAATGAAACAGGATGGAACTTACACATTTTACAATATGTATGTTATTAATGTAACTGTATAATGCTTAACATATAGCATTATACTTTCCAACAGAATTTAAGGAGGCTGTTTGATTCTTTTAAGACTTTTCCTTCGAAAACATTGTCGACCAAGCTTCTCCAGAATAAAGCTTCCTTTGATTGTTCGAATAAGCTAATGATTAGTATAGAATTGTTGGATGATGTCTTGTTGAAGAATCCACTTGGATAGTAAATAAGTTGTACCATTAGCTTCTCCAAATGTATGTTTGCATTTGAACACTTCTAACCGCTGCTAATATCTTTAATTAAGTGAATATCATGTATGTATCTCTATGGAATAATGTTAATTTTATTAATCCATTTTCTAAGCAGTTCATAATCTACTTCAAGTATTACTCTTTTGTACCCATGTTGTTCACACCAATTTAATCCATGTTTTGCTAACTTGATCTCTGCAGAATTATTAGTACCAAAACCAAGAGGGATAGAATATGCATACATCAAGTTAGCTAATTGATCCCTTAATATTCCACCCCCCTATTTTACATTGGTTGTGAAGAGCACTACCATTATTGTTGAATTTATGTAGTCCTATTGCTGGTTTTTCCCAGTGTAACAAAGACACCTTAATCTGTTGTTGGCATTTTTCTATCATAATAATCGACATCTTCCAGCTATGGGGCCATTAACAGTACGAAAAGTCATAATAAGAACTTGTGTAACATCTTTAAATATAAGATGTTGTACTTTACTCAAACTTGATGTTTTACCTCCATATTTAACTTCACACCTGTTTTTCCACAAATTCTTACAAATGAAATTACGTAGAATTATAAATAAAAGTTTTTGTACCTCATTCTAATATTTCAGACTTCTCCAATGCATGAGCAAGCTCCTCAAAGTTGTTCTATACTGTTCAACTCCTAACAAAGCTGCATTAGACATCCATATATAATTAGCAAAATTTCCAGTCACCAATTATCAATTTCATCATTCCCTAGTCTATAACAACAATAACATTCATTAAGAGGTTTTTATAAAACTTACTAAGATTTTCATTACTTGGCAATTTGCCTCTCAAATCTCTCCAAATAAATAAAGAAACTTTGAAATGTATTTGTTTGTTCCAAATAAACTTGTTAATTGGATCTTTTATATGTTTTTCCCTAATGATATTCCAGGCAGTGGCTACACAGAATTGGCCATTTTTAGCTGGGGTCCAATATACTATGTTTGTGAAACCTTCTTTATAATGAATAGTGGTGTTTTAGATAATAGGAACCAACAAAGGAGGTACATGTTGTCTAACCTCCCTTTCCTTCCAATTACCTTCTTCTAAAATGAGACACTTGCATATTCTTCAAACTAGAGACATTGTCACAATATTTGACTAACGGCCCATCTCCAAGCCAATTATCCCACCAAAAGCTACAAGTACCTTAGTGAATTGTCCATTGAATATGAGCTTCCACAACCTTTCTATTTCTAGTAAGATACCTCCATACCACTAACTGCCCTGTATCCCATTTTTGGCTACCAGATTAGCTGTTTGACAATATTTGGCATTTAGAAATTTCCCCAACAGTGAATGATTAGTTCTAAACTCCCACCAATTTTTATACGTAAAAGCAGTGCCAATATCTTCCAATACCCTTACCTCTATTCCTCCTTCATCAGTAGAATGCCAGCCATTGATTCATTTTATTACTTTTTCCATAACATAAGAATAGTAGATAATCCTTTGACCCCCAATATATAATGGACAACCTAGATAACTAATAGGGCTGTCTTTTTAGTCAAAACTAGTGATTTCTTTAATCTTCTTAATGATGTCACCAACAGTATTTTCAGTAACCATAAATATACTTTTATTCTTATTTAAAAGCTGAGTGTTTAATGTTAGGGTTTAAGTATTTTGGGCTTTGTGTTTAGGCTTTGGATTTAGAGTTAGGGTCTGGGTTAAAGTTAGTGTTTAGGGTTTTTATAAGGTTTTATGTTTTGGAGTTTAGTATTTGTTGTTTAAAATCTATGGTTTAGTGTTTAACATTTGTGTTTAGGTATTTTGCGCACGGGGTTTTGGGTTTATGGTTTAGGTTAGAGTTAGGGTTAAGTTTAGGGTTAGGGTTAGGGTTAGGGTTAGGGTTTAGGGTTTTAGATTTGAGATCTAATATCTACGACTTAGTATTTAATGTTTGGGTTTTGGTATTTTTGTCTTGGGGTTTGAGGTTTAGGGTTAGGGTTAATGTTTAAGTCCTTTTTAGGAGGGTTTAGGATTTGGGGTTTAGTATATATGGTTTAATGTTTAATGTTTGGGTTTTGGTACTTTTTGCTTTGGTTAGGGTTTACGGTTTAGGGTTAGGGTTAGGGTTAATGTTAGGGTTAAGGTTAGGGTTAGGGTTAGGGTTAGGGTTTGGGTTAATGTTAGGGTTAGGGTTATGTTTTTTGTTAGGTTTTAGGGTTTGGAGTTAAGGATTTGAGTTGTTATATCTATGGTTTAATTTTTAATGTTACAGTTTTGGTATTTTGGGCTTTGAGTTTAGCGTTAGGGCTTAGGGTTTAGGTTTTTTTACGATTTTAGGTTTTGGGGTTTAGGATTTGTTTTTTAAGATCTATGGTTTAGTTTTTATTGGTTTGGGTTTGGTATTTGGGGCTTGGGGTTTTGGGGTTTATGGTGTATGGTTAAGTTTAGGTTTAAGGTTAGGGTAAGGGTTAGAGTTAGGGTTAGGGTTAGGGTAAGGGTTTAGTGTTGAGTGTTTATTTATGTTTTAGGGTTTGGATTTAGAATTTCAGGTTTAATAGCTATGGTTTAGTGTTTAATGTTTAAGTTTTTGTATTTTGGGCTTGGGGTTTTGTAACAGCTATAAAATAACTTAGGTTAAACTAGAGCCTAAAACGTGTGTCATAAGGTTTTAAAGTCTGAAAATTATTTATAATGATGTTTATACTAAGTGCATAAAGTTTTTTAAAGTTTGGAGGTAAAACGTCCAAGAACGTATATGATGTTTTAAATGATTACCTTGAAACGTGCTTGTGTGCCTTAGTGTGTTTAGTCAAGTTTTACATGTTATATGGGCTGACATTGATGTGAGAGGTCCTTAACATGTGTACAAGTGTATTTGGGTTGGAAATATTTGGGAGAAACTCCCCAAGGACCAACCAAAGGGTCCTTTAGAAGGACCCAACTTCTAGCCAAAAGCTTTGAAAACCAGCCCAAGCAACGAGGGGCAATCGACACCTAGTAGGTCAGTCGACGCCCCGTCGTTTGGAGCATAGGTTGACACTTCGGCTAGGGAGATTAAGCATCCATTTGTGAAGAGGCTCGCCCAAATCATGGACCATCAGGACGGTCCGTTGGTGGGTCGGCTGTAGTTTGAGACTTGATATTTTCTGCAGGGTCTCTGCCAAGGCTAGGGGCATTTGGGTCATTCACCTAGCGTTCCTAAAATTAGTTGGACGACTTACTAAGGATATTTTTGGTATATTGAGTGGTTTTATAAGTCTTAAGAACTTTGATGAATTCATTATTTCAAAATCAAAACTCAAAACCCCTAAAGAACTCTCTAGAATACCATTGAAGCTTGAATGGAGATTGGATCTTGGAGGGTGATTTCTCCAACAAATCTTCTTAATTTTCGTGCATTAGCATAAATTAAGGTATGAATTTCATCCTTGAATCTCTTTTCTTCAAAGTGGTTTTTCAAAGACTTCTCAAAAGATGAATGTAAGATCTCGAATATGACTTAGGTGAACTAGAGAATAAAATTGTTTTCATGATGGTATAAGGTCCTAAAGAGGTCTATTATATGGTATATATGCAGTATCTAAGAGTTTAGGTGCATTTGAAGTCAAACGTCAAGGGACGACCGAGACGTTCGACGACTAAGTCACCTAAGTGCCTCATATATGGTTCTATGTGTTTATGTGTGATTAATGAGGATTTAAGATTCTTCAATGAGTTATTATGATGTTTATTAGCATTGTGTCAAGTTTTGAGAAGTTTGGAGGTCAAACGCTCAAGAACGTCCATGACGTTCGAAAGAGGTGCCTTGAAATGACCTTATGTGTCTGGGAATGTTTCGTTGAGTTTTACGTGTTCGTTTTGGGTGAAATTCATGTGAGAGTTCCTAAACTTGTATACGGTTATGTTTGGGTTGGAAACTTCCGGGTAACTATCCCCAACGATCCAAGGGTCCTTGAGGAAGGACCCAAAGTTGGTGCCAAGGCTGCCAAAGACAACCCAAACCACGGAAGGAAATCGATGCCCAGTGGGTCAGTCAACGCCCCATGGATGGCGCTCCGTAGTTTAGGACTTATCCTGGTAGAGAAGAGACCAATGTCAAGCCTCTAAACTAAACTACAGAAGTACAGGACGGTCCATTTGGGGAGAAATGGTCCGTCGACAGCCCAACTATCCATGGTGTTGTTGTCCTGCGCAGCTTCACTGTGAAGTGGGGCGTGATGTTGTAATTTCAACCCTCTTAAAAATAAGGTTATTTGAGGTTCCCTAAGGGTTATTTGGGTATTTTAAATGTGTTTATAAGCCTTAAACACTTAGAAGATTTCATTCTTCAAAATAAAACCCCCAAAATACCTTAGAAATGCCTTAAGACTCCATTAAAGCTAAAACTCAAGCAAGAGATTGGATTGGTGATTTGATTGTAGATTCATCATGAAATTGGAGCATTATCTTCGTTGAGGTATGAATTTTGATTCTTCAAACTAGTTTCATCAAGGAGCCCAACTTTCAAAGATATTTTCTAAAGTTTTCAAAAGATTAATTGACCTATCTAATGATCTACCATGGGTTCTTGCATTAATGGTTTTTAATCATTGTTTAGTGATTGAATTGTTGTTATTAATATGATTTAAATTAATTAACCTATGAACCCATGCAATTTATGAACCCTAGTTTTTGACTAATTTATGGGTTACTTGATATTGGTCTAATGTTTATGAATTAATGTGTAGTTTCTTACGAGCTTTCTCATGATGTAAGAATTGTATTCAATTTTTATCTAATTGGTCTTATATTGATAAATCTATATTGAATTGACTTAGTTTTAATTGATTATTATAGTTTATGTATTGAATTTATGTTCACGGAGATGGGTAAGGGCCTTATGATAATGAATTGGATGATTTGTCATTGAATTGAAGTGTTGAGGATGAAGTGGTGGTACACTGCCCGATTTAATTTTATTTAATGTTAATTAGACTTCAATTATGTTGTGATTGGTATGGTGAACTTATGGTGGCGGTATTACGTGAATTGATGTGGCCTAGTCGGCGTTATTTTTAGTATATTGATGATCATGGACTTGTCGACACTACTTGAAGTATTATGATGATTTGTGCAGTTGATTATGTGATGCATGATCTTATCTACCTATATGTGAAGTAATGTGAAAGTATGTGCTATTCTATTGATGTTATTTAGGTAATACTGTAAGACTAATGACTATGTGTAAGGTGTAGTCTTATAGTTGAATGCATGATTGTTCCTAATTTGTTGTATGAGTCTATGATGACTAGATTCATGATGATATAGTAGTGTATAGGATGAATTTAAGATGATAATAGTTGAACCTATGTGCTTGTTGAATAACATGTAATATGTGCTAAAGTGAAGTAATGTTGTGTCTTTTCTAGGTAGACTTGCGTCCGTTACTTGATGCTTGTATAAATGTAAATATGTGATGTCTTGACTTAGAATGCTAAAGTTTCTTAGTCTAGAATGAATAAATTATGTAAGACCTTGAATGACGATAAGAGGGTCCCTTATATGAAACCTTCAACCTAGAAGGTAAGGTCATGAAACTTGAAGTCGAAAGCCGTATATGTATTCTTCATGTAATGTAGTGATGGACTTAAAGTTAATTGGATGGAATGACATCATATCAATCCTTAGGAAAGTCATTATGAGCTTCTTGTAGCCATTAGAAGGTAGCCCTAGAGGACCTCTTTGGGAGGGTAAATGTGATTGGGTTATGAATATGATGTAAGATCCTATGTATGAATCTTAATGTGATGTACCCTATTAGAACAAAGGCTAGCACCGAGTGAGTATGGCAAGTGAAGTAGTTCTAATTAAAGTATGAGGCTTGAATACAAAGAAGCCCTTCATATACCTTAACCATGTGCCTACATGGGATGTGTCCATGCTCTACCATTGGAAAGTAGAACAACCTTATCGGAGTAGGATAGAACTCCAGATTCCATGTTTTGCTACAATGGTATATGTATTTTATAAAGTAGAACAACCTTATCGGAGTAGGATAGAACTCCGGATTCCATGTTTTGCTACAATGGTATATGTATTTTATTGCCTATTCTTATCATATGGGTTCCCTATTAGCATTAGAGAAGTTCTATGAAGTTTAGGAGGTAGTATGGGACACTATCTAGACATTGCACAATAGGATTTGAAGGTGTTAGTAAGAGTACCTAGGTCTTCTCCAAGACCATTACTTGAATGTCCTTTATGTGATGTATGTCTATTAAATGAACTAAGTAATGTAATGACTTAAGTAAAGTAAGTATGTAAATGAATGAGTACCTAATCTAAAGTGACTTAAGGATTCCTTAGTTAAAGTGTGAAGAGGGCATATGGGATGATCTCTTCATATATTATCTATGGAAGTCTTGAGAATGACTCTAGTTAGGGATGTTGGTTGTTATGGTTTACATTATCTAAACTTAGGAAGTCTTAAGGATTATTTAGGTAACCTTGAAGAGGGTGTATGGGCGTTCTCTTCTAGGAGTACTTAAGTAAGTCTTTTGATGGCCTTGGTAGGGGATATTGTCATATTATGTATGTTTTGTATATTGGTGTATTGTAGGTGTGTATGTGTCTCATTATGAGTAATCTTGAGGATCGTTTAGGCACACATAGAGAGGGTGTATGGGCAATCTCTCTTTGTGTTACTTAGGTGAGCCTTAGGATATCTTTAGTGAGAAGACTATATGCTATTAAGTGTTTAAAAATGAAGAGGAGAGACTTCACTTTAACAGTGAAGGTGAAGGACTTCACTGTACAGTTAATGATTCATTGTACAGCGACTTTTGAAATGTGTTAATTGGTTTTAAGGTTATCTCATGTGTTTCTAAGTTGTTAAATGTTGTTCTTATGATTATATTACTATATTTAAAACAAAACATTCATATTTCCAATACATATCCATTTTCATGATTTTTATGCATAATGCCATACTTAGTACATGTGGTTGTACTAATTCTATGCTTTTATCTACCTGTACAATGCTTGGTAGGTGAGAAGCATTTTTTGGGAAGCAAGAGGTGGTTAGAAGATCGTTCAAGTGAAGTTGAAGTATGTCCTCATTTGTCTAGAGGGAATATATATCTTATATGTTTCTTTTATGAAGTATTGTAATGGACTTATTAGTACTATATTTTCTAATTTGTGTTGTCCTTTTCCCAAGTACTCTTGTGTCAAAGGTTGATGAGATTGAGACTTAGTATTTCCTATTACTTTTATATGAAAGAGTTTTTACAGACTATGATATGTTTTGTGAAAAGTTTTTAATTCCGCACTACTTTTCACTATGTATATGCGATGAATAATATGAAAGGGCTTGTATAAGACCTCTGAGAGGTCGAGTACGCCGGTTGCAATCCAAGATTGTACCCTAGCTTCTAGGGTTTGGTATTGGGATGTGACAAGTTTGGTATGAGAGTATAGGTTGGTGAAAGTAGTCTTAGGAATCAAAAAGTCTCATCAAGTCACGTCTAGTAGAGTCTTGACGATCGGTGTGAGTCGCGACACATCTATGGGCGAGAGGCTATAAGACAATAGAATTTTCCTTCTTTTCTACTCCTATGTCGTGCGGAGGAGTAAATGTTATGACAATCCTTCTAAATGTGTTTCCTTGTGTTTCTAGGAGATGAATACTAGGAGGATGGCCGCTAGAAGGTTGGAAGAGGAAAGGGTGAATGAGGAAGTTCCTCGTCAAGTTGAGCAAATTAAGCAAGTTCCTCAAGATGGGCAAGGATTTCAAGGTGCTCAAGGTGTTCAAGTTCCCCCTCAAGGTGATCATGTCCCTAATGTGGAAGGAGGTAATGAGGTTCGGGTGGTTCCCACGGAATTGACTAATCAAGAGATTAGAGAGGCTTTGGTTACTTTAGCCAAAGCCGTGACTACTCAAATAAATTTGAGTATGGTGCCTAGGGTGAATGTTATAGAGAGCACCATGCCCTCTAGGTTGAGAGACTTTGTGAGGATGAATCCTTCTATCTTTCTTTGCTCTAAGGTTGATGAAGATCCCCAAGAGCTCCGTGATGGTGTGTACAAGGTATTTAGTGCTATGTGGGTCACATCTAGGGAGAAGGCGGAATTGGCTTCGTATCAATTGAGGGATGTGTCTCAAATTTGGTACACTCAACGGAAGGATAATAGGCCAATAGAGTCGGATCCTATTGAATGGGAAGAATTTAAGGAATCTTTTCTTGGTATGTAGTTTCTCCGAGAGAGGAGAGATGTTAGGGTGGAGGAGTTTATCAATCTCAAGCAAAGTGATATGAGTGTTGAGGAGTACTCTTTGACGTTCTCAACATTTTCTAGATATGCACCATCCCTAGTGTCTAATCAAAGGGATGAAATGAGTCGCTTTGTGACTGGGGTAGCCGACTTAGTTAGTGAAGAATGTCGTACGACTATTCTACATGATAATATCACCTTAGCTAGACTCATGGTTTATGCACAATCTATTGAAGCGTCTAAAATTGGTAGAATTGCTAGAAACTTGAAAAGAAGTGGTGCTTGTGATCAAGTGCTACCTAGGTTCAAAAGGAGGTCTCAAACTCAAAAATAATCTAGAAGTGCTAAGCTCAAGATTGAGAAAGGAGGTAGTTCTAAAAATGGCAAACCTACATGTGCCACTTGTGGCAAGAAACATTATGGTGAGTGTCTAAGGGGTACCGGTAGTTGCTTTGTCTGTGGAAAAGATGGAAATAAAGGTAGAGATTGTCCTAATATAGATGGTAAGAAGGCTGCTCCTAGTGTCCCAAAGGATGATGCTCCAAAAAAGAGGTGTTTCTATGCATTTCGGACTAGAGGAGAGAAGCCGGATGAGAGTGATGATGATGTTGGTAAGTCTTATTTCTCTTGTATTGATATGTGTTCCTTCTTAGTGGGGGAGTATGGCTAGATAGATGTGCTAATTTGTTGCATGTGCAAGGTGTTTAGGAGTTTAGTTGAAATTAAATTTCATTAACTTCTTGCATTGTGTATTTTATTGAGCTATGAACATGTTGTAAAAGGTGTTTATATGATGTTACCTTGCCTATTAGCATGTATCTATCATGAATTTCCTAAAACTTGCATTTTTAAAAAATTTGCCTAATTCACTTTAACATTGGACTGCTCACTGTTAGATTTTTCAAAATGTGACTAATTGATACTTTGTTCAAAAATTGTTGTTATATGGTTAGAACTGATGTTTATGAGTATAATAATGAATATAAAATGAGTTTTCGCTATTTGGAATGAAGGATGTGAGTTTTGTATCTTAATGAGTTATAGAATTTATTCTAGTTTATTTTTGTGTTGCGAATCTCTTGATTATGTGGAAATTGACGTTTTCTCCTTGACAATATGTTGAATTGTTTGGTTATGTGCTGCTAGTTGATTCTCTATTCTTGGAAGTGTTCGAAGAGTGGCAAGTGTCATTCCAGGACGAATGTTGTCTAAGTGGGGGAGAATGTAATATCTCGAAAATGACTTACGTGAAATAGATCCTAAAATTGTTGTAATGATGGTATAAGGTCCTTAATAAATCTATTATATTGTATAAAGGCAGTACCTAAGAGTTTAGGTGCATTGGAAGTCAAACGTCAAGGGACGACCAAGACGGTCGACGACTAAGTCACCTAAGTGCCTCATATGTGGTTCTATGTATTTATGTGTGATTCATGAGGTTTTAATGTCCTTAAATGAGTTGTTATGATGTTTATAGACAGTGTGTAAAGTTTCAAGAAGTTTGGAGGTCAAACGATCAAGAACGTCCATGACGTTCGAAAGATGTGCCTTAAAATGGCCTTATGTGTCTAGGGATGTTTCGTTGAGTTTTACGTGTTCGTTCTGGGTGAAATTCATGTGAGAGGTAATAAATCCGTATACGGTCATGTTGGGTTGGAAACCTTTGGGAAAATATCCCCAAGGACCATCCAAGGGTCCTAGACGAAGGACCAAAGTTGGTGCCAAGGCTGCCCAAGACAGCCCATTCCACGGAAGGCAATCGACGCCCAGTGAGTCAGTCGACGCCCAGTGGGTGGTGCTACGTCGATTGAGACTTAGCCTGGGAGATAAGAGACCAATTTCAAGCCTCTAAACCAACCGTTGATAGTGATGTTGTCCTGCGCAGCTTCACTGTTAAGTGAGGGGTGATGTTGTAATTTCACCCCACTTCCAAATAATAGTATTGGAGGTTCCCTAAAGGTCTTTTGGGTATTTTAAATGTGTTTATAAGCCTTAAATACTTAGAAAATTTCATTCTTCAAAATAAAAAAAAATCCCTTAGAAATTCCTTAAGACTCCATTAAAGCTAAAACTCAAGAAAGAGCTTGGATTGGTGATTTAAGTGGAGTTTCTTCATCAAATTGGAGGATTATCTTCATTGAGGTATGACCTTTGATCCTTGAAACTCGTTTCATCAAGGAGCTCAACTTTCAAAGAGATGAATTTACCTATTTCATGATCTACCATGGGTTATTGCATTAATGGTTTTTAATCATTGTTTAGTGATTGCATTGTTGTTATTAATAATATTTTAACTTAATTAACCTATGAACCCATGTAATTGATGAACCCTAGTTTTTGACCATTTTATGGGTTACTTGATATTGGTCTAATATTTATGAATTAATCTGTAGTTTCTTATGGAGTTTCTAATGATGTAAGAATTGTATTCAATTGTTATATAATTGGTCTTAGATTGATAAATCTATATTGAATTGACTTAGATTTCATTGATTATTATAGTTTATGTATTGAATTGATGTTCATGGCCATGGGTAAGGGCCTTATGATATTGAATTGGATGATTTAGCATTGGATTGAAGTGTTGAGGATGAAGTGGTGGTACAGTGCCCTATTTCCTTTTATTTAATGTTAATTAGACTTCAGTTATGTTGTGACATGGAGAACATTGAATAACTTTCTGAACTTGAGGAAGAATCTCCTCATTCATCCTTCCCTCTTCCAACCTTCTAGCGTCCATCCTTCTAGTATTCATCTTCCTTAAAACACAAAGAAAAACATAAATAAAGACACTCATAACTTCTTACTCTATGGCACGACACAATAGTTTTGTTTGGTGCACTTATGGTGGCAGTGTTATGTGAATTGATGTGGCCTTGTCGGTGTTATTTTAAGTGTATTCATGATCATGGCCTTGTCGGCACTACTTGAAGTATTATGATGATTTGCTTAGTTGATTATGTGATGTATGATCATATCTACTTATATGTGAAGTAATGTGAAAGTATGTGCTATTCTATTGATGTTATTTAGGTAATTATGTTAGACTAATGACTATGTGTTGTGTGTAGTCTTAGAGTTGAATGCATGATTGTTCCTAATTGGCTATATGAGTCTATGATGACTAGATTGATGATGGTATAGTAGTGTATTGGTTGACTTTAAGATGATAATGATTGTTCCTATGTGCTTGTTGAATAACATACAATATGTGCTAAAGTGAAGTAATGTTGTGTCTTGTTTAGGTAGACTTGTGTCCCTTACTTGATGCTTGTATGAATGTAAATATGTGATGTCTTGACTTAGGATGCTAAAGTCTCTTAGTCTTGAAAGAATGAATCATGTGATACCTTGAATGTCGATAAGAATGACCCTTATGTGAAACCTTGGACCTAGAAGATAAGGTCAAAAAACTTGAAGTCGAAAGTCGTAACGGTATCCTTTATGTAATGTAATGATGTACTTAAGGTTGATTGGCTTGAACAAGATCATATCAATCCTTAGGAAAGTCATGATGAGCTTTTTGTCGCCATTGGAAGGTATCCCTAGAGGACCTCTTTGATAGGGTAAATGTGATTGGGTTATGAATATGATGTAAGACCCTATGTCTGAACCTTACTTTGATGTACTCTATGAGAACAAAGACTAACACCGAGTGAGTATGGCAAGGGATTTAGTTCTAGTTAAAGTATGAGGCTAGAATACAAAGAAGTCCTTCATATTCCTTAACCATGTGCCCACATGGGATGTGTCCATGTTCTACCATTGGCAAGTAAAACAACCTCATCGGAGTAGGATAGAACTCCGGATTCCATGTTTTGCTACCATGGTCTATGTCGGTTATTTCCTATTCTCATCATATGGGATACCTATTAGCATTACAGAAGTTCTGTGAAGTTTAGGAGGTCATATGGGAGGCTATTTCGACATTGCACAATAGGCTTTGAAGGTGTTAGTAAGAGTCCCTAGGTCTTATTCAAGACCATTAATTGAATGTCCTTTATGTGTTTATGTCTATTAAATTAACTAAGTAATGTAATGATTTAAGTACAGTTAGTATGTAAATGAATGAGTACCTAATCTAAAGTGACTTAAGGATTCCTTAGTTAAAGTGTGAGAGGGCATATGGGATGATCTCTTCATGTCTTATCTATGGAAGTCTTCAGAATGACTCTAGTTAGGGAAGTGTTGTTATGTTTGACATGATCAAAACTTAGGAAGTCTTAAATTATTTAGTTAACCTTAAAGAGGGTGTATGGGCTTTCTCTTCTAGGATTACTTAGGTATGTCTTTTGATGGCCTTGGTAGGGGAGATTGTCATATTATGTATGTTTTGTATCTTGGTGTATTGTAGGTCTGTATGTGTCTCATTATGCCTAATCTTGAGGATCGTTTAGGCACACATAGAGAGGGTGTATGGGCGGTCTCTCTTTGTGTGACTTAAGTGAGCCTCAGGATAGCTTTAGTGAGAAGACTATATGCTATAAAGTATTTAAAAATGAAGAGGAGAGACTTCACTGTACAGTGAAGGCTTCACTGTACAGTGAAGGCAGGTTACTGTAAAGTGACCTTTAAAATGTGTTAATTGGTTTAAATGTTATCTCATGTGTTTGTAAGTTGTTAAATGTTGTTCTTATGAGTGAGGTTACTGTAAAGTAACCTTTAAAATGTGTTAATTGGTTTAAATGTTATCTCATGTGTTTCTATGTTGTTAAATTTTGTTCTTATGATTATATTACTATATTTAAATGAAAAGATGTATATTTCCAATAAATGTCCGTTTTCATGATATTTATGCATAATGCAATACTTAGTACATGTGGTTGTACTAATTTCATGCTATTATCTATCTCTATAGTGCTTGGTAGGTGAGGGGTACTTTTTGGGAAGCAAGACGTGGATTAGAAGATCGTTCAAGTGAAGTTGAAGTATGTCCTCATTTGACTCGAGGGCATATATGTCTTTTATGTTTCTTTTATGAAGTATTGTAATAGACTTAGTAGTACTGTATTTTCTAACTTGTATGGGCCGTGTCCCAAGTACTCTTGTGTCTAAGATTGATGAGATTAAGACTTAGTATTTCCTATTACTTTTATAAGAAAGAGTTTTTAAAGAAGAGAATATGTTTTGTGAAAAGTTTTTAATTCCGCATTATTTTTCACTATGTATATGAGATGAATGATATGAAAGGGCTTGTATAAGACCTCCGAGAGGTCTAGTACGCCGGTTGCAATCCAAGATTGTGCCCTAGCTTCTAGGGTGTGGTCTTGGTGTGGCAATGAACTTCTAAATTGTTATCTAGCTATGGGTTCTTGCATAAAACGTTTTGAATCAATGTATTATGATTGAATTGATGTTAATTTGATGATTTTAGACTAAAACCTCTATGAAACCATGAAAATCATGAAACCCTAGTTTTGACTATTTTATGGATGATTTGATCATGTCTCTATGCTATTGAATTATTGTGTAGTTTGATTAGGGCTATTGAACTACGAACGAATCATGCTAGAATTGTAAGTAGGCTATCCTTATTTTATAAATTCGTATTGTATTATCTTAAATTAGTTTTATATTGTGATAATTTGGTTGAATTGGTGACTATGGATATTGGTAAGAGCCTTTGAATATTGAGTTGGTTGATTGGCTATGGATTCCAGTTGTGAGGTTGGATTGGTGGTATGTTAACCTAACCTTCTGTATATTGTGTAGTATAGGTCTTGAACAATGATGATGATTAAAGTGGTCCACCTAAGGTTGCGGTGTTTAGGTGTTATAATTGTGAATAATGTGGCTTCTTCGGCATTACTTTATGAATTGTGAAACAATGTGGCCTCGTCGACATTACTTTATGAATTATGTCTTTATCATGTTATAACTTGAATATGTGAGTATTGTGAAGGTCTTGATGACTTATGCGTATATGTGCAGTCAAAGCATGAGTTCTTCTAGTTGATATTATGTTTCTCTAGTAGGCTATAGTGAAGTCATTATGTGTATTACTTGATCTTGAGGTAGGATGAGTCTTGATGAATTGTATGAGACTTGTGATAACTTAGATTCATTATACCATAGTAGTTAATAGGGAGACCTATAGTTGACATTGGTTGTTCCTTGGTGCTTCTTTAATGATATGATACATGTGATATGGTGAAGTATGTGTGTGTGTCTTGTTTTTGTATACTTGTGTCCCTTAATTGATATATGTAAGATGTGAATATAGATTCTTGACTTATTATGCTACATCTCTTTAGTCTTGTATGTGCGATTGACATGTGACCTTGAACATAGTTAAGAAGGTCCTTTATGTGGAACCTTCAACCTAGTTTGAAGGTTATGATATCCTTGAAGTTAAAGTTCGTAATGGTATCCTTCTCGTGTGAATGGTGGATTGAGGTTTGGTTGGCTGGAACAACATGAAATCATCCTTAGGAAAGTCATTGAGCTATCCTCTTAACCATTGTAGGTAGCCTTAGTGGACCCTCTTTGGTAAGGTGTAATGTGATTGGGTTATGAACATGTTATGGTACCTCTTCATATGCTCCTTTATTGAAATACTCTATGAGAAAAAAGTCTAGCATCGAGTGAGTATGCTTGGGAAGTTTCTCTAACTAAGATGACATTAGAGAACAAAGAAACCATCAATATTCCTTAACCATGTGCCTACATGGGCTGTGTCCTAGTTCTACCATTGGCAAGTAGAACACCCTTACCAGAGTAGGTTATGACTCTGGATTCCATGCCTATCTAGCATGGTCTATGTCATTTATTGCTTATTCTTATCATATGGGATACATGCTAGTGTTGGATAAGTACTATGAAGTTTAGGTAGTGGAATGAGACGCTATCTAGACATTGCAGAATAAGGCTTTGAAGATGTTAGTTTGTGAGTTCCCTAGATCTTCTCCAAGACCATTATGTGAATGTCCTTGATTGTTGAATGTATCTTAAACAAACTAATGAAGATAATGACTTAAGTTAGAAAGTATGTTAATGAATAAGTACTTATTTAGAGTAGCTTAAAGGATTGCCTAGTTATGTTGTGGAGGGGGCATATGAATAGTATCTTCATGTCTTACTTAGGGGAGTCATAAGAGTAACTTTAGATAGGAAAGTTGATTAATGAAATTGGGAATAATCTTATCTTAGGTAGTCTAAGGGTCTCTTTGTTGTTTGTGAAGGGATTGTATAGGCGGTCACTTCATAACTCACTCAAGTGAGCCTTTCAATCACCTTTTGTAGGAAGGTCTCACTTTTATGTGTTTTTATGTGTTATTGATGCTATCTATGATATGTGATTTATATGTCAAGTATGCATGACATGTGGTTCTTCTATAGTATGATAAGATGTTTTACTCAAAAAGAGCATATTTTATACAAATGTGCCCTTTATCATGATTTTATGCATTATGTTATACTTAGTACATGCATTGTACTAATTCCATACATTTTGTATATATCTAAAGTTGTAGGTGGAAAGTGAGAGGCGTCTCGAAGCAAAACATGGGAACTAGGACTCTTTCAAGCAAAGTTGGGGTACGTCCTCACTTGATTCGAAGACATTACTATTTTTAGATTCCTTTCATTCAAAGAATTGTAATAGACTATGGATTTTTATATTTCGATTTCATGGGCCATGTTCCAAGTATTCTTGAGTATAAGTTTGGCGTATGTTGAGACTTAGTATTTTCTATCATTTTATATGAAAGACGTTTTTAGATATTACTCGTTTGAAAAGTTTTCATTCCGCATTACTTTTCATACATGTATGAAATGAATGATGCCTAAGGGCTTGTACTATACATCCGAGAGGTTAAGTACTTCGTGCCACAATTTGAGGAAATGCCATATCTTGTGGGGTGTTCTGTCAGGTCGTGAAAGCTTTGTATCAGAGCATATGTTATCAAGTAGTACTTATGAATTAAAAAGTCTAATAAAGCCACGTCTAGTAGAGTGTTTTCATCGGTGTGAGTCGTGATACATTTATGAGCGGGAGGCTATAGGACAATAGAGTTTCCCTTTCTTCTCTACTCTTGAGTCGAGCCGTAGAGTTATAAGTTATGAGTGTCATTCTTAATGATTTTATTTGTGTTTATTCGATGATGCTACTAAAAGGATGGCTGCTAGGATGATTGAAGAAGGGAGGGTGAATGAAGAAATTCCTCCTCAAGTGGAACAAGTTCTCCAAGATGCACAAGTTCCACAAGGTGCTCAAGTTCCTCAAGGTGCTCAAGTTCTTATTGGAGGTAAAGGTAATGAGGTTCCAGTGGTTCCCCCGGACATGAGTAATCGGGAGATTAGAGAGGATCCACTTGCTTTATCCTGAGCCATGACAACTCATGTGAATAGGGGTATTGAACCTAGAGTGAATGTTATGGAGAGTAATTTTACCTCTAGATTGAGTGATTTTGTGAGAATGAATCCTCCTATCTTTCTTGTCTCTAATGTGGGGGAGGATCCCCAAGAGTTTCTTGATGGTGTGTATAAGGTGTTGAATTCCATGGGGGTTACTTCTAGGGAGAAGGCAAAGTTAGATTCATACAAATTGAGGGAGGTTGCTCAAGTTTGGTACACTCAATGGAAAAGAAAACGCCAATTGAGTTGGGTGCTACAGAGTGGGAGGAGTTTAAGAAGGATTTCTTAGAGATAGAGAGTCATAATAGCATTTTTCATGTTGCATTGTGTTTAGGATTCTAGTTGAAATTGAATTTCATTGATTTCTTACATTGTGCACCTCATGAATTTATTGTAAAATACGTTTATATGGTTTTGTCTCTAATATTTTCATTCTTTCATCATAAATTGCTTAAGAGTTGCATTTTTGAAATATTTGAGCATGTTTCACTCTAAATCTTTGCAGTTCACTGTGAAGTTTTTGCAAAAAATGACTAAAATTTTCTTTTATTGAAAATGGTTGTAATGTGTATAGAATTTATGCATAAGAGCATAGTAATGTGTGGGGAAGGAGTTCCTCCTATTTGAAATGAAGAATGTGAGTGTTATTGCATAATGAATCGTAGATTAGTTTCTATCTTCCTGTTCTGTTTTGAGTCTCTTGGTTATGTGAAATTGGTGTTCCTCCTATATATGAGTTTTGTATTGTATGATATGGATAGGTGCTGCTATTCTTGAGTTTCTTACCTCTTTAATTTTTCCTAAAATGAAGAAAGTGTCATTCGAGGATGAATGTTGTCCAAGTGGAGGAGAATGTAACACCTCTAAAATGACTTAGGTGAAACTAGATCGTAACACGTGTGTTATGAGGTTATAAAGTCTTAAAATGGTTTATACTGATGTTTATTGGCAGTTTCTAAAGTTTGGTGATGTTTAGAGGTCAAACGTCCAAGAACGTCCATGACATTCGAAGGGTTTGCCTTGAAACGTGCTTGTGTTACTTCGTGTTTTTTCATCATGTTTTACCTGTTCGATATGGTTAGAATTGATGTGAGAGTTCCTTAACATGTGTACAAGAGTATTTGGGTTTGAAACGTCCAGGAAAAAATCCCCAAGGGCTAACCAAATGGTCATTCAGGAGGACCCAACTTCTAGTAAAAAGCGGTCAAAACCAGCCGAACCAACAAGGGGCAATCGACGCCCAGTAGGTCAGTGACGCCCCATCGTTTGGGACGTAGGTTGAAACTTAGGCTATGTTAAGCTCCCATTTGGATAGCCTATGGACCAAACCACGGACCAGCAGGATGGTCCATTAGTGGTTCGACGAGGCGTCAATGGTGGCCGTCGTTTGAGACCTGCACCAAGGCTAGGGGCATTTGGGTCAGTTTTCTGCAGGGTCGCGACCTAGGCTAGGGGCATTTGGGTCATTCACCTAGCATTCCTAAAATTAGTTGGACGACTTCATAAGGGTAGTTTGGGTATTTTAAGTGGTTTTATAAGTCTTAAACACTTAGATGAATTCATAATTTCAAATTCAAAACTCAAAAAACCCTAAAGAACTCTCTAGAACACCAAGGAAGCATGAAGGGAGCTTGGATCTTGGATCTTGGAGGGTGATTTCTCTATCAAGTATTTTCAGTTTTCGTGGATTAGCATCAATTAAAGTGTGGATTTCATCCTTAAATCTCTTGTCTTCAAGGAGACAATCTTCAATGTGGTTTTTCAAAGACTTCTCAAAAGATGAACTTCTAAATTCTAATTTAGCCATGGGTTCTTTCATGAATAAATGTATTATAATTGAATTTATGTTAATTTTACGATTTAATACTAAAAACTCTATGAACCCATGCAAATCATGAAATCCTAGTTTTGACTATATTATGAATTATTTGGTCATGTGTCTATGCTATTTAATTCTTGTGTAGTTTGATTAGGGCTATTGAACTATGAAAGAATCATGCTAGAATTGTAAGTAGGCTTTCCAAATTTGGTAAATTCATATTGTATTATCTTGTATTCATTGTATATTGTGATTATTGGGTTGATTTGGTGATATGGCTATTGGTAAGGGCCTAAATATTAAGTTGGTTGAATTGTCTATGGATTGGAGTTGTGCTGGTTGATTGGTGGTATGTTGACCTAACTTTCTGTATATTGTGTACTATAGGTCTTTAACTATGATGATGATTGGTATGTTCCACTTATGGTGGCGGTGTTTATGTGTTATACATGTGAATAAGGTAGCCTCGTCGTCATTACTTTATAAATTATGTAACAATGTGGCCTCGTCAGTATTACGTTATGAATTATTGCTTTATCATGTTATAACTTGAATATGTGAGTATTGTGAAGGTCCTTAATACTTATATGTATATGTGAATTTAAAGCATGATTTCTTCGAATTGATGAAATGTGTCTCTAGTAGGCTACAATTAAGTAATTATGTGTATTACTTGATGTTGAAGTAGGATGATTCTTGATTGATTATATGAGATTTGTGATAACTTAGATTCATTATACCATAGTAGTGAATAGGGAGACCTATAGTTTACATTGATTGTTCATAGGTGCTTCTTGAATGATATGCTAGATGTGATATGGTGAAGTATGTTTTTGTCTTGTTCTGGTAGACTTGTATCCCTAACTTGATACATGTAAGATGTGAATATGGATTCTTGACTTAGTATGCTAAAGCTCCTTACTTTTCTATGTCTGACTGAGATGGGACCTTGAATATAGTTAAGAAACTCTTTTATGTGGAAGCTTCAACCTAGATGGAATGTTATGATATCCTTGAAGTTGAAAGACATAATGGTATCCTTCTCCTGTGAACGGTGGACTTAGGGTTGGTTGGATGGATTAACATGAAATTGTCACATCCGGGGAGCACTTCTAAGACGTATTCATAGGGAGTTTACTTAGACTCCTCGTATAGAAATCTTACATAGGCTTCTACTTTTATGTAACATATACAATATACACAATATAGAGTCTAATAGAGATGT
This sequence comes from Solanum sitiens, assembly GCA_016801875.1. Taxonomy (NCBI): domain Eukaryota; kingdom Viridiplantae; phylum Streptophyta; class Magnoliopsida; order Solanales; family Solanaceae; genus Solanum; species Solanum sitiens. The sequence goes on along the minus strand of JABWTJ010000365.1, from coordinate 460,779 downwards.
CTCATATAAAACCATCTAAGTCAGAATAGGACAATTCGGGCATAGCCCTTGCACAATTGTATAATTGCCACTTAAGGATTACAACAATGTCTTGAATAATAAGAGTGAACCGAATGTCTTTAGAATATAGAAAGTCACATAGGTATAATGAGAAAAGGCATCATCCTTGGATCTGGACGACATACCCACACTTAGAGAAGTGATCTAAGTCTTCCTTGCAAATTGGTCACAAACCCTTCAACGACCAGATCCTAAAATGTTTGGGAAAAAGGGAGAAATAGGGGTTAGCACATCACTTGTACTAAGTATGGAAACATATGCAAACACAACTTAGAAATCATGCTAAAGGGGATATTTATTCAAAACCATGCCAAGTTACTTCAAAAGTCTTATGAACAACCAAGAACCCATATAAGACAAAAATCATATACTCCTTATGACCATAACATATTCAACACAAGACAAACATCATCAAATTAACTCAAGTCAACATGTGTATAGCATATTAGAACCATACCCAAAGCAACTCCAACATCATGTTATAACAAAAAAATATGTACAAGAGTTCATAACATTACAACACAAGAAAAACCCTTAATCATAACCCCTTACCAAGCTTACTAGTGCAATGGCCAAGTGAAGACCCATAACCCCACTCAACCAAGTAAACCAACAAAAGGATCATAAATAATGTCTAACTTCACATAACATAACATCATGAGTATTCATCATCATATTTAGAAATATAGACCAATAACATGTTCATAAGTGAAACCAACATCATATAGTATCATCAGCACGTAAAGTTAACATATGCATATCATTCACTTTATAAAAGCATAAGAACATAGAGAATCCTTCTAGGACTTCCATTAAGGCCAACTAGTGAAATGTATAGGTAGAGTCCCATACCCCTACCTAGATTAAGTCAAACCCCTTAAGTTCCCCTAGTTAGAGTTCACTTATTACATCATTTTACTTTCAGGAACACATTCCTTAACCGACATAGACCACATGAGCTAATGTGGAATCCAGTGTCATGAAACCCTACACCAAAAGAATATGGACTACTTGCCAAGGTAGTACCAAAACATGAGCGTAGCGTCTAGGTGGATCCACTAGCTAGTATTCCTATGGAGGCAACATAGTTCAAGAACTAGGAGACATTTTTGAGACCTTCTTTATGCATTTGGCATTGTATTCTCCATCTCATGAGTACATTTGTGAACCTAGCTTACCTACTTGGATTAGGACACTTCTCACTACTAGTTCACTCGGTGCAAAGCTAGAGTCCCTTTTGACATATCTTTCTTTAACAATCATAAATTAGTTTAGGTCATAGGAGAATAAATCCTTGTATAGTCACAATCATTAGGTCAATAGGAATTTCATGAGAACATCCTTTCAATACAACCCTCATAAATGAGATTAACACACTAACATCATCATATCATAGTAAGGCACATAGGTACTTCATAACAAACCTTATATCATTACATCTTACTCATAATCTCACAATCCACAAAATCAATACATTTCAATTACATAATCATACCAAAACCTACTTAATACAATCGCAAGATATACTTCAATTGAACTTCATCACCAAGTACAAGCCAACATAACTGAAGTAAATGTTTATGATAACAAAGACTTACCCAGTCTCCTTCAAAATCTATCATCTATTGTCTTACCGTCAACCAACAAATTTAATCAAATAACAAGTGTAATAACATCATACAATAGTAATTAACACAATAACTAAGTCAATTGCATCAACACTAATCAATTCTACACTAGTTCAAAACCTAGGGTTAGGAAATTGGGGTCAATTCATCACCTCTTCCATAATACTAGGTCTAGAATCAAGAACTACCATAATTGAACAATAGTACATCACAATATAACCATAATAACCAATATATATGAAGAATGACACAATTTAAAAGATCAATCTCGGATTAGAAAGAAACCCATGTGAAACTCATCTTTTAGAAACCAATTTTGAAAGAACCCTTGGGGAAAGAAATCCCAAAGGTGAAGAGTTCGCATAACTTGATATTACTTGAAGATTTATAGAGAAAATTTGACCTCTTTCTTCTCTATAGACATTAGCCTTGCTCTTTTATAGAGTTCTTCTTTGGGGGAGAGCGAACGTATAGAGAAGGAAGAGTCATTTGTGTTTTGGGAATTGTGGGTGTTAAGTTGAGTTTAGGCATAGGGTAGTTTATATAGTCACTTAACTAACTTAATTAACAACCCCTTAACCCATAATTAAACCCCTAACCAATAAAATAATTAATTGAAGTCACTTAAAACATCATAGCGAAACGCAGGCCTGACATACGAGACCCCAACCTATGGGCCGTAGGTTAGTCGACGCCCATGGCCCCAACAGTCCTCCACATCCGTCGACTAGTTCAAAGACTTTTAATTTTGGAAAGTTAGTAAAAATTGCTAAGTCCTCAACGACAGAGGCATCGATGACCCGTCGTCCAGGCTACGCCTTGTCGATGACAAGCGTAGGTAGCCACTGTCTTTGACAGTTTTTTGGCCAAAATGGAAGGGTCCTCCTCAAGGGTCCATATGGTGGTCCTTGGGGAGTCTTACCTGGTAGTTTAGACCCTAAACATATTATAATACTGGATTGACACCCTTCCACCAAATTTCATCAATTTCCGACTCCTAAAACCAAGTGAAATAGGCTAAGGCACACTAACCTCTCTTTCACTAGTCTCCGAACGTCATGGACGTTCCTTGACATTTTGGCTCTAAAACATCCTAAATTAAAAAAGTGTTACAAACCTTATACACTCATGTGAAGATCTAGATTAGGATTTTTGACTTTCAAAGTGTTACAGAAATCATCCTTAGGAAAGTCATTGAGGTATCCTCTTAACCATTGTAGGTAGCCTTAGTGGACCCTCATTTGTAAGGTGTAATATGATAGGGTTATAAACAAGTTATGGTACATCTTTATATGTTCCTTTATTGAAATACTCTATGAGAATAAAGGCTAGCACCGAGTGAGCATGCTTGGGAAGTTGCTCTAACTAAGATGACATTAGAGAACAAAGAAACCCTCGATATTCCTTAACCATGTGCCTACATGTGATGTGTCCTAGTTATACCATTATCAAGTAGAACATCCTTATCAGAGTAGGTTATGACTTCGGATTCCATGCCTAGCTAGTATGGTCTATGCCGAATATTGCCTATTATTATCATTTGAGATACATGCACAATTATGCTTTGAAGATGTTAGTGTGTGAGTACCCTAGGTCTTCTCCAAGACCATTATGTGAATGTCCTTGATTGTTGAATGTCTCTTAAACGAACTAATGAAGATAATGACTTAAGTTAGAAAGTATGTTAATGAATAAGTACTTATTTAAAGTAGCTTTAAGGATTTGCTAGTTAAGGTGTGGAGGGTTAATATGAATGTTCTCTTCATGTCTTACTTAGTGTAGTCTTAAGAGTAACTGTAGATAGGAAAGTTGATTAATGAAATTGTGAATAATCTTATCTTAGGTAGTCTAAAGGATCTCTTTTTTGTGTGTGAAAGGATTGTATGGGCGGTCCTTCATAACTCACTGAAGTGAGCCTTAGAATCAACTTTGGTAGGAGGGACTCATTTTTATGTGTTTTGAAAGGTTATTGATGCTATCTATTATATGTGAATTATATTTGAAGTTGGTGACATGTGGTTCTTCTATATTATGTAAGATGTTTTACTCAAAAAGAGCATATTTTATACAAATGTCCCTTTTATCATGATTTTATGCATTATTCCATACATAGTACATGCATTGTACTAATTCCATACATTTTGTCTATTTCTAATGTTGCAGGTAGAAGGTGAGAGGCGTCTGAAGCAAAGCTTGGAAACTAGGACTCTTTCAAGCAATGTTGTGGTATGTCCTCACTTGATTCATGTACATTACTATCTTTAGATTCCTTTCATTCAAAGTATTGTAATAGACTAAGTATGTCTATTTTCAATTGTATGGGCCGTGTCCCTAGTATTCTTGAGTCTATTATTTGCGTATGTTGAGACATAGTATTTTTTATCATTTTATGTAAAAGACGTTTTAAGAATTACTCATGTGGAAAGTTTTAATTACGCACTACTTTTCATACATGTATGTAAATAATGGTGTCTAAGGACTTGTACAAGATTTCGAGAGGTCAAGTACGTTGTGCCACGATTCGGGGGAATGCCATATCTTCTATGGTGTGCTCTCGGGTCGTGACAATTTTGGTATCAGAGCATAGGTTATCACGTAGTATTTAGGAATAAAAAATTCTCATAAAGCCACGTCTAGTAGAGTCTTGTTCATCGGTGTCAGTCGCGACACCTCTCTAAGTGAGAGGCTATAGGATGATAGAGTTTCCCCTTCTTCTCTACTCTTGGGTCGTGCCGTAGAGTTAGAAGTTATAAGTGTCGTTCTTAATGCTTTTATTTGTATTTATTGGAAGATGACTACTAGAAGGATGGTTGCTAGGAGCACTGAAGAAGGGAGGGTGAATGAGGAAATTCCTCCTCAAGTGGAACAAGTTCTCCAAGATGCACAAGTTCCAAAAGGGTCTCAAGTTCCTCATGGTGCAAAATTTCCTATTGGAGGCGAAGGTAATGAGGTTCCGGTGGTTTCCCTAGACAACACTAATGGGGAGATTAGAGAGGCTCTACTCTCTTTAGCCTGATCCATGATTACTCATGTCAATAGGGAAATTTAACCTAGAGTGAATGCTATGGAGAGTACTATGAACTTTAGATTGAGAGATTTTATGAGAATGAATCCTCCTATATTTCTTGGCTCTTAGGTGGGGGAGCATCCCCAAGAGTTTCTTGATGGTGTGTATAACATGTTGAGTGCCATGGGGTGACTTCTAGGGAGAAGGTGGAGTTAGATTCGTACCGTTAAAGAAAGTTGCTCAAGTGTGGTACACTCAATGGAAAGATAATAGGTCGATTGAGTCGGGTCCTATAGAGTGGGAGATTTTAAGGAGGCTTTCTTTGGAAAGTACTTTCCCCGTGAGAGCTGGGAGGTGAAGGTCAAAGAGTTCATTTACCTTAAGCAAGGGACATGAGTGTGGAAAAGTATTCCTTGAAGTTTACCATGTTGTATAGGTATGTTATATCCTTGGTGTCTCACCCTAGGGATGATATGAGTAGGTTTGTGACAGGTGTTTCCGACCTTGTGAAAGAAAATTTTGTACGACCATGCTCCACAATGACATGAACTTATCTAGGATTATGGTGTATGTTCAATCCATTGTGGAGTCCAAGCTTAGTAGGATTTCTAGAAATTTGAAGAGGAGTGGATCAAGTGAGTAAAACAAACCTAGGTTCAAGAAGAAGGCTCCAATTCAAGATGAACCTACGGATCCTAAGGTCAAACTTGAGAAGGTTAGTGGTTCTCAAGGTGTCAAGCCTACTTGTGTTACTTGTGTGAACAAGCACTATGAGAAATGTCTAGTTGGTAACGGAAATTGTATTGGTTGTGGTAAGGATGATCATAAGGTGAGGTATTTTCCTAATGTTGCAGCTAGAGGAAAAGAAAGCAAGCAAGTTCCTCCAAGTGTTCCGGGTGATGATGATCAAAAGAGGAATCATTTATATGCCCTCCGGGCTAAGGGGTCAAAACCGGATGAAGATGATGTTGCTAAGTTATAGTTTCTACCTTTAGTTGTTATGAGTTCCTTCAAAGTCGGGGAGTATGGTGATTAGTGGAGTTGTGATTTGTTGTCTCTTCTCTTCTATTCTATTCAAGATTGAGAGATACAAAGTCATAGTAGCATGTTGCATGTTGCATTGTGTTTAGGATTCTTGTTTAAATTGAATTTCAATGATTCCTTGCATTGTGCACCTCATGAAGTTATAGTTATGTAGTAAAATAAATTTATATGGTTTTGGCTCTCATATTTTCATGCTATCATCATAAATTTCTTAGAGTTGCATTTTCAAAAAAGTTGAGGATGTTTCACTGTAAAGCTTGGCAGTTCACTGTGAAGTTTTTTGCAAAAATGACTAAATCGGTCTTTTATTGAAAATGATTTTAATGCGTATAGAATTGATGCATATGATCATAGTAATATGTGGGGAAGGATTTCCTCCTATTTTAAATGAAGAATGTGAGTCTTATTGTATAATGATTCGTAGATTAGTTTCTATCTTTTTGTTGTGTTTTGAGTGCCTTGGTTATGTGAAATTGGTGTTCCTCCTATATATGAGTTTTGTAGTGTATGGTATGGTTATATTCTGCTAATATTGTGTTTTTTACCTCTTCAATTTTGCATAAAATGAAGCAAATGTCATTCGAGGACGAATGTTGTCCAAATGGGAGAGAATGTAACACCTATAACATGAATTAGGTGAAACTAGAGACTAACACGTGTGTCATGAGGTTATAAAGTCTTAAAATGGATGATATTTATATTCAGTGTCTAATGGTTGGTGAAGTTTGGGAGTAAAACGTCGAAGAAAGTCCATGACGTTCAAAAGGTTTGCCTTAAAACGTGCTTGTGTACCTTAGTGTATTTAGTCAAGTTTTATGTGTTTGTTTTTGTTGAAATTGATGTGAGAGGTCCTTAACATGTGTACGAGTGCATTTTGGTTGTAAACATCTGGGCTAAATGTCACACTCGGAGAGTATACCCCTAATGAGACCTGCATCGTCGTCCTCTCATAGGAATCAGACAAGCCCATAGCATTCATCATAATATGTGATCAGTAAAAATTGCGAAAAATTAAAACATGTTTACATTATATTTGAAGTATATTTAGACTTCATATTTAACATTCATAAAACATACGATATTCTAAAAATTTGTCTCACATATATAAAACAATCTAAAGAGTGCAAATCTTGACTTAGCCAATAAATAGTAGTTATGCCATATAGCCCATAGTACAAAAGAATCCAAAGAACATAATGGAAATAGGATATTCTTAAAACTTCTAAGTCTTTATAAGCTGGAATATGAAAGATAGCATTCCTGAACATGAGGTCCTACATAGACTTAGAGAAAGTGTTCCAAGGTTCTTCAAATCGACCTCCTTAAACTTAAATGGCCGAAACCTACAGTGGTAGTAATATAAAGTAATGGGGTTCGTACGCCACATGTACACGTATGGGCATATGCACGTAACATTTAAGGACATGCATGTATAAGGATCATTTATCATCTCTTTAGAAAAACATGCTAAGTCATATGAAAGTCTTCAATCCACATACCATATAACATATACAAGTTAAGGATTCCATCAGCTTAAAGTATGATCATAATCATAGACATATTATCAAAGAGTCATGTTAACAGTTCATATTCAATAGATCAGATAACCATAACATACAAAACACTTACCTATGATCCCATCCCCAATCTACAAGTGCAATGGTCATGTGAAGCCCCATAACCCCACACAACCAAGTAGACAAGATAGGGAGCATAATTAGAGCTTTGCTTCATGTAACTTGTAACATAAGTAGTCATCACTTAATCTAATAATATAACCCAATAACATAACATAGTCCTCTTGTGTAAAGCATACAAGAAAATATCATACCTTGCATTTTTCGTGTTCTTATCATGATCTCACAAGTAGCATGCTCATAGCCCTACATATAAACACAGCAACATCATACATAATTCCATAACATAGCATCATGATTTATAGGCTAACATAAATATTGTAGAATAATCACAACCTTAGAATACTTACCTCTTGATTACAAGAACCTTATTAGAGAACTTACGTTCAGCTTACCACATTCATAATCATATCATAGTTAAATAGTCAATAGCATAATCAATAACTACTCTTGAAATCATACACAAGATCAATGCATAATGTAGGATGAGGGAAAGGGTCATTTAAGAGTTCCTTCTAGTCATAGTTCTAACCCCTACATTTTCATATTATCAAGTAGTAGAAACAATCATACGGAACCATCATCTAGATAAGAACATGCTTCCAATGAAATTCAAACATAAATAACCACATACTCATCCATTCGTATGAAATAGACTGTAAGATCCCGAAATTTTCTAAGCTAAGCCCTAGCAATTCTTAAGTTTTAGTATAAGGTCATACTGAGTGACTCTTAATTTTCTTAGGTTTTAAGGTAAATTTCATAGTGTGCGAACGATTTTCAATATCCATTAAGGTCATTAGAAAAACCTTGCACAAAGTAGAGTTGAATGTTTCCTTACAAATTAAGTTTAGATATAAGATTTTATTTGGGTAAAGTTCAAACTACCATATCTCTTAGAATATTTAGAGTTACGTGAGCCATGACCTATCAAATTAAAGTTATTTGGGTTAGGGTTAGGGTGTTGGTTTTTTTATGTTTTAAGGTTTAGGGTTTATCATTTGAGGTTTAATTTCTATGATTTAGTGTTTAATGTTTGGACTTTGGTATTTTGGGCTTGGGATTTAGTGTTTAGTGTTTAGGGTTTAAGGTTTAGGGTTAGGGTTTAGGGTTGAGTGTTTTGTTATATTTTAGGGTTTAGGATTTAGGATTTGAGGTTTAATATCTATGGTTTAGTGTTTAATTTTTGGGTTTTTATATTTTTTGCTTGGATATTAATGTTTAGGTTATAGGAATTATGGTTAGGTTAAGGGTTGGGGTTAAGGATTTTTTTATAGGTTTTCAGTTTTGGGTTTAGTATTTATGCATCAATATCTAAGGTTTAGTGTTTAATGTTCGGTTTTCGTATTTTTGTATTGGGGTTTACAGTTTAGGTTTTAGGGTTAGATTTTAGTTTTTTTAGTTTTTAGTGTTTGAGGTTTAGGATTTGTGGGTTCATATATATGGTTTAGTGTTTAATGTTTGGTTTTTGGTATTTTGGTCTGGGGTTTAGCATTTTTGGTTTAGGCTTAGGGTTAGGGTTAAGGTTAGAGTTATGGTTATGGTTAAAGTCTAGAATTTTTTAATAGGTTTTAGGGTTATGGTTTTAAGTTTTATAGATCAATATCTATGATTTAGTGTTTAGTGTTTGGGTTTGTATATTTTGGGTTTGGGGGTATAGTTACGGTTAGGGATAAAGACATGGTTTAGGGGTTTTAAAGTTTTCTATTTTGGGGTTTAGGATCGAGGTTTAAAATTAGTGGTTTCGTGTTTAATGTTTGCGTTTGGTATTTTGTGCTACGGGATTAGGGTTTATGGTTTAGGATTAGGGTTAGGGTTAATGTTAGGATTAGGGTTATGGTTATGGTAATGTGTAGGGTTTTTTAGTTTTTAGGGTTCGTGGTTTAGATATTTATGTTTAAAATCTATGGTTTAGTGTTTAATGTTTTGGTTTTCATATTTTTTGCATAGGGTTTAGCGTTTAGGGTTTAGGGTTAGGGTTAGGGTTAGGGTTTAGGGCTTAGGGTTTAGCATTTGAGGTTAATATTTATGGTTTAGTGTTTAATATTTGTGTTTTGGTATTTTGCGCTATGGGTTTAGGATATAGCGCTAGGGTTAGGGTTAGGGTTTAGTTTTTTTTATGTTTTAGGGTTTGGGGTTTAGGATTTGAGGTTTAATATCTATGATTTAGTGTTTAATGTTTGGGTTTTGGTATTTTGCACTTGGGGTTTACGATTTAGGGTTTAAGGATTAGGGTTAAGGGTTTAAGGTTAGGGTTAGGGTTTAGGTTTTTTTAGCCTTTAGGGTTTATGAATTGAGGTTAAATATGTATGGCTTAGTATTTAATGTTATTGTTTGGTATTTTTGATTTAGGGTTTATTGATAGGGTTACGGTTGGTGTTTAGTGTTTTTTTTATGTCTTACGGTGTGGGTTTTAGGATTTGAGGTTTAATATTTATGGTTTAGTGTTTAATGTTTGAGTTTTTGTATTTTAGGATTGGGGTTTTGGGTTAAGGGTTCCGGTTAGGGTTAGGGTTAGGGTTTAGGATTTCTTTTAGGTTTTAAAGTTGAGGGTTTAGTATTTGAGGTTCAATATCTATGCTTAAGTGTTTAATGATTGGGTTTTGATATTTTGGTCTTAGGATTTAGGGTTTACCGTTTAGGGTTAGGGTTAGGGATTATTTGTTTTGTTTTATGGTTTTGGATTTAGAATTTGTGGTTGAATATCTATGGTTTAGTGTTAAATGTTTGCGTTTTTGTATTTGGGGCTGGGGGTTTAGGATTTAGGGTTTAAGGTTTGGGTTAGGGTTTAGGTTTTAGGTTTTTTTAGGTTTTAGAGTTTGTGGTTTAGGATTTGTGGTATAATATTTATGGTTTAGTGTTTAATGCTTGGGTTTTGTTTTTTAGGCTAGGGGTTAAAGGTTTGGGATTTAGGGCTAGGGTATGGGTTTGGGTTAGGGTTAGGTCTTAATTTTTTTTTAGGTTTTAGGGGTTAGGGGTTAGGATTTGAGGTTAAATATAAACGGTTTAGTGTTTAAAATTTGAGTTTTGGTATTTTGGGCTTGGGCTTAGGGTTTAGGGTTTAATTGTTTGGGTTATGGTTAGGGTTAGGGAATGCTTAGTGTTTTTTTTAGGTTTTAGGTTTTGGGTATTATGATTCGAGGTTTAATATCTACAGTTTAGTGTTTAAAGTTTGGGGCGCGGTACTTTTGGCTTGGGGTTTAGAATTTAGGGTTAGGGATAGGCTTTATGTTTTCTTTAGGTTTTAGGAGTTGGGGTTTTATATCTATGGCTTAGTGTTTAATGTTTGGGTTTTGGTATTTTGGGCTTGTGGTTTAGGGTTTAGGGTTACAGTTACGGATAGGCTTAGGTTTAGGGTTAGGGTTAGAGATAGGGTTAGGGTTAGGGTTTATATTTTTTAAGGTTTTAGGTTTTGGTTTAAAATCTATGGTTTAGTTTTTCATGTTTGGGTTTTGGTATCTTTGGCTTAGGGTTTCGAGTTTATGATTTATGATTAGGTTAGGGTTAAGGTTAAAGTTAGGGTTAAGGTTAGGGACAATGTTAAGGTTAGGATTTATGGTTTTTTAGGTTTTAGGGTTTGTGGTTAAGGATTAGAGGTTTAAAATCTATTGTTTAGTGTTTAATATTTTGGTTTTCACATTTTTGAGGGTTCAGGGTTTAGTGTTAGGGTTAGGTTTCAGGTTAGGGATAGGGTTAGGTTAGTGTTTAGGTTTTTTTAAGGTTTTAGGTTTTGGGGTTTATGATTTGTTGTATAAAATCTACGGTTTAGTGTTTAATGTTTGTGTTTTGGTATTTTGGGCTTAGGGTTGGGGTTTAGGGTTTAAGGTTAGGGTTAGGGTTAGGGTTAGCATTTTGGTTTATGTTTTTTTAGGTTTTAGGGTTTGTGGTTTAGGATTTGAGTTTTAAAATCTATGGTTTAATGTTTCATGTTTGGGCTTTGGTATTTTGGGCTTGGGGTTTTGGGTTTAGGGTTTAGGGTTAGGGTTAGAAGAGGTTAGGGTTAGGGTTTAGGGTGTTTTATGGTTTAGGGTTTATGGTTTCAGGGTTTAAAATAAGGGTTAGGGTTAGGGTTAGGGAAGGTTTAGGGTTTGTTTTGGTTTTAGGGTTGGTGTTTAGGATTTGAGGTTTAGTGTTTAATATTTGGGTTTTGGTATTTTTGGCTTGTTGTTCATAATTAAGGGTTTAGGGTGTTTTTAGGTTTAAGTATTTGGGGTTTAATATCTATGATTTAGTGATTAATTTTTGGGTTTTGGTATTTTGGGCTTGGGGTTTAGGGTTTATGGATTAGAGTTAGGGTTAGGGTTAATGTTAGGGTTAGGGTTAGGGTTTAGTTTTTGTTAGGTCTTAGGGTTTGGGTTAAGGATTTGAGTTGTAGTTTCTATGGTTTAGTGTTTAATGTTAGGGTTTTCTATTTTGGGATTTGGGTTTAGGGTTAGGGTTAGGGTTAGGGTTCTAGTTAGGGATAAGGTTAGCATAAAGTTTTTTTTAAGGGTTTAGGTTTTATGGTTAGGGATTTCTGGTTAAATATCTATTATTTAGTGTTTAATGTTTGAGTATTTGAATTTTGGGCTTGGGGATTCGGGTTTCCTGTTTCGGGTTAGGGTGTAAGGTTTTTTCAGATTTTAGGGTTTGTTTTTAAGATTTAATGTTTAAAATCTATGGTTTAGTGTTTAATGTTTGGATTTTTGTCTTTTTGACTTAGGGTTTAGGGCTTAGGGTTTAGGGTTAGGGTTAGGGTTAGGGTCAGGGTGTAGGTTTTTTTTTTAGGTTTAAGGTTTTAGGGTTTAGCGTTTAGGGTCTTAGATTTAATATCTATGATTTAGTATTTAAAGTTTGGGTTTTGGTATTTTGGGCTTGGGGTTTCGGGTTTCGGGTTTATGGTTAGAGATAAGGTTAAGGTTAGGGTTAGGTTAGGGTTAGGATTTATGGTTTTCTTAGGTTTTAGGATTTGGGGTTTAGAATTTGAGGTTCAATATCAATGGTTTAGTGTTTAATGTTTGGGTTTTGGTCTTTTAGGCTTGGGGTTTAGGGTTTAGGGTTTAAGGGTTTGAGGGTGATGGTTAGGGTTAGGGTTAGGGTTAACGAAGGTTTGGTCTTTTTTATGTTTTAGGGTTTGGGGTTTAGGATTTTAGCTTCAACGTCTACAATTTGGTGTTTTGTGTTTAGGTTTTGGTATTTTTTGCTTAGGGTTTAGAATTTAGGGTTAGGGTTTTGGTTTTTTTAGGTTTTAGCGTTTGGTGTTTAGGATTTGGTATTTAATATTTATGGTTTAGTGTTCAATGTTTGGGTTTTGGTATACTGGGCTTGGGGATTATTGTTTAGGGTTATGATTAGAGTTAATGATAGGGTTAGGGTTAGAATTTAGTGTTTTTTAGGTTTTAGGTTTTAGGGTTAAGAATTTGAGTTGTAATATCTATGGTTTAGAGTTTAATGTTAAGGTTTTTGTATTTTGGGCTTTAGGTTTAGGGTTTAGGATTTAGGGTTAGCGTTAGGGTTTAATTTTTTTTTTTTTTTTTTTTAGGATTTGGGGTTTAGGATTGAGGTTTAATATCTATGGGTTAGTGTTTGATGTTTGGGTTTCGGTATTTTGAGATTTGGGCTTAGTGCTTAGGGTTTATGGTTAGTGTTATGGTTAAGGTTTAGTGTTTAGTTTTTATTAGGTTTTAGTGTTTGAGGTTTAGGATTTGAAGTTTAATATCTATGGTTTAGTGTTTAATGTTTGGTTTTTTGTATTTTGGGCTTTGGGTTTAGGGTTTATGGTATAGGGTTTAGGGATAGGGTTAGAGTTAGGGTTAGCATTAGATATTAGGACTTTTTATAGGTTTTAGTGTTTGGGGTTTAGAAATTGAGGTTCTATATAGGTTTTAGTGTTAAACCATAGGGTTTAGTGTTTAATGTTTGTGTTTTTGTATTTTGGTCTTGGGGTTTAGGGTTTAGGGCTAGGAAAAGGGTTAGAGTTTAGTTTTTTTTTAGATTTTAGGGTTTGAGGCTTAGGATTTATGGGTTAATATCTATGGTTTAGTGTTTAATGTTTGGGATTTTGTATTTTGGGGTTGGGCTTTAGTATTTATGGTTTAGTGTTATGGTTAGGGTTAAGGTTAGGGTTAGGTCTTAGTTTTTTTAGGTTTTAGGGTTGATGTTTTTTTGTTAAGGTTTTAGGTTTTAGGATGAGGATTTGAGGTTTAAAATCTTTGATTTAGTGTTTAATGTTTGGGTTTAGATATTTTGGGCTTCTGGTTTAGGGTTTAGGATTTAGGGTTAATGTTATGGTTAAAGTTAGAATTTGGGTTAGGTTTAGGGTAAGGGCTTAGTTGTTTTTTTTAGGTTTTATGGTTTGAGGTTTAGGATTTAATCATTAAAATCTTTGTTGTAGTGTTTAATATTGGGATTTCTGTATTTTTGGCTTAGCATTTAGGGTTTAGTGTTTGGGTTAGGGTAAGGGTTAGGATTTAGTTTTTTGTAGGTTAGGGTTTAGCGTTTAGAATTTTAGTATGTTATTTATGGTTTAGTGTTGGATGTTCTGGTTTTTGTATTTTGGGCTTGGGGTTAAGGGTTTAGGTTTTATGGTTATGGTTAGAGTTAAGCTTTCATTTTTTTTTAGGTTTTAGGTTTTAGGGGTTTAGGATTTGAGGATTAATATCTATTGTGTAGTGTTAAATGATTCGATTTTGCTATTCCTGGCTTGGCTTTTAGGGTTTAGGAGTTAGGGTTAGGGTTAGAGTTTGCTTTACGGTTTAGAGTTTTTTTTTTATTTGAATGACCCTTGTCTTGGGTCAGGGGCTGAGCAACACTCCCATGCCTTATCATTTCACAAAGTAAAATATGTACATTGAGGGGGGCTATACCTTACCTCTAACCTATGATGGATAATTTAGCCTTCCTACAAAGGTTAGCCAAATATCCTTACATTTTGATTGTATTCTAAAACTATAATTCTAATATACTATAAACAAGGGAGACTCTCCCCTTACAAAGAGATTCTACTTAAACTTAACCTTATTCTAACCTTCTATATAAATATAACATAGAACATTAGAATAAGTTCCTTAGAAATGATTAACTAAAACAATATGAATTAGCTTTAAAATGATGGAGGCTTTTTAATCCTTCTTAGTTTCCTTCTTCTAAAATTTTGCATTCCTATTTTCTCCAATAAGTAGCTTCCTCTAATTGCTCCAAATAGTTGTTGTAGTGTGTAATAATGTTGGATGATATCATTGCTGTGACTCCATTTAGCTAGTAAATCTGCAGTGTTGTTGGCTTCTCTGTAGACATGTTTACATTGAAAAACTTCCAGCTTGCTGCCTACTTCTTGGATCTGTTGGACAGCTTGTCTATATCTCCATGGAATGCTAATTGTATTAGTGATCCAATTCTTCAATAGTTCTGAATCCACCTCCAATATGATACGTTTGTAGCCATGTTGTTCAAACCAATTGAGTCCATGTAGTGCAGCTTTAATATCTGCAATATTGTTAGTTCCAAAACCAAGTTGAATAGCAAAAGCATATACTATTTTACCTTGATGATCTCTTAATATTCCTCCTCCCCCTATTTTACCTGGGTTGTGCAATGCACTACCATCTGTGTTTAACTTGAATATGCCTACTTTAGGCTTTTCCCATCTTACCATGGTAACCTTAAACTGTTGCTGACAGTGATCCACACACTTGATCAGACTATCCCAGTTAGGCTGCCATGGAATGGAAGGAAAGGCTATTGTCAATACCTGTATAGTATCTTTGAAAATTGAATATTGAATTTTTTGTACACTTGATGTTTTGCCCCCATATTTAACAGCACACCTGTTTTTCCATAAATTCCAGCAAATAAAATTAGGTAACACTTGAATAAACAATTTATGTACCTCATTATGCACTGGGAGACTTCTCCAATACATTAACAAGCTCCTCAAGTCTGTATTGCAGTGTTCAGCACCAACCTGTGCAGCATGAATTTTCCAAACATATTTAGCAACATTTCCTGTAACTAATATATGTTTAATATCATCATTTCCTTTTCTGTGGCAGCAATAACAGTCAGATGCATCTCTACCAAATTTAAGGAGGCTTTCATTAGTTGGTAACTTCTTCCTCAAAGCTCTCCAAATGAAGAAAGATACTTTGAAAGGAATATATTTATGCAATAATCTTATTAATAGGATCCTGAAGCTTTTTGTTTCTAATTACCTCCCAGGCTGAGCCTATTGTGAATTGGCCATTCTCCTGAGGAGTCCAAATAGCAGTATCTGTTACCCCCTCTTTATAATGTATACTAATGTTGAGTATAATAGGCACCAACATTGGAGGAACCTGCTGCCTAATCTCCCTTTCTTTCCACTTACCATTTTCTAAAAAATCTGAAACTAACACATTATTTAAGCTTGACACATTGTCACAATACTTAGCTAAAGCACCATCTCCTATCCAATTATCCCACCAAAAACTACAAGTCCCTGATTGAATATTCCAACTAATATGGTCTTCTATATCCTGTCTATTGCGTGTAAGATATCTCCAAACCAATGAATCCCCTGTATCATATTTCTTGGCTACATGATTAGCTCTTTGACAATATTTTGATTTTAAAAACTGACTCCACAAGGAATGCTTTGTTCCAAACTCCCACCACTGTTTATATTGAAAAGATGTACAAATATTATCTAGTAATCTCACACCAATACCCCACTCCTCAGTGGGATAAGCCAAAGTTTCCCAAGAAGCCCAATGATACGTCTTTCTTTGTTTATCACTACCCCAAAAGAAATCAGCAATGACTCTTTTAATGTATTTGAGAGTAGTCTTGGGAGGAGAAATAGCTGCTAAAGTGTGTATGGGAATGGACTGTAAAACATGTTTTACAAGAGTGATTTTACCCCCAAAACATAGAATTTTAGAATGCCAGCAAGAATTTTTTTTTATCACCTTTTCCACTAAGTCTGAATAATAAATGATTCTTTGAGGTTTGGGGCTTCGGATTTGAGGTTTAATATCAATTGTTTAGTGTTTAATTTTTGGGTTTTTGTATTTTGGGCTTGGGGTTTAGAATTTAGGGTTTAGGGTTAGTGTTTAGTTTTTTTTAGGTTTTAGGGTCTGGAATTTAGGATGTGGGGTTTAATATATATGGTTTAATGTTTAATGTTTGGGTTTTGGTATTTTTGACTTGGGGTTTAGGGTTAATGTTAGAGTTAATGTTAGGGTTAGGGTTAGAATTTGGGTCTTTTTTAGGTTTTAGGGTTTGGGGTTAAGGATTTGAGTTGTAATATCTGTGGTTTAGTGTTTAGTGTTAGAGTTTTTGTATTTGGGGCTTGGATTTTAAGGTTTAGGGTTTAGGGTTAGGGTTAGGGTTTAGTTTTGTTTTATGATTTTAGGTTTGGGGGTTTAGGATTTCTGGTTTAAAATCTATGGTTTAGTTTATAATGTTTGGGTTTTGATATTTTTGTCTAGGGGTTTTAAGTTTATGGTTTATGGTTAGGGTTAGAGTTAAGGTTAGGGTTAGGGTTAGGGTTTAGTGTTGTTTTTAGGATTTAGGGTTTAGGGTTTAGGATTTGAGGTTTAATATCTACGATTTAGTGTTTAATGTTTGTGTATTGGTATTTTGGTCTGGGGTTTAGGGTTAGGGTTTGAGGGTTTAAGGGTTAGGGTTAGGGTTAGGGTTAGGTTTTTTTAAGGTTTTAGGGTTTACAGTTTAGTATTTGAGGTTTAATATCTACGATTTAGTGATTATGTTTGGGCTTCGGTATTTTTGGCTTGGGGTTTAGAATTTAGGGTTTATGGTTAGGGTTTAGGTTGTTGTAGGTTTGGGGTTTGGGGTTTAGGATTTGGGGTTTAATATCTATGGTTTAGTGCTTATTGTTTGGGTTTTGGTATTTTGGACTTGCAGTTTAGGGGTAGGGTAATAGTTAATGTTAGGGTTAGGGCTTAGTTTTTTTTAGGTTTTAGGGTTTGGGTTTAAGTATTTGAGTTGTAATATCTATGATTTAGTTTTTAATATTTTTTTTATTGGAATGACCCTTGTGGTGGGTCAGGGGATGAACAACACCCCGAGGCTTTATCATTTATTAAAATTCAAAATACATATAGGGGGGCATGAACCTTACCTCCGGTCCTAAGGTGGGTTAAGAGTTGATTAACCTACTAAGGTTGTACAATTCGACCCTATACAATATGTTATATTCAAAGTAAACTAAGAATCATTAAACTAGGGAGACACTACCTTTAGAAGAAATGTTCTAATGAAAAATAAAACTTATGCTAAAAAACTATTAACATAGTTACTATATATAGGAAATGAAACAGGATGTAACTTACACATTTTACAATATGTATGTTATTAATGTAACTGTATAATGCTTAACATATAGCATTATACTTTCCAACAGAATTTAAGGAGGCTGTTTGATTCTTTTAAGACTTTTCCTTCGAAAACATTGTCGACCAAGCTTCTCCAGAATAAAGCTTCCTTTGATTGTTCGAATAAGCTAATGATTAGTATAGAATTGTTGGATGATATCTTGTTGAAGAATCCACTTGGATAGTAAATAAGTTGTACCATTAGCTTCTCCAAATGTATGTTTGCTTTTGAACACTTCTAACCGCTGCTAATATCTTTAATTAAGTGAATATCATGTATGTATCTCTATGGAATAATGTTAATTTTATTAATCCATTTTCTAAATAGTTCATAATCTACTTCAAGTATTACTCTTTTGTACCCATGTTGTTCACACCAATTTAATCCATGTTTTGCTAACTTGCTGCAGAATTATTAGTACCAAAACCAAGAGGGATAGAATATGCATACATCAAGTTAGCTAATTGATCCCTTAATATTCCACCCCCCTATTTTACATTGGTTGTGAAGAGCACTACCATTATTGTTGAATTTATGTAGTCCTATTGCTGGTTTTTCCCAGTGTAACAAAGACACCTTAATCTGTTGTTCGCATTTTTCTATCATAATAATCGACATCTTCCAGCTATGGGGCCATTAACAGTACGAAAAGTCATAATAAGAACTTGTGTAACATCTTTAAATATAAGATGTTGTACTTTACTCAAACTTGATGTTTTACCTCCATATTTAACTTCACACCTGTTTTTCCACAAATTCTTACAAATGAAATTAGGTAGAATTATAAATAAAAGTTTTTGTACCTCATTCTGATATTTCAGACTTCTCCAATGCATGAGCAAGCTCCTCAAAGTTGTTCTATACTGTTCAACTCCTAACAAAGCTGCATTAGACATCCATATATAATTAGCAAAATTTCCAGTCACCAATTATCAATTTCATCATTCCCTAGTCTATAACAACAATAACATTCATTAAGAGGTTTTTATAAAACTTACTAAGATTTTCATTACTTGGCAATTTGCCTCTCAAATCTCTCCAAATAAATAAAGAAACTTTGAAATGTATTTGTTTGTTCCAAATAAACTTGTTAATTGGATCTTTTATATGTTTTTCCCTAATGATATTCCAGGCAGTGGCTACACAGAATTGGCCATTTTCAGCTGGGGTCCAATATACTATGTTTGTGAAACCTTCTTTATAATGAATAGTGGTGTTTTAGATAATAGGAACCAACAAAGGAGGTACATGTTGTCTAACCTCCCTTTCCTTCCAATTACCTTCTTCTAAAATGAGACACTTGCTTATTCTTCAAACTAGAGACATTGTCACAATATTTGACTAACGGCCCATCTCCAAGCCAATTATCCCACCAAAAGCTACAAGTACCTTAGTGAATTGTCCATTGAATATGAGCTTCCACAACCTTTCTATTTCTAGTAAGATACCTCCATACCACTAACTGCCCTGTATCCCATTTTTGGCTACCAGATTAGCTGTTTGATAATATTTGGCATTTAGAAATTTCCCCAACAGTGAATGATTAGTTCTAAACTCCCACCAATTTTTATACGTAAAAACAGTGAAATATCTTCCAATACCCTTACCTCTATTCCTCCTTCATCAGTAGAATGCCAGCCATTGATTCATTTTATTACTTTTTCCATAACATAAGAATAGTAGATAATCCTTTGACCCCCAATATATAATGGACAACTTAGATAACTAATAGGGCTGTCTTTTTAGTCAAAACTAGTGATTTCTTTAATCTTCTTAATGATGTCACCAACAGTATTTTCAGTAACCATAAATATAATTTTATTCTTATTTAAAAGCTGAGTGTTTAATGTTAGGGTTTAAGTATTTTGGGCTTTGTGTTTAGGCTTTGGATTTAGAGATAGGGTCTGGGTTAAAGTTAGTGTTTAGGGTTTTTATAAGGTTTTATGTTTTGGAGTTTAGTATTTGTTGTTTAAAATCTATGGTTTAGTGTTTAACATTTGTGTTTAGGTATTTTGCGCACGGGGTTTTGGGTTTATGGTTTTGGTTAGAGTTAGGGTTAAGTTTAGGGTTAGGGTTAGGTTTAGGGTTAGGGTTTAGGGTTTTAGATTTGAGATCTAATAACTACGACTTAGTATTTAATGTTTGGGTTTTGGTATTTTTGTCTTGGGGTTTGAGGTTTAGGGTTTAGGGTTAATGTTTAAGTCTTTTTTAGGTTTAGGGTTTGGGTTTAGGATTTGGGGTTTAGTATATATGGTTTAATGTTTAATGTTTGGGTTTTGGTACTTTTTGCTTTGGTTAGGGTTTACGATTTAGGGTTAGGGTTAGGGTTAATGTTAGGGTTAGGGTTAGGGTTAGGGTTAGGGTTAGGGTTAGGGTTTGGGTTAATGTTAGGGTTAGGGTTATGTTTTTTGTTAGGTTTTAGGGTTTGGAGTTAAGGATTTGAGTTGTTATATCTATGGTTTAATTTTTAATGTTACAGTTTTGGTATTTTGGGCTTTGAGTTTAGCGTTTAGGGCTTAGGGTTTAGGTTTTTTTACGATTTTAGGTTTTGGGGTTTAGGATTTGTTTTTTAAGATCTATGGTTTAGTTTTTATTGGTTTGGGTTTGGTATTTGGGGCTTGGGGTTTTGGGGTTTATGGTGTATGGTTAAGTTTAGGTTTAAGGTTAGGGTAAGGGTTAGAGTTAGGGTTAGGGTTAGGGTAAGGGTTTAGTGTTGAGTTTTTATTTATGATTTAGGGTTTGGGTTTAGAATTTGAGGTTTAATAGCTATGGTTTAGTGTTTAATGTTTAAGTTTTTGTATTTTGGGCTTGGGGTTTTGTAACACCTATAAAATAACTTAGGTTAAACTAGAGCCTAAAACGTGTGTCATAAGGTTTTAAAGTCTGAAAATTATTTATAATGATGTTTATACTAAGTGTATAAAGTTTTTTAAAGTTTGGAGGTAAAACGTCCAAGAACGTATATGATGTTTTAAATGATTACCTTGAAACGTGCTTGTGTGCCTTAGTGTGTTTAGTCAAGTTTTACATGTTATATGGGTTGACATTGATGTGAGAGGTCCTTAACATGTGTACAAGTGTATTTGGGTTGGAAACATTTGGGAGAAACTCCCCAAGGACAAACCAAAGGGTCCTTTAGAAGGACCCAACTTCTAGCCAAAAGCTTTGAAAACCAGCCCAAGCAACGAGGGGCAATCGACACCTAGTAGGTCAGTCGACGCCCCGTCGTTTGGAGCGTAGGTTGACACTTCGGCTAGGGAGATTAAGCATCCATTTGTGAAGAGGCTCACCCAAATCATGGACCATCAGGACGGTCCGTTGGTGGGTCGGCTGTAGTTTGAGACTTGATATTTTCTGCAGGGTCTCTGCCAAGGCTAGGGGCATTTGGGTCATTCACCTAGCGTTCCTAAAATTAGTTGGACGACTTACTAAGGATATTTTTGGTATATTGAGTGGTTTTATAAGTCTTAAGAACTTTGATGAATTCATTATTTCAAAATCAAAACTCAAAACCCCTAAAGAACTCTCTAGAATACCATTGAAGCTTGAATGGAGATTGGATCTTGGAGGGTGATTTCTCCAACAAATCTTCTTAATTTTCGTGCATTAGCATAAATTAAGGTATGAATTTCATCCTTGAATCTCTTTTCTTCAAGAAGCCAATCTTCAAAGTGTTTTTTCAAAGACTTCTCAAAAGATGAATGTAAGATCTCGAATATGACTTAGGTGAACTAGAGAATAAAATTGTTTTCATGATGGTATAAGGTCCTAAAGAGGTCTATTATATGGTATATATGCAGTATCTAAGAGTTTAGGTGCATTTGAAGTCAAACGTCAAGGGACGACCGAGACGTTCGACGACTAAGTCACCTAAGTGCCTCATATATGGTTCTATGTGTTTATGTGTGATTAATGAGGATTTAAGATTCTTCAATGAGTTATTATGATGTTTATTGGCATTGTGTCAATTTTTGAGAAGTTTGGAGGTCAAACGCTCAAGAACGTCCATGACGTTCGAAAGAGGTGCCTTGAAATGACCTTATGTGTCTGGGAATGTTTCGTTGAGTTTTACGTGTTCGTTTTGGGTGAAATTCATGTGAGAGTTCCTAAACTTGTATACGGTAATGTTTGGGTTGGAAACTTCCAAGTAACTATCCCCAACGATCCAAGGGTCCTTGAGGAAGGACCCAAAGTTGGTGCCAAGGCTGCCAAAGACAACCCAAACCACGGAAGGAAATCGATGCCCAGTGGGTCAGTCGACGCCCCATGGATGGTGCTCCGTAGTTTAGGACTTATCCTGGTAGAGAAGAGACCAATGTCAAGCCTCTAAACTAAACTACAGAAGTACAGGACGGTCCATTTGGAGAGAAATGGTCCGTCAACAGCCCAACTATCGATGGTGTTGTTGTCCTGCGCAGCTTCACTGTTCAGTGGGGCGTGATGTTGTAATTTCAACCCTCTTAAAAATAAGGTTATTTGAGGTTCCCTAAGGGTTATTTGGGTATTTTAAATGTGTTTATAAGCCTTAAACACTTAGAAGATTTCATTCTTCAAAATAAAACCCCCAAAATACCTTAGAAATGCCTTAAGACTCCATTAAAGCTAAAACTCAAGCAAGAGATTGGATTGGTGATTTGATTGTAGATTCATCATGAAATTGGAGCATTATCATCGTTGAGGTATGAATTTTGATTCTTCAAACTAGTTTCATCAAGGAGCCCAACTTTCAAAGATATTTTCTAAAGTTTTCAAAAGATTAATTGACCTATCTAATGATCTACCATGGGTTCTTGCATTAATGGTTTTTAATCATTGTTTAGTGATTGAATTGTTGTTATTAATATGATTTAAATTAATTAACCTATGAACCCATGCAATTTATGAACCCTAGTTTTTGACTAATTTATGGGTTACTTGATATTGGTCTAATGTTTATGAATTAATGTGTAGTTTCTTACGAGATTTCTAATGATGTAAGAATTGTATTCAATTTTTATCTTATTGGTCTTATATTGATAAATCTATATTGAATTGACTTAGATTTAATTGATTATTATAGTTTATGTATTGAATTTATGTTCACGGAGATGGGTAAGGGCCTTATGATAATGAATTGGATGATTTGGCATTGGATTGAAGTGTTGAGGATGAAGTGGTGGTACACTGCCCGATTTAATTTTATTTAATGTTAATTAGACTTCCATTATGTTGTGATTGGTATGGTGAACTTATGGTGGCGGTATTACGTGAATTGATGTGGCCTAGTCGGCGTTATTTTTAGTATATTGATGATCATGGCCTTGTCGACACTACTTGAAGTATTATGATGATTTGTGCAGTTGATTATGTGATGCATGATCTTATCTACCTATATGTGAAGTAATGTGAAAGTATGTGCTATTCTATTGATGTTATTTAGGTAATACTGTAAGACTAATGACTATGTGTAAGGTGTAGTCTTATAGTTGAATGCATGATTGTTCCTAATTTGTTGTATGAGTCTATGATGACTAGATTCATGATGATATAGTAGTGTATAGGATGAATTTAAGATGATAATAGTTGAACCTATGTGCTTGTTGAATAACATGTAATATGTGCTAAAGTGAAGTAATGTTGTGTCTTTTTTAGGTAGACTTGCGTCCGTTACTTGATGCTTGTATAAATGTAAATATGTGATGTCTTGACTTAGAATGCTAAAGTTTCTTAGTCTAGAATGAATAAATTATGTAAGACCTTGAATGACGATAAGAGGGTCCCTTATATTAAACCTTCAACCTAGAAGGTAAGGTCATGAAACTTGAAGTCGAAAGCCGTATATGTATTCTTCATGTAATGTAGTGATGGACTTAAGGTTAATTGGATGGAACGACATCATATCAATCCTTAGGAAAGTCATTATGAGCTTCTTGTAGCCATTAGAAGGTAGCCCTTGAGGACCTCTTTGGGAGGGTAAATGTGATTGGGTTATGAATATGATGTAAGATCCTATGTATGAATCTTAATGTGATGTACCCTATTAGAACAAAGGCTAGCACCGAGTGAGTATGGCAAGTGAAGTAGTTCTAATTAGAGTATGAGGCTTGAATACAAAGAAGCCCTTCATATACCTTAACCATGTGCCTACATGGGATGTGTCCATGCTCTACCATGGGAAAGTAGAACAACCTTATCGGAGTAGGATAGAACTCCAGATTCCATGTTTTGCTACAATGGTATATGTATTTTATAAAGTAGAATAACCTTATCAGAGTAGGATAGAACTCCGGATTCCATGTTTTGCTACAATGGTATATGTATTTTATTGCCTATTCTCATCATATGGGTTCCCTATTAGCATTAGAGAAGTTCTATGAAGTTTAGGAGGTAGTATGGGACACTATCTAGACATTGCACAATAGGATTTGAAGGTGTTAGTAAGAGTACCTAGGTCTTCTCCAAGACCATTACTTGAATGTCCTTTATATGATGTATGTCTATTAAATGAACTAAGTAATGTAATGACTTAAGTAAAGTAAGTATGTAAATGAATGAGTACCTAATCTAAAGTGACTTAAGGATTCCTTAGTTAAAGTGTGAAGAGGGCATATGGGATGATCTCTTCATATCTTATCTATGGAAGTCTTGAGAATGACTCTAGTTAGGGATGTTGGTTGTTATGGTTTACATTATCTAAACTTAGGAAGTCTTAAGGATTATTTAGGTAACCTTGAAGAGGGTGTATGGGCGTTCTCTTCTAGGAGTACTTAAGTAAGTCTTTTGATGGCCTTGGTAGGGGATATTGTCATATTATGTATGTTTTGTATATTGGTGTATTGTAGGTGTGTATGTGTCTCATTATGAGTAATCTTGAGGATCGTTTAGGCACACATAGAGAGGGTGTATGGGCAATCTCTCTTTGTGTTACTTAGGTGAGCCTTAGGATATCTTTAGTGAGAAGACTATATGCTATTAAGTGTTTAAAAATGAAGAGGAGAGACTTCACTGTAACAGTGAAGGTGAAGGACTTCACTGTACAGTTAATGATTCACTGTACAGCGACTTTTGAAATGTGTTAATTGGTTTTAAGGTTATCTCATGTGTTTCTAAGTTGTTAAATGTTGTTCTTATGATTATATTACTATATTTAAAACAAAACATTCATATTTCCAATACATATCCGTTTTCATGATTTTTATGCATAATGCCATACTTAGTACATGTAGTTGTACTAATTCTATGCTTTTATCTACCTGTACAATGCTTGGTAGGTGAGAAGCATTTTTTGGGAAGCAAGAGGTGGTTAGAAGATCGTTCAAGTGAAGTTGAAGTATGTCCTCATTTGTCTAGAGGGAATATATATCTTATATGTTTCTTTTATGAAGTATTGTAATGGACTTATTAGTACTATATTTTCTAATTTGTGTTGTCCTTTTCCCAAGTACTCTTGTGTCAAAGGTTGATGAGATTGAGACTTAGTATTTCCTATTACTTTTATATGAAAGAGTTTTTACAGACTATGATATGTTTTGTGAAAAGTTTTTAATTCCGCACTACTTTTCACTATGTATATGCGATGAATAATATGAAAGGGCTTGTATAAGACCTCTGAGAGGTCGAGTACGCCGGTTGCAATCCAAGATTGTACCCTAGCTTCTAGGGTTTGGTATTGGGATGTGACAAGTTCGGTATGAGAGTATAGGTTGGTGAAAGTAGTCTTAGGAATCAAAAAGTCTCATCAAGTCACGTCTAGTAGAGTCTTGACGATCGGTGTGAGTCGCGACACATCTATGGGCGAGAGGCTATAAGACAATAGAATTTTCCTTCTTTTCTACTCCTATGTCGTGCGGAGGAGTAAATGTTATGACTATCCTTCTAAATGTGTTTCCTTGTGTTTCTAGGAGATGGATACTAGGAGGATGGCCGCTAGAAGGTTGGAAGAGGAAAGGGTGAATGAGGAAGTTCCTCGTCAAGTTGAGCAAATTAAGCAAGTTCCTCAAGATGGGCAAGGATTTCAAGGTGCTCAAGGTGTTCAAGTTCCCCCTCAAGGTGATCATGTCCCTAATGTGGAAGGAGGTAATGAGGTTCGGGTGGTTCCCACGGAATTGACTAATCAAGAGATTAGAGAGGCTTTGGTTACTTTAGCCAAAGCCGTGACTACTCAAATAAATTTGAGTATGGTGCCTAGGGTGAATGTTATAGAGAGCACCATGCCCTCTAGGTTGAGAGACTTTGTGAGGATGAATCCTTCTATCTTTCTTTGCTCTAAGGTTGATGAAGATCCCCAAGAGCTCCGTGATGGTGTGTACAAGGTATTTAGTGCTATGTGGGTCACATCTAGGGAGAAGGCGGAATTGGCTTCGTATCAATTGAGGGATGTGTCTCAAATTTGGTACACTCAACGGAAGGCTAATAGGCCGATGGAGTCGGATCCTATTGAATGGGAAGAATTTAAGGAATCTTTTCTTGGTATGTAGTTTCTCCGAGAGAGGAGAGATGTTAGGGTGGAGGAGTTTATCAATCTCAAGCAAGGTGATATGAGTGTTGAGGAGTACTCTTTGACGTTCTCAACATTTTCTAGATATGCACCATCCCTAGTGTCTAATCAAAGGGATGAAATGAGTCGCTTTGTGACTGGGGTAGCCGACTTAGTTAGTGAAGAATGTCGTACGACTATTCTACATGATAATATCACCTTAGCTAGACTCATGGTTTATGCACAATCTATTGAAGCGTCTAAAATTGGTAGAATTGCTAGAAACTTGAAAAGAAGTGGTGCTTGTGATCAAGTGCTACCTAGGTTCAAAAGGAAGTCTCAAACTCAAGAATAATCTAGAAGTGCTAAGTTCAAGATTGAGAAAGGAGGTAGTTCTAAAAACGGCAAATTTACATGTGCCACTTGTGGCAAGAATACTAATGGAGAGTGTCTAAGGGGTACCGGTAGTTGCTTTGTATGTCGAAAAGATGGAAATAAAGGTAGAGATTGTCCTAATATAGATGGTAAGAAGGCTGCTCCTAGTGTCCCAAAGGATGATGCTCCAAAAAAGAGGTGTTTCTATGCATTCCGGACTAGAGGAGAGAAGCCGGATGAGAGTGATGATGATGTTGGTAAGTCTTATTTCTCTTGTATTGATATGTGTTCCTTCTTAGTGGGGGAGTATGGCTAGATAGATGTGCTAGTTTGTTGCATGTGCAAGGTGTTTAGGAGTTTAGTTGAAATTAAATTTCATTAACTTCTTGCATTGTGTATTTTATTGAGCTATGAACATGTTGTAAAAGGTGTTTATATGATGTTACCTTGCCTATTAGCATGTATCTATCATGAATTTCCTAAAACTTGCATTTTTAAAAAATTTGCCTAATTCACTTTAACATTGGACTGCTCACTGTTAGATTTTTCAAAATGTGACTAATTGATACTTTGTTCAAAAATTGTTGTTATATGGTTAGAACTTATGTGTATGAGTATAATAATGAATATAAAATGAGTTTTCGCTATTTGGAATGAAGGATGTGAGTTTTGTATCTTAATGAGTTATAGAATTTATTCTAGTTTATTTTTGTGTTGCGAATCTCTTGATTATGTGGAAATTGACGTTTTCTCCTTGACAATATGTTGAATTGTTTGGTTATGTGCTGCTAGTTGATTCTCTATTCTTGGAAGTGTTCGAAGAGTGGCAAGTGTCATTCCAGGACGAATGTTGTCTAAGTGGGGGAGAATGTAATATCTCGAAAATGACTTAGGTGAAATAGATCCTAAAATTGTTGTAATGATGGTATAAGGTCCTTAATAAATCTATTATATTGTATAAAGGCAGTACCTAAGAGTTTAGGTGCATTGGAAGTCAAACGTCAAGGGACGACCAAGACGGTCGACGACTAAGTCACCTAAGTGCCTCATATGTGGTTCTATGTATTTATGTGTGATTCATGAGGTTTTAATGTCCTTAAATGAGTTGTTATGATGTTTATAGATAGTGTGTAAAGTTTCAAGAAGTTTGGAGGTCAAACGATCAAGAACGTCCATGACGTTCGAAAGATGTGCCTTAAAATGGCCTTATGTGTCTAGGCATGTTTGGTTGAGTTTTACGTGTTCGTTCTGGGTGAAATTCATGTGAGAGGTAATAAACCCGTATACGGTCATGTTGGGTTGGAAACTTTTGGGAAAATATCCCCAAGGACCATCCAAGGGTCCTAGAGGAAGGACCACAATTGGTGCCAAGGCTGCCCAAGACAGCCCATTCCACGGAAGGCAATCGACGCCCAGTGAGTCAGTCGACGCCCAGTGGGTGGTGCTACGTCGATTGAGACTCAGCCTGGGAGATAAGAGACCAATTTCAAGCCTCTAAACCAACCGTTGATAGTGATGTTGTCCTGCGCAGCTTCACTGTTAAGTGAGGGGTGATGTTGTAATTTCACCCCACTTCCAAATAATAGTATTGGAGGTTCCCTAAAGGTCTTTTGGGTATTTTAAATGTGTTTATAAGACATAAATACTTAGAAAATTTCATTCTTCAAAATAAAAAAAAAAATCCCTTAGAAATTCCTTAAGACTCCATTAAAGCTAAAACTCAAAGAAGAGCTTGGATTGGTGATTTAAGTGGAGTTTCTTCATCAAATTGGAGGATTATCTTCATTGAGGTATGACCTTTGATCCTTGAAACTCGTTTCATCAAGGAGCTCAACTTTCAAAGAGATGAATTTACCTATTTCATGATCTACCATGGGTTATTGCATTAATGGTTTTTAATTATTTTTTATGATTGCATTGTTGTTATTAATAATATTTTAACTTAATTAACCTATGAACCCATGTAATTGATGAACCCTAGTTTTTGACCATTTTATGGGTTACTTGATATTGGTCTAATATTTATGAATTAATCTGTAGTTTCTTATGGAATTTCTAATGATGTAAGAATTGTATTCAATTGTTATATAATTGGTCTTAGATTGATAAATCTATATTGAATTGACTTAGATTTCATTGATTATTATAGTTTATGTATTGAATTGATGTTCATGACCATGGGTAAGGGCCTTATGATATTGAATTGGATGATTTAGCATTGGATTGAAGTGTTGAGGATGAAGTGGTGGTACAGTGCCCTATTTCCTTTTATTTAATGTTAATTAGACTTCAGTTATGTTGTGACATGGAGAACATTGAATAACTTTCTAAACTTGAGGAAGAATCTCCTCATTCATCCTTCCCTCTTCCAACCTTCTAGCGTCCATCCTTCTAGTATTCATCTTCCTTAAAACACAAAGAAAAACATAAATAAAGACACTCATAACTTCTTACTCTATGGCACGACACAACAGTTTTGTTTGGTGCACTTATGGTGGCAGTGTTATGTGAATTGATGTGGCCTTGTCGGTGTTATTTTAAGTGTATTCATGATCATGGCCTTGTCGGCACTACTTGAAGTATTATGATGATTTGCTTAGTTGATTATGTGATGTATGATCATATCTACTTATATGTGAAGTAATGTGAAAGTATGTGCTATTCTATTGATGTTATTTAGGTAATTATGTTAGACTAATGACTATGTGTTGTGTGTAGTCTTAGAGTTGAATGCATGATTGTTCCTAATTGGCTATATGAGTCTATGATGACTAGATTGATGATGGTATAGTAGTGTATTGGTTGACTTTAAGATGATAATGCTTGTTCCTATGTGCTTGTTAAATAACATACAATATGTGCTAAAGTGAAGTAATGTTGTGTCTTGTTTAGGTAGACTTGTGTCCCTTACTTGATGCTTGTATGAATGTAAATATGTGATGTCTTGACTTAGGATGCTAAAGTCTCTTAGTCTTGAAAGAATGAATCATGTGATACCTTGAATGTCGATAAGAATGACCCTTATGTGAAACCTTGGACCTAGAAGATAAGGTCAAAAAACTTGAAGTCGAAAGTCGTAACGGTATCCTTTATGTAATGTAATGATGTACTTAAGGTTGATTGGCTTGAACAAGATCATATCAATCCTTAGGAAAGTCATGATGAGCTTTTTGTCGCCATTGGAAGGTATCCCTAGAGGACCTCTTTGATAGGGTAAATGTGATTGGGTTATGAATATGATGTAAGACCCTATGTCTGAACCTTAATTTGATGTACTCTATGAGAACAAAGACTAACACCGAGTGAGTATGGCAAGGGATTTAGTTCTAGTTAAAGTATGAGGCTAGAATACAAAGAAGTCCTTCATATTCCTTAACCATGTGCCCACATGAGATGTGTCCATGTTCTACCATTGGCAAGTAAAACAACCTCATCGAAGTAGGATAGAACTCCGGATTCCATGTTTTGCTACCATGGTCTATGTCGGTTATTTCCTATTCTCATCATATGGGATACCTATTAGCATTACATAAGTTCTGTGAAGTTTAGGAGGTGGTATGGGAGGCTATTTAGACATTGCACAATAGGCTTTGAAGGTGTTAGTAAGAGTCCCTAGGTCTTCTTCAAGACCATTAATTGAATGTCCTTTATGTGTTTATGTCTATTAAATTAACTAAGTAATGTAATGATTTAAGTACAGTTAGTATGTAAATGAATGAGTACCTAATCTAAAGTGACTTAAGGATTCCTTAGTTAAAGTGTGAGAGGGCATATGGGATGATCTCTTCATGTCTTATCTATGGAAGTCTTCAGAATGACTCTAGTTAGGGAAGTTGGTTGTTATGTTTGACATGATCAAAACTTAGGAAGTCTTAAATTATTTAGTTAACCTTAAAGAGGGTGTATGGGCTTTCTCTTCTAGGATTACTTAGGTATGTCTTTTGATGCCCTTGGTAGGGGAGATTGTCATATTATGTATGTTTTGTATCTTGGTGTATTGTAGGTCTGTATGTGTCTCATTATGCCTAATCTTGAGGATCGTTTAGGCACACATAGAGAGGGTGTATGGGCGGTCTCTCTTTGTGTGACTTAAGTGAGCCTCAGGATAGCTTTAGTGAGAAGACTATATGCTATAAAGTATTTAAAAATGAAGAGGAGAGACTTCACTGTACAGTGAAGGCTTCACTGTACAGTAACGGGAGGTTACTGTAAAGTGACCTTTAAAATGTGTTAATTGGTTTAAATGTTATCTCATGTGTTTGTAAGTTGTAAATGTTGTTCTTATGAGTGAGGTTACTGTAAAGTAACCTTTAAAATGTGTTAATTGGTTTAAATGTTATCTCATGTGTTTCTATGTTGTTAAATTTTGTTCTTATGATTATATTACTATATTTAAATGAAAAGATGTATATTTCCAATAAATGTCCGTTTTCATGATATTTATGCATAATGCAATACTTAGTACATGTGGTTGTACTAATTTCATGCTATTATCTATCTCTATAGTGCTTGGTAGGTGAGGGGTACTTTTTGGGAAGCAAGACGTGGATTAGAAGATCGTTCAAGTGAAGTTGAAGTATGTCCTCATTTGACTCGAGGGCATATATGTCTTTTATGTTTCTTTTATGAAGTATTGTAATAGACTTAGTAGTACTGTATTTTCTAACTTGTATGGGCCGTGTCCCAAGTACTCTTGTGTCTAAGATTGATGAGATTAAGACTTAGTATTTCCTATTACTTTTATAAGAAAGAGTTTTTAAAGAAGATAATATGTTTTGTGAAAAGTTTTTAATTCCGCATTATTTTGCACTATGTATATGAGATGAATGATATGAAAGGGCTTGTATAAGACCTCCGAGAGGTCTAGTACGCCGGTTGCAATCCAAGATTGTGCCCTAGCTTCTAGGGTGTGGTCTTGGTGTGGCAATGAACTTCTAAATTGTTATCTAGCTATGGGTTCTTGCATAAAACCTTTTGAATCAATGTATTATGATTGAATTGGTGTTAATTTGATGATTTTAGACTAAAAACTCTATGAAACCATGAATATCATGAAACCCTAGTTTTGACTATTTTATGGATGATTTGATCATGTCTCTATGCTATTGAATTATTGTGTAGTTTGATTAGGGCTATTGAACTACGAACGAATCATGCTAGAATTGTAAGTAGGCTATCCTTATTTTATAAATTCGTATTGTATTATCTTAAATTAGTTTTATATTGTGATAATTTGGTTGAATTGGTGACTATGGATATTGGTAAGAGCCTTTGAATATTGAGTTGGTTGATTGGCTATGGATTCCAGTTGTGAGGTTGGATTGGTGGTATGTTAACCTAACCTTCTGTATATTGTGTAGTATAGGTCTTGAACAATGATGATGATTAAAGTGGTCCACCTAAGGTTGCAGTGTTTAGGTGTTATAATTGTGAATAATGTGGCTTCGTCGGCATTACTTTATGAATTGTGAAACAATGTGGCCTCGTCGAAATTACTTTATGAATTATGTCTTTATCATGTTATAACTTGAATATGTGAGTATTGTGAAGGTCTTGATGACTTATGCGTATATGTGCAGTCAAAGCATGAGTTCTTCTAGTTGATATTATGTTTCTCTAGTAGGCTATAGTGAAGTCATTATGTGTATTACTTGATCTTGAGGTAGGATGAGTCTTGATGAATTGTATGAGACTTGTGATAACTTAGATTCATGATACCATAGTAGTTAATAGGGAGACCTATAGTTGACATTGATTGTTCCTTGGTGCTTCTCTAATGATATGATACATGTGATATGGTGAAGTATGTGTGTGTGTCTTGTTTTTGTATACTTGTGTCCCTTAATTGATACATGTAAGATGTGAATATAGATTCTTGACTTATTATGCTACATCTCTTTAGTCTTGTATGTGCGATTGACATGTGACCTTGAACATAGTTAAGAAGGTCCTTTATGTGGAACCTTCAACCTAGTTTGAAGGTTATGATATCCTTGAAGTTAAAGTTCGTAATGGTATCCTTCTCGTGTGAATGGTGGATTGAGGTTTGGTTGGTTGGAACAACATGAAATCATCCTTAGGAAAGTCATTGAGCTATCCTCTTAACCATTGTAGGTAGCCTTAGTGGACCCTCTTTGGTAAGGTGTAATGTGATTGGGTTATGAACATGTTATGGTACCTCTTCATATGCTCCTTTATTGAAATACTCTATGAGAAAAAAGTCTAGCATCGAGTGAGTATTCTTGGGAAGTTTCTCTAACTAAGATGACATTAGAGAACAAAGAAACCATCAATATTCCTTAACCATGTGCCTACATGGGCTGTGTCCTAGTTCTACCATTGGCAAGTAGAACACCCTTATCAGAGTAGGTTATGACTCTGGATTCCATGCCTATCTAGCATTGTCTATGTCATTTATTGCTTATTCTTATCATATGGGATACATGCTAGTGTTGGATAAGTACTATGAAGTTTAGGTAGTGGAATGAGACGCTATCTAGACATTGCAGAATAAGGCTTTGAAGATGTTAGTTTGTGAGTTCCCTAGATCTTCTCCAAGACCATTATGTGAATGTCCTTGATTGTTGAATGTATCTTAAACAAACTAATGAAGATAATGACTTAAGTTAGAAAGTATGTTAATGAATAAGTACTTATTTAGAGTAGCTTAAAGGATTGCCTAGTTATGGTGTGGAGGGGGCATATGAATAGTATCTTCATGACTTACTTAGGGGAGTCATAAGAGTAACTTTAGATAGGAAGGTTGATTAATGAAATTGGGAATAATCTTATCTTAGGTAGTCTAAGGGTCTCTTTGTTGTTTGTGAAGGGATTGTATAGGCGGTCACTTCATAACTCACTCAAGTGAGCCTTTCAATCACCTTTTGTAGGAGGGTCTCACTTTTATGTGTTTTTATGTGTTATTGATGCTATCTATGATATGTGATTTATATGTCAAGTATGCATGACATGTGGTTCTTCTATAGTATGATAAGATGTTTTACTCCAAAAGAGCATATTTTATACAAATGTGCCCTTTATCATGATTTTATGCATTATGTTATACTTAGTACATGCATTGTACTAATTCCATACATTTTGTATATATCTAAAGTTGTAGGTGGAAAGTGAGAGGCCTCTCGAAGCAAAACATGGGAACTAGGACTCTTTCAAGCAAAGTTGGGGTACGTTCTCACTTGATTCGAAGACATTACTATTTTTAGATTCCTTTCATTCAAAGAATTGTAATAGACTATGGATTTTTATATTTCAATTTCATGGGCCATGTTCCAAGTATTCTTGAGTATAAGTTTGGCGTATGTTGAGACTTAGTATTTTCTATCATTTTATATGAAAGACGTTTTTAGATATTACTCGTTTGAAAAGTTTTCATTCCGCATTACTTTTCATACATGTATGAAATGAATGATGCCTAAGGGCTTGTACTATACATCCGAGAGGTTAAGTACTTCGTGCCACAATTTGAGGAAATGCCATATCTTGTAGGGTGTTCTGTCAGGTCGTGAAAGCTTTGTATCAGAGCATATGTTATCAAGTAGTACTTATGAATTAAAAAGTCTAATAAAGCCACGTCTAGTAGAGTGTTTTCATCGGTGTGAGTCGTGATACATTTATGAGCGGGAGGCTATAGGACAATACAGTTTCCCTTTCTTCTCTACTCTTGAGTCGAGCCGTAGAGTTATAAGTTATGAGTGTCATTCTTAATGATTTTATTTGTGTTTATTCGATGATGCTACTAAAATGATGGCTGCTAGGATGATTGAAGAAGGGAGGGTGAATGAAGAAATTCCTCCTCAAGTGGAACAAGTTCTCCAAGATGCACAAGTTCCACAAGGTGCTCAAGTTCCTCAAGGTGCTCAAGTTCTTATTGGAGGTAAAGGTAATGAGGTTCCAGTGGTTCCCCCGGACATGAGTAATCGGGAGATTAGAGAGGATCCACTTGCTTTATCCTGAGCCATGACAACTCATGTGAATAGGGGTATTGAACCTAGAGTGAATGTTATGGAGAGTAATTTTACCTCTAGATTGAGTGATTTTGTGAGAATGAATCCTCCTATCTTTCTTGTCTCTAATGTGGGGGAGGATCCCCAAGAGTTTCTTGATGGTGTGTATAAGGTGTTGAATTCCATGGGGGTTACTTCTAGGGAGAAGGCAAAGTTAGATTCATACAAATTGAGGGAGGTTGCTCAAGTTTGGTACACTCAATGGAAAAGAAAACGCCAATTGAGTTGGGTGCTATAGAGTGGGAGGAGTTTAAGAAGGATTTCTTAGGAAAGTAGTTTCCCCATGAGAGGAAGGATGTGAAATTGGTGTTCCTCCTATATATGAGTTTTGTATTGTATGATATGGATAGGTACTGCTATTCTTGAGTTTCTTACCTCTTTAATTTTTCCTAAAATGAAGAAAGTGTCATTCGAGGATGAATGTTGTCCAAGTGGAGGAGAATGTAACATCTCTAAAATGACTTAAGTGAAACTAGATCGTAACACGTGTGTTATGAGGTTATAAAGTCTTAAAATGGTTTATACTGATGTTTATTGGCAGTTTCTAAAGTTTGGTGATGTTTAGAGGTCAAACGTCCAAGAACGTCCATGACATTCGAAGGGTTTGCCTTGAAACGTGCTTGTGTTACTTCGTGTTTTCTCATCATGTTTTACGTGTTCGATATGGTTAGAATTGATGTGAGAGTTCCTTAACATGTGTACAAGAGTATTTGGGTTTGAAACGTCCAGGAAAAAATCCCCAAGGGCTAACCAAATGGTCATTCAGGAGGACCCAACTTCTAGCAAAAAGCGGTGAAAACCAGCCGAACCAACAAGGGGTAATCGACGCCCAGTAGGTCAGTGACGCCCCATCGTTTGGGACGTAGGTTGAAACTTAGGCTATGTTAAGCTCCCATTTGGATAGCCTATGGAGCAAACCACGGACCAGCAGGATGGTACGTTAGTGGTTCAACGAGGCGTCAATGGTGGCCGTCGTTTGAGACCTGCAGTTTTCTGCAGGGTCGCGACCTAGGCTAGGGGCATTTGGGTCATTCACCTAGCATTCCTAAAATTAGTTGGACTTCTTCATAAGGGTAGTTTGGGTATTTTAAGTGGTTTTATAAGTCTTAAACACTTAGATGAATTCATAATTTCAAATTCAAAACTCAAAAAACCCTAAAGAACTCTCTAGAACACCAAGGAAGCATGAAGGGAGCTTGGATCTTGGATCTTGGAGGGTGATTTCTCTATCAAGTCTTTTCAGTTTTCGTGGATTAGCATCAATTAAAGTGTGGATTTCATCCTTAAATCTCTTGTCTTCAAGGAGCCAATCTTCAATGTGGTTTTTCAAAGACTTCTCAAAAGATGAACTTCTAAATTCTAATTTAACCATGGGTTCTTTCATGAATAAATGTATTATAATTGAATTTATGTTAATTTTACGATTTAATACTAAAAACTCTATGAACCCATGCAAATCATGAAATCCTAGTTTTGACTATATTATGAATTATTTGGTCATGTGTCTATGCTATTTAATTCTTGTGTAGTTTGGTAAATTCATATTGTATTATCTTGTATTCATTGTATATTGTGATTATTGGGTTGATTTAGTGAGATGGCTATTGGTAAGGGCCTAAATATTAAGTTGGTTGAATTGTCTATGGATTGGAGTTGTGCTGGTTGATTGGTGGTATGTTGACCTAACTTTCTGTATATTGTGTACTATAGGTCTTTAACTATGATGATGATT
Organism: Solanum sitiens; assembly: GCA_016801875.1. Lineage (NCBI taxonomy): Eukaryota > Viridiplantae > Streptophyta > Magnoliopsida > Solanales > Solanaceae > Solanum > Solanum sitiens. The sequence goes on along the minus strand of JABWTJ010000365.1, from coordinate 424,464 downwards.
GGTATGTTCCACTTATGGTGGCGGTGTTTATGTGTTATACATGTGAATAAGGTAGCCTCGTCGGCATTACTTTATGAATTATGTAACAATGTGGCCTCGTCAGTATTACGTTATGAATTATTGCTTTATCATGTTATAACTTGAATATGTGAGTATTGTGAAGATCCTGCATACTTATATGTATATGTGAATTTAAAGCATGATTTCTTCGAGTTGATGAAATGTGTCTCTAGTAGGCTACAATTAAGTAATTATGTGTATTACTTGATGTTGAAGTAGGATAATTCTTGATTGATTATATGAGATTTGTGATAACTTAGATTCATTATACCATAGTAGTGAATAGGGAGACCTATAGTTTACATTGATTGTCCATAGGTGCTTCTTGAATGATATGCTAGATGTGATATGGTGAAGTATGTTTTTGTCTTGTTCTGGTAGACTTGTATCCCTAACTTGATACATGTAAGATGTGAATATGGATTCTTTACTTAGTATGCTAAAGCTCCTTACTTTTCTATGTCTGACTAAGATGGGACCTTGAATATAGTTAAGAAACTCTTTTATGTGGAAGCTTCAACCTAGATGGAATGTTATGATATCCTTGAAGTTGAAAGACATAATGGTATCCTTCTCCTGTGAATGGTGGACTTAGGGTTGGTTGGCTGGATTAACATGAAATTGTCACATCCGGGGAGCACTTCTAAGACGTATTCATAGGGAGTTTACTTAGACTCCCGTATAGAAATCTTACATAGGCTTCTACTTTTATGTAACATATACAATATACACAATATAAAGTCTAATAGAGATGTCCATATAAAACCATCTAAGTCAGAATAGGACAATTCGGGCATAGCCCTTGCACAATTGTATAATTGACACTTAAGGATTACAACAATGTCTTGAATAATAAGAGTGAACCGAATGTCTTTAGAATATAGAAAGTCACATAGGTATAATGAGAAAAGGCATCATCCTTGGATCTGGACGACATACCCACACTTAGAGAAGTGATCTAAGTCTTCCTTGAAAATTGGTCACAAACCCTTCAACGACCAGATCCTAAAATGTTTGGGAAAAAGGGAGAAATAGGGGTTAGCACATCACTTGTACTAAGTATGGAAACATATGCAAACACAACTTAGAAATCATGCTAAAGGGGATATTTATTCAAAACCATGCCAAGTTACTTCAAAAGTCTTATGAACAACCAAGAACCCATATAAGACAAAAATCATATACTCCTTATGACCATAACATATTCAACACAAGACAAACATCATCAAATTAACTCAAGTCAACATGTGTATAGCATATTAGAACCATACCCAAAGCAACTCCAACATCATGTTATAACAAAAAAATATGTACAAGAGTTCATAACATTACAACACAAGAAAAACCCTTAATCATAACCCCTTACCAAGCTTACTAGTGAATGGCCAAGTGAAGACCCATAACCCCACTCAACCAAGTAAACCAACAAAAGGATCATAAATAATGTCTAACTTCACATAACATAACATCATGAGTATTCATCATCATATTTAGAAATATAGACCAATAACATGTTCATAAGTGAAACCAACATCATATAGTATCATCAGCACGTAAAGTTAACATATGCATATCATTCACTTTATAAAAGCATAAGAACATAGAGAATCCTTCTAGGACTTCCATTAAGGCCAACTAGTGAAATGTATAGGTAGAGTCCCATACCCCTACCTAGATTAAGTCAAACCCCTTAAGTTCCCCTAGTTAGAGTTCACTTATTACATCATTTTACTTTCAGGAACACATTCCTTAACCGACATAGACCACATGAGCTAATGTGGAATCCAGTGTCATGAAACCCTACACCGAAAGAATATGGACTACTTGCCAAGGTAGTACCAAAACATGAACGTAGCGTCTAGGTGGATCCACTAGCTAGTATTCCTATGGAGGCAACATAGTTCAAGAACTAGGAGACATTTTTGAGACCTTCTTTATGCATTTGGCAATGTATTCTCCATCTCATGAGTACATTTGTGAACCTAGCTTCCCTACTTGGATTGGGACACTTCTCACTACTAGTTCACTCGGTGCAAAGCTAGAGTCCCTTTTGACATATCTTTCTTTAACAATCATAAATTAGTTTAGGTCATAGGAGAATAAATCCTTGTATAGTCACAATCATTAGGTCAATAGGAATTTCATGAGAACATCCTTTCAATACAACCCTCATAAATGAGATTAACACACTAACATCATCATATCATAGTAAGGCACATAGGTACTTCATAACAAACCTTATATCATTACATCTTAATCATAATCTCACAATCCACAAAATCAATACATTTCAATTACATAATCATACCAAAACCTACTTAATACAATCGCAAGATATACTTCAATTGAACTTCATCACCAAGTACAAGCCAACATAACTGAAGTAAATGTTTACGATAACAAAGACTTACCCAGTCTCCTTCAAAATCTATCATCCATTGTCTTACCGTCAACCAACAAATTTAATCAAATAACAAGTGTAATAACATCATACAATAGTAATTAACACAATAACTAAGTCAATTGCATCAACACTAATCAATTCTACACTAGTTCAAAACCTAGGGTTAGGAAATTGGGGTCAATTCATCACCTCTTCCATAATACTAGGTTTAGAATCAAGAACTAACATAATTGAACAATAGTACATCACAATATAACCATAATAACCAATATAAATGAAGAATGACACAATTTAAAAGATCAATCTCGGATTAGAAAGAAACCCATGTGAAACTCATCTTTTAGAAACCAATTTTGAAAGAACCCTTGGGGAAAGAAATCCCAAAGGTGAAGAGTTCGCATAACTTGATATTACTTGAAGATTTATAGAGAAAATTTGACCTCTTTCTTCTCTATAGACATTAGCCTTGCTCTTTTATAGAGTTCTTCTTTGGGGGAGAGCGAACGTATAGAGAAGGAAGAGTCATTTGTGTTTTGGGAATTGTGGGTGTTAAGTTGAGTTTAGGCTTAGGGTAGTTTATATAGTCACTTAACTAACTTAATTAACAACCCCTAAACCCATAATTAAACCCCTAACCAATAAAATAATTAATTGAAGTCACTTAAAACATCATAGCGAAACGCAGGCCTGACATACGAGACCCCGACCTACGGGCCGTAGGTTAGTCGACGCCCATGGCCCCAACAGTCCTCCATATCCGTCGACTAGTTCAGAGACTTTTAATTTTGGAAAGTTAGGAAAAATTGCTAAGTCCTCAACGACGGAGGCATCGATGACCCGTCGTCCAGGCTACGCCTTGTCGATGACAAGCGTAGGTAGCCACTGTCTTTGACAGCTTTTTGGCCAAAATGGAAGGGTCCTCCTCAAGGGTCCATAGGGTGGTCCTTGGGGAGTCTTACCTGGTAGTTTAGACCCTAAACATATTATAATACTGGATTGACACCCTTCCACCAAATTTCATCAATTTCCGACTCCTAAAACCAAGTGAAATAGGCTAAGGCACACTAACCTCTCTTTCACTAGTCTCCGAACGTCATGGACGTTCCATGACATTTTGGCTCTAAAACATCCTAAATTAAAAAAGTGTTACAAACCTTATACACTCATGTGAAGATCTAGATTAGGATTTTTGACTTTCAAAGTGTTACAGAAATCATCCTTAGGAAAGTCATTGAGGTATCCTCTTAACCATTGTAGGTAGCCTTAGTGGACCCTCATTTGTAAGGTGTAATATGATAGGGTTATAAACAAGTTATGGTACATCTTTATATGTTCCTTTATTGAAATACTCTATGAGAATAAAGGCTAGCACCGAGTGAGCATGCTTGGGAAGTTGCTCTAACTAAGATGACATTAGAGAACAAAGAAACCCTCGATATTCCTTAACCATGTGCCTACATGTGATGTGTCCTAGTTATACCATTAGCAAGTAGAACATCCTTATCAGAGTAGGTTATGACTTCGGATTCCATGCCTAGCTAGTATGGTCTATGTCGTATATTGCCTATTATTATCATTTGAGATACATGCACAATTATGCTTTGAAGATGTTAGTGTGTGAGTACCCTAGGTCTTCTCCAAGATCATTATGTGAATGTCCTTGATTGTTGAATGTCTCTTAAACGAACTAATGAAGATAATGACTTAAGTTAGAAAGTATGTTAATGAATAAGTACTTATTTAAAGTAGCTTTAAGGATTTGCTAGTTAAGGTGTGGAGGGTTAATATGAATGTTCTCTTCATGTGTTACTTAGTGTAGTCTTAAGAGTAACTGTAGATAGGAAAGTTGATTAATGAAATTGTGAATAATCTTATCTTAGGTAGTCTAAAGGATCTCTTTTTTGTGTGTGAAAGGATTGTATGGGCGGTCCTTCATAACTCACTGAAGTGAGCCTTAGAATCAACTTTGGTAGGAGGGACTCATTTTTATGTGTTTTGAAAGGTTATTGATGCTATCTATTATATGTGACTTATATTTGAAGTTGGTGACATGTGGTTCTTCTATATTATGTAAGATGTTTTACTCAAAAAGAGCATATTTATACAAATGTCCCTTTTATCATGATTTTATGCATTATTCCATACATAGTACATGCATTGTACTAATTCCATACATTTTGTCTATTTCTAATGTTGCAGGTAGAAGGTGAGAGGCGTCTGAAGCAAAGCTTGGAAACTAGGACTCTTTCAAGCAATGTTGTGGTATGTCCTCACATGATTCATGTACATTACTATCTTTAGATTCCTTTCATTCAAAGTATTGTAATAGACTAAGTATTTCTATTTTCAATTGTATGGGCCGTGTCCCTAGTGTTCTTGAGTCTATGATTTGCGTATGTGGAGACATAGTATTTTTTATCATTTTATGTAAAAGACGTTTTAAGAATTACTCATGTGAAAAGTTTTAATTACGCACTACTTTTCATACATGTATGTAAATAATGGTGTCTAAGGACTTGTATAAGATTTCGAGAGGTCAAGTACGTTGTGCCACGATTCGGGGGAATGCCATATCTTCTATGGTGTGCTCTCGGGTCGTGACAATTTTGGTATCAGAGCATAGGTTATCACGTAGTATTTAGGAATAAAAAATTCTCATAAAGCCACGTCTAGTAGAGTCTTGTTCATCGGTGTCAGTCGCGACACCTCTCTAAGTGAGAGGCTATAGGATGATAGAGTTTCCCCTTCTTCTCTACTCTTGGGTCGTGCCGTAGAGTTAGAAGTTATAAGTGTCGTTCTTAATGCTTTTATTTGTATTTATTGGAAGATGACTACTAGAAGGATGGTTGCTAGGAGCACTGAAGAAGGGAGGGTGAATGAGGAAATTCCTCCTCAAGTGGAACAAGTTCTCCAAGATGCACAAGTTCCAAAAGGGTCTCAAGTTCCTCATGGTGCTAAATTTCCTATTGGAGGCGAAGGTAATGAGGTTCCGGTGGTTTCCCTAGACAACACTAATGGGGAGATTAGAGAGGCTCTACTCTCTTTAGCCTGATCCATGATTACTCATGTCAATAGGGAAATTTAACCTAGAGTGAATGCTATGGAGAGTACTATGAACTTTAGATTGAGAGATTTTATGAGAATGAATCCTCCTATATTTCTTGGCTCTTAGGTGGGGGAGCATCCCCAAGAGTTTCTTGATGGTGTGTATAACATGTTGAGTGCAATGGGGTGACTTCTAGGGGGAAGGCGGAGTTAGATTCGTACCGTTAAAGAAAGTTGCTCAAGTGTGGTACACTCAATGGAAAGATAATAGGTCGATTGAGTCGGGTCCTATAGAGTGGGAGATTTTAAGGAGGCTTTCTTTGGAAAGTACTTTCCCCGTGAGAGCTGGGAGGTGAAGGTCAAAGAGTTCATTTACCTTAAGCAAGGGACATGAGTGTGGAAAAGTATTCCTTGAAGTTTAACATGTTGTATAGGTATGTTATATCCTTGGTGTCTCACCCTAGGGATGATATGAGTAGGTTTGTGACAGGTGTTTCCGACCTTGTGAAAGAAAATTTCGTACGACCATGCTCCACAATGACATGAACTTATCTAGGATTATGGTGTATGTTCAATCCATTGTGGAGTCCAAGCTTAGTAGGATTTCTAGAAATTTGAAGAGGAGTGGATCAAGTGAGTAAATCAAACCTAGGTTCAAGAAGAAGGCTCCAATTCAAGATGAACCTACGGATCCTAAGGTCAAACTTGAGAAGGTTAGTGGTTCTCAAGGTGTCAAGCCTACTTGTGTTACTTGTGTGAACAAGCACTATGAGAAATGTCTAGTTGGTAACGGAAATTGTATTGGTTGTGGTAAGGATGATCATAAGGTGAGGTATTTTCCTAATGTTGCAGCTAGAGGAAAAGAAAGCAAGCAAGTTCCTCCAAGTGTTCCGGGTGATGATGATCAAAAGAGGAATCATTTATATGCCCTCCGGGCTAAGGGGTCAAAACCGGATGAAGATGATGTTGCTAAGTTATAGTTTCTACCTTTAGTTGTTATGAGTTCCTTCAAAGTCGGGGAGTATGGTGATTAGTGGAGTTGTGATTTGTTGTCTCTTCTCTTCTATTCTATTCAAGATTGAGAGATACAAAGTCATAGTAGCATGTTGCATGTTGCATTGTGTTTAGGATTCTTGTTTAAATTGAATTTCAATGATTCCTTGCATTGTGCACCTCATGAAGTTATAGTTATGTAGTAAAATAAATTTATATGGTTTTGGCTCTCATATTTTCATGCTATCATCATAAATTTCTTAGAGTTGCATTTTCAAAAAAGTTGAGGATGTTTCACTGTAAAGCTTGGCAGTTCAGTGTGAAGTTTTTTGCAAAAATGACTAAATCGGTCTTTTATTGAAAATGATTTTAATGCGTATAGAATTGATGCATATGATCATAGTAATGTGTGGGGAAGGATTTCCTCCTATTTTAAATGAAGAATGTGAGTCTTATTGTATAATGATTCGTAGATTAGTTTCTATCTTTTTGTTGTGTTTTGAGTGCCTTGGTTATGTGAAATTGGTGTTCCTCCTATATATGAGTTTTGTAGTGTATGGTATGGTTATATTCTGCTAATATTGTGTTTTTTACCTCTTCAATTTTGCATAAAATGAAGCAAATGTCATTCGAGGACGAATGTTGTCCAAATGGGAGAGAATGTAACACCTATAACATGAATTAGGTGAAACTAGAGACTAACACGTGTGTCATGAGGTTATAAAGTCTTAAAATGGATGATATTTATATTCAGTGTCTAAAGGTTGGTGAAGTTTGGGAGTAAAACGTCGAAGAAAGTCCATGACGTTCAAAAGGTTTGCCTTAAAACGTGCTTGTGTACCTTAGTGTATTTAGTCAAGTTTTATGTGTTTGTTTTTGTTGAAATTGATGTGAGAGGTCCTTAACATGTGTACGAGTGCATTTTGGTTGTAAACGTCTGGGCTAAATGTCACACTCGGAGAGTATACCCCTAATGAGACCTGCATCGTCGTCCTCTCATAGGACTCAGACAAGCCCATAGCATTCATCATAACATGTGATCAGTAAAAATTGCGAAAAATTAAAACATGTTTACATTATATTTGAAGTATACTTAGACTTCATATTTAACATTCATAAAACATACGATATTCTAAAAATTTGTCTCACATATATAAAACAATCTAAAGAGTGCAATCTTGACTTAGCCAATAAATAGTAGTTATGCCATATAGTCCATAGTACAAAAGAATCCAAAGAACATAATGGAAATAGGATATTCTTAAAACTTCTAAGTCTTTATAAGCTGGAATATGAAAGATAGCATTCCTGAACATGAGGTCCTACATAGACTTAGAGAAAGTGTTCCAAGGTTCTTCAAATCGACCTCCTTAAACTTAAATGGCCGAAACCTACAGTGGTAGTAATATAAAGTAATGGGGTTCGTACGCCACATGCACACGTATGGGCATATGCACGTAACATTTAAGGACATGCATGTATAAGGATCATTTATCATCTCTTTAGAAAAATATGCTAAGTCATATGAAAGTCTTCAATCCACATACCATATAACATATACAAGTTAAGGATTCCATCAGCTTAAAGTATGATCATAATCATAGACATATTATCAAAGAGTCATGTTAACAGTTCATATTCAATAGATCAGATAACCATAAAATACAAAAAACTTACCAATGATCCCATCCCCAATCTACAAGTGCAATGGTCATGTGAAGCCCCATAACCCCACACAACCAAGTAGACAAGATAGGGAGCATAATTAGAGCTTTGCTTCATGTAACTTGTAACATAAGTAGTCATCACTTAATCTAATAATATAACCCAATAACATAACATAGTCCTCTTGTGTAAAGCATACAAGAAAATATCATACCTTGCATTTTTCGTGTTCTTATCATGATCTCACAAGTAGCATGCTCATAGCCCTACATATAAACACAGCAACATCATACATAATTCCATAACATAGCATCATGATTTATAGGCTAACATAAATATTGTAGAATAATCACAACCTTAGAATACTTACCTCTTGATTACAAGAACCTTATTAGAGAACTTACGTTCAGCTTACCACATTCATAATCATATCATAGTTAAATAGTCAATAGCATAATCAATAACTACTCTTGAAATCATATACAAGATCAATGCATAATGTAGGATGAGGGAAAGGGTCATTTAAGAGTTCCTTCTAGTCATAGTTCCAACCCCTACATTTTCATATTATCAAGTAGTAGAAACAATCATACGGAACCATCATCTAGATAAGAACATGCTTCCAATGAAATTCAAACATAAATAACCACATACTCATCCATTCGTATGAAATAGACTGTAAGATCCCGAAATTTTCTAAGCTAAGCCCTAGCAATTCTTAAGTTTTAGTATAAGGTCATACTGAGTGACTCTTAATTTTCTTAGGTTTTAAGGTAAATTTCATAGTGTGCGAACGATTTTCAATATCCATTAAGGTCATTATAAAAACCTTGCACAAAGTAGAGTTGAATGTTTCCTTACAAATTAAGTTTAGATATAAGATTTTATTTGGGTAAAGTTCAAACTACCATATCTCTTAGAATATTTAGAGTTACGTGAGCCATGACCTATCAAATTAAAGTTATTTGAATCCTCTTTCCAACGCGACCAATTTCCCATCAATCTAATTTTTGAGTAAAACGTTATGACCATTTTAGTGAAAACCTAAATAAAATGGGTTTCACAAGTCCTATAAAGCCTTACATAATCCTAATTCCATCTTTAAATTTATCATTCTCTTCTCTCTCAAACGCTAGGGCAAAACCTCAAGAAAAAAATCAAAGTAGAAGACTCCATTCAAGAAAATTCTAGATTTGTCAAGATTCTTTAAATAAGGGTAAGGTTGAAGCTAGGATTAAAGTTCTTCATTGATTTCTTCACCAAATTTCGTGGATTTTATCCAATAAAGGTATGGCTTTTGATCCTTCAAACTTGCTTCATCAAGGACCCCAACTTTCAAAGATGTTTTCTAAAGTTTTCAAAAGATGAATTGACCTTTTTCATGATCTACCATGGGTTCTTGCATTAAAGGTTTTTAAATATTGTTTAGTGATTGAATTGTGGTTATTAATGTTATTTTAACTCAATTAACCTATGAACCCATGAAATTGTTGAACCCTAGATTTTGACTAACTTATGGGTTACTTGATATTGGTCTAATGTTTATGAATTAATGTGTAGTTTCTTATGGGATTTCTAATGATGTAAGAATTGTATTCAATTGATGTATAATTGGTCTTAGGTTGTTAAATAAATATTTAATTGACCTAGTTGCATCTAGTATTATGATTTATCCTTTGAAATGATGTTCAATGGCCATGGGTAAGGTCCTTATGGTATTGAATTGGATGATTTAGACTTGGATTGAAGTTGTGAGAATGGATTGGTGGTAGGCTGCCCTAATTCTCTTTATTTTATATTAATTACACTTCAATTATGTTGTGATTGGTATGGTCCACTTATGGTGGCGGTGTTATGTGATTGATGTTGCCTTGTCGGCGTTATTTTAAGTATATTGATTATCATGGCCTTGTCGCACTACTTGAAGTATTATGATGATTTGTGTAATTGATTATGTGAAGTATGATTATATCTATCTACATGCTAGTAATGTGAAAGTATGTGTTTTTCTATGGATATTAGGTGATTATGTTGGATTATGACTATGTGTTTATATGTGTAGTCTTAAAGTTGATACACGATTATTCCTACTTGACTATATGAGTATATGATGGTTATAGTAACGTATAGGGTGACATAAAGATGATAAGGGTCATTCCTAAGTGCTTCAAAGAATGATATGTTATATATGCTAATGTGAATTAATGATGTGTCTTGTTTTTGTAGATTATGTCTCTTAGTTGATACATGTATATGATGAATATGAACATCTTGACTTAGTAGGCTTAGGCACATTTGTCTTGTATGTGTATGGATGAATGTTTAATGAAAGTCTAGGATCGGTAGACGTAAGATGGTGCCCTTCTAAGAATGACTAATATGTGGAATCTTCTATATAGAAAGAAGGTTAAGAATGAGTTATCCTTATAGACAATTGAATGGCAACCCTAGTGGACCGATCTTTGGTAGCTGCATTATGACTAGGAAATGACTAAGAGGTGGTACCTTTTCATAATTTCCTTATACTGAACTTACTCTATGAGAACAAAGGCTAGCACCGAGTGAATATGTTATGGATTGTAGCTCTACTTAAGAAGGAGACTAAGGAACAATGTACCTCTACTTGAGAATGAGACTAGAGTACATAAAAGACCTTGATATTCCTTAACCATGTGCCTATATGGGATGTGTCTTAGTTCTACCCTTGGAAAGTAGAACGCCCTCCATCGGAGTCAGTTTATGACTGCGGATTCCATGCCTAGCTAGTATGGTCTATGTCGGTTATTGCCTATTCTCATCGTGTGGGATACATGCTAGTGTTGGATAAGTTCTAGGAAGTTTAGGTAGTGGAATGGGAGGCTATCTAGACATTGCACAACTAGACTTTGAAGATTTTAGTATGTGAGTCCCTAGGTCTTTCCAAGACCATTATGTGAAGTCTATAATGAAACAAATGTCTTTTAATTGAATTAATGACCGATCACGACTTTAGCTAAGGTATGATGAATAGAATGTGCTCTATCTAGGGTATCTTTGAGGGTTGCTTTGGTAAGCTTGAAGAGGGTGTATGGGCGGTCTCTTCTTGTCCTACTTAGGTGGATCTTAGAGTAACCTTAGGTGGGGAGTTAATGAAAGGAAAAGGGAACAATCTTATCTTAAGTAGTATTAAGTATCATTCAGGTGTGCTTAGAGAGGGTGTATGGTCGGTCTCTCTTATTCTCACTTAAGTGAGTCTTACGATAACTTTTGGTGAGAAGGATGTAAGCTAAAAGGGGTTACTGTGAAGTGGAACTTAGTTCACTGTAATGTTCTTCAATATTTGATTAAATACTTATGGCATATCTTATATGTTTCTAAGGTGTTAAATGTTGTTCTTATGCTTATGCTATGATGTTTTAATAAAAAAGAGCATGTTTTAAATAAATGTTCATTTATCATGATTTTTATGCATTACCTCATACTTAGTACAAGTGTTTGTACTAATTCCGTACATTTTGTCTATTTCAAAATGTGTAGGTGGCGTTTGAGAGGAGTCTCGAAGTTGAAGCTTGGACTAGTGTTCATTCAATCAGAGAGTTGGTATGTCCTCACTAGATTCGAGGACATCTTGATGTTTAGTTTTCCTTATTGAAAAGTATTGTAATAGATTTAGTTATTTTCTATCTATTGAAGTATGGGTCGTGTCCCAATATATTCCTATGTATAAGATGGCGACTTTGAGACTTAGCCTTTTGTTATGTTTTTTTATAAAAGAGATATTTTGAAGTATTTTTATTTTGTGTGAAAAGTTTTAATTCCGCACTACTTTTCATACATTTATGCAATGAATGGTACGAAAGGGCTTGTCTTAGACCTCCGAGAGGTGGACGACGCCAGTCGCAATCCAATATTGCACCCTCACTTCTAGGGTGTGGTTTCAGGATGTGACATAGACCATAGAAAACACTTACTTTTCATCAAAAATCATAAATCTAGGGTTCGGAAGAAAATCCATTTTGTAGAGTAAAAACCCTAGTATTTGAAGTTCTTGAAAACTTATCTTGAAAGGACCTCTTTGGGAAAGGAATCTCAATAGTGAAAAACCCATACCTTATAGATAATGAATCCACGAAATTTGGATGAAAATCTTGAAGTCTTCGTCTTCTTCCTTAAGCTCTTCTTGTTCTTCAATGGAGTTTGGAAAAGAGAGCGTTCTTGAGAGAGATGAGAGAAAACTTGTTTTAATATGATTTGTACGTGTAATATTGTTCTAAAACTGACCTAATATACATATATAGTCATCCTATTAATTACCCAAAAGACCCTCCACTTAAATGGGTCTTTTTATGAAGTTAAATTACCAAAAATACGACTTTAACCATTCTGGGAAGTAGCTGCGCGTCACGTGGCCAACTCATGTCATTTTTATTGAATTTTGAGTTTAGGCACTGAGGTGCATGTCAGACTCGCGTCTCGAGGCTGCCTCTCAAATCTTGAGGCAAGAAACCTGCGTGACAGGCTCGCGTCGCACTCCTTGCCTCCAATTCTGCCTGCTCGCAGGCTGCCAGGCAGCCTGCCCACCCATTTTTTGGTCCTCTCTAAAGATCCTTCGGGTGGTCCTTGGGGTGTTTGTTACCGGACTTTTGGACCCTTTCTACTACATACTACTTATACAAGATCTCTTTACATGTTTTGGACTTCATTTGACACTTTGAAACCTTCACCAAACATAGGGACGACAACTAGTTCAAATTAGCTAGTTTCCGGACGTCAAGGTCTTTCTTAGTCGTTTTGGCTCTAACCTTTTCCAAATAAGCTTATTACATTGATATAGGTCTGGAAACATAATCTTAAATATTATTTAGTAGATTAAGCTTTATTCTAAGGCATGGGATTTTCGGAGTGTTACATTTCCCCCCCCCCCCCTTAGAAACATTCGTCCCCGAATGACACTATTATATTTTGGAGGGTAAGAATAGACTCAATACTAGCAGCCCAACCAATCTTCAACATAAAATCATAATGATTCACAGATCATATGAGTATATCACAACTCCTTACAACACATACCATATCATTACACATAGTGCTCAATTCATGATGCACAAACATATAAGAGCTTCTATATTCATAACACATAGTTAGGAATTTCCTTCTCAACCTTATCATCAGCTCAAAATGCATCAAAGAGTTATCATTCTATCATTCTTATCAAGACAACAACAAATCAAAAAAATATCAAGAAGACACATGCATACATATTTCACATAAGTGCAAGAATAGAGTATGAAGGCATTTTCTTAAGACTCTAGTTGGTACAACTTTTACCAAACATGCACTTATTTAGAAAACAAGTTAAATTCATGATTATTCATTAATTTCTTTACTAAGAGGAATGTCTGAACTTAAGGAGTAAAAAGATGAGTGTAACGGGACTTCATGTCTGCTTCAGCCTCCCATGTTGCACCCTCAACAAGATGGTCCCTCTACAGAAATTTTATAGAGGCAACCTCCTTGTTTCTCAACTTTTTGACTTGGCAATCTAGGATCTCAACCAGAATCTCTTTATAAGAGAGATTCTCATCCACACCTAAACCTTTAATAGGTAGTATAGACACTGGGTCACCTATGCATTTCTTGAGCATACACACATGAAACACCGATGAACCGAAGCTAGTTCACTAGGTTGTTTCAACTCATAAGCAACCTTTCCAATTTGTTGTAAAACTTCCTAAAGACCAACATACCGGGGACTCAACTTCCCCTTTCTACCGAATCTCATCACCCCTTTCATAGGTGAAATCTTCAAGTAGACATGATCACCTAATTAAAACTCAAGATCTCTTCTTCTATTGTCGGCATAAGACTTTTACTATAGGTTGTCTTCAATCAATCTCCTATGATTCGAACCTTCACTATAGCTTCATAGATAGTCTCTGGATCAAGAAGTGATGACTCAAGAACCTCAAACCATCAAACCGGAGATCTACACCTTCTATCATAAAGAGCTTTAAAAGGTTCCATGGAAATGCTCGAATGATAGATATTGTTATAAGAGAACTCGATCAAAGGCAAGTGATCATCCCAACTTCCCAACACAGGCTCTTAACATGTCCTCAAGGGTTTGAATGGTACGTTCCGCTTGACCATCCGTGTGAGGATGAAAAGCGGTAATAAGTTTCACTTGAGTACCTAAACCCTTTTGAAAAGCCTTCCAAAAACGAGAAGTGAATTGTACACCACTATCCGAAATGATGGACAAAGGAATCCCATGAAGACTCAAAATCTCATTAATGTAGATCCTTGCATAGTCTTCAGCCGTGTCAGTAGAATTTATAGGAATAAAGTGGGAAGATTTGGTCAACCTATCCAAAATAACCCATATAGAATCATTTTGCTTTCGGGTTCGAGGCAACCCAACAATAAAGTCCATATTTATGGCTTCCCACTTCCAAGGAGGAACATCCATTATTTGGGTTAAACCACCCGATTTAAGATGCTCAGCTTTAATTAGTTGGCAGTTTGGATAATTAGCAACAAACTCTGATATGTCCCTCTTGAAGCCATCCCACCAATAGATCTCTCTAAGATCATGATACATTTTGGTGGCACCCGGATGTATAGAATAGCGAGAACTATGAGCTTCTTCTAGAATTTTATTTCTCAAATCCTCAACATCGGGTACACATAATCTTCCTTGGTACCTATGAACATAATACACCCCTTGGGAGAATGATTCATTGAGCTTACAAAGTACATATTCCTTCAACTCCATCAATTATGGATCAAGATGCTGCTTAGATTTCACCTCCACCACTAATGATGCGTCGGAGTTATGATGGACCATGAAACCACCATTTGGAGAATCTTCTAGCCGCACACCTAAGAGAGCCAACCTAGAACATCTTTTACAAGTCCTTTCTTCTCTTATTCCACATGAGACACACTACCCATAGTCAGACGACTCAAAGCATCTGCAACCACATTGGCCTTGCTAGGGTGGTAAAGGACACTCATGTCATAATCCTTCAACAATTCTAACCATCTTCTCTGTCGGAGGTTGAACTCATTTTGTGTAAACACGTATTGAAGATTGTTATGGTCAGTAAACACATCAACATGCGCACACCATACAAATAATGCCTCTATATTTTCAAGGCAAAAGCTACAACAGCTAACTCAAGATCATGAGTTGGGTAATTATTCTCATGAACTTTGAGTTGCCTAGAAGTATAAGCTATCACCTTACCATGCTGCATGAGGATACATCCCAAGCCCACTCGGGAAGCATCACAATACACTACAAAGCCATTATTACCCTCCAGTAAGGGGTAACAACGGAGGGGAGGTAAGTTTATCTTTCAACTCTTGAAAACCTTTCTCAAAAGCCTTCGAAACTAAAACTTCACCTTCTTTTGGGTCTAAGCTGTCAAAGGAGAAGCAATGGATGAAAATCCATCAAAAAATCTTCTATAGTAGCCGGTTAGACCCAAGAAACTCCATATGTCTGTGGGAGTCAAAGGTCTAGGCCAATTTCTGACTGCATCCATCTTTTTTAGATCAACCTCTACACCATCACCAAAGATAATATGGCCAAGAAAAGCAAATGACCTCAACCAAAATTCACACTTGCTAAATTTGGCATAAAGTTGGTGTTCTTTGAGGACTTGCAGGGACAACCTCAACTGACTCTCATGCTGATTTTCATTCTTGAAGTGTATCAAAATATTATCAATGTACACAATCACAAATGAGTCGAGGTAATCTCGGAAAACTCTATTCATTAGGTCCATAAATGCCGCTGGGGCATTCGTTAACCAAAAAGACATAACTAGACATTCATAGGTACCATATATAGTTTGGAAAGTTATTTTGGGAATATCTTCTCCTCTCACCCTAAGTTGGTGAAATACCGACCTTAAGTCCATTTTGGAAAAGTAACTAGCACCTTGGAGTTGATCAAATAAATCATTAATCATACGGAGGGATACTATTTCTTTCTGGTGACCTTATTGAGTTGGCTATAATCAATGCACATTCTAAGGGACCCATCTTTCTTCTTAACAAACAAGGTCGGAGCACCCCATGGAGAAATACTAGGTTGAATGAAACCCTTGTCTAGTAAATCTTTGAGTTGGCGCTTCAACTCTTTCAACTCAGCCGCTGCCATCCTATATGAAGAAATTGAAATAGGATTCGTATTCGATAATAAATCAATGCCAAAGTTTATTTCCCGTTCGGGAGGAACTACTGGAAGGTCATTAGGAAAAACCTCTAGGAATTCTCTCACTACAGGTACTGACTCAATAAAAGGAATTTCACTTTAACTCTCACCATATTGTACAAATAACCCTTACTTATCATCTTACAAGCCTTTAAACAAGAAATAATTTTACCCCTTTGTAACATTTCGTAATCCCAAGTCACGTGGTAAGACTTAACCAGGCTCCTTAAGGTCTAAATCATTGTTCCTATCCAAATTAGGTGTATATAGAGTGGTTAAAGTGTTGTAGAACCAGAATTTTCAGGAACGTCCATGACGTCCGGAAAATTGGTTCATGAAAGGGCTAGTGTGTTCTAATTAGTTTGACTAAGTTTAAAGGTCGGAATCGAGCAATTATTTGCAGAAATAGGTGTATCACATAGTGAGGGATGGTTTCATGATGTAAAAGTCAGGGTACGTTTCCCCAAGGACCAACCAAGGGCCCTCGAGGAGGACCCTTGTTGCATGACGGTGCAACACTGCCTAGCAGTGTGCCTCGACGGGGCATCACGGGCACGACGGGGCATTGAGGCCACCGTCGTCCCACCCTTAGTCGCCTCCTCAAGAACCCTCGCCTGCACAGTCTCTGACAGAGACGATGGAAGTGCAGGACGGATGGAGAGTCGTCCGTCACGCCCCCGATGGACCGTCGACGGGGTTCCATCGGTGGGGGGCCTGTTATGTTTCAGTGAGTTAAAGTATAGTTCATTTAATTTGTTAAGTGTGTTAGGGGTAATTGGGGATTAAGGGAAGACTAATTAAGTTGACTTAGCCCCATTATAAATAACCCCAATCCTCATTATCCTAATCACAATTCTCAAAATAAACTCTCTTCCTTCTCTCTACTTTCTCTCTTTATTGGAAGACTCCATTGAAGAATAGCTTGGGAGGTGAATTGGGGGCTGGTTTAGTACAAAATCACCATCAAAACGTCATCAAACCATAAGGTATGGAATCTAATTCACCTTTGGGACTTCTTTCCTCAAAGGGCTCCTTCAAAGATTTTCCAAAATTTGAGTTTCATATGGGTTTCAACAAATTTCGAATTTGTTGTTATGAATTAAGTTGTTCATGTATTCTTTGGGTCATAATGAGTAGATTATCATATATTGTAACTTAATTATGATGATTTGAGGTGGTTTGGTTTAGATTGAAGATGATGACCCTTAACCCTTAACCCTAGGTATGATACTGATATGAATTAGGTGGGTTTGATGTA
This sequence comes from Solanum sitiens, assembly GCA_016801875.1. Lineage (NCBI taxonomy): Eukaryota > Viridiplantae > Streptophyta > Magnoliopsida > Solanales > Solanaceae > Solanum > Solanum sitiens. The sequence goes on along the minus strand of JABWTJ010000365.1, from coordinate 406,836 downwards.
ATTGATCTTATTATTGGTTAAATCATCTTTAATGATTGTTATTGCATTGATCATGAATCTATTTTGATGAATTGAAGTCTTTCATGCTAATTCTTGAGTGTTGAGTTTAGGGTAAGAAGATAGACTTAGATATCATGTTATCAAGCTTTGATTTAGTATTGAATTATAGTGTAGTGACTCTTCTAAATTAGTTCTTATGTGGATTATTGAATTACATTGGTGTGATGATCCAATTTGGATTGGTCTATGGGTTGATGGTAAGGCCCTTTTATTGGTGAGCTATGGAGGAGTGTTTGTAAGTCTTGATTACCCTAATTCTTACTTATATTGTGGTTAATTGTCATTAAGCTATGATGTTGTTTTGAAGTTTACCTTGTTTAAGATGATAGGATGGTTTGATGATTGAATTGAAATGCTTTAGGTTTTGGTTGTGAGGTTGCCTTGGAGTATATGTTATAGAGAAGTTGTTACGTAAAGATGTGCTCTATTATGATAAGATGTGCAAGTGTCAACTTCACCTATAAGGATTGTGAATGAAAGGACTAATTCTCATGAAATTCTTATTGCGCTATGACAACGAATATATGAGGGCTAGGCTCTATGACCTAATATATATATATATATGATTTCAATAAGAGTAAAGGCTTTTATATAAAGGGACCTAGCTTAGCACCGAGTGAGCGTGTATGTGAGGGAGTGACACTTTCTTACATAAGGAAAGAAAGAGTTCACTACGGTCCTCACGGGGTGGATAGCCTCATGACCAAAGGTAGGGTGTAGAGTTGATATGTCCATGGTTCTTTTCCCCAAGCTCCATCAACTATGTTGCCACCATAGGATACTAGCTAGTGGATCCACCTAGATAGATACATTTATGTTAGGTTCTACCTTGGCCGATAGACCACCTTCCATCGGTGTAAAGTTTTATGACACCGGATTCCACATTTGCTCATGTGGTCTATGTCGGTTAAGGCAAAAGTTCCCTAAACTAAAATGAATGAATAAGATGTAGACTAATAGAAGTGACTTGAGGGGTTTGACATTAGCTTGGGTAGGGGTATGGGACTCTACCTACGCCTTGCACTAGTTTGCCTTGATAGGAGTTTTGAAAAGTCAATATTATGTATGTAAATGGTGATATAATGTAAATGACTTTGCACATTGAATAACATGCTTATGAGTATGAGGTTGATGTCCTTTGTTGAAGAAGAATACTAAATGAAGATTATAGTTAGTATGATTTACTTTGCTATGCTTTAGTCTTATCCATGTTTTATAATGATATTTCTTGATGATAGGATCTTAGGCGATTAAGGGCTTAAATGTGATGGTATGCATGTGGTATAGTTAGTTGCTTTGTATACTCAAGTAATTGGTATAAATAGCATTAGTTTTTCTTTAATGTCCCTTTCTAAGCATACTTGATTGGTAATTGTGCATATGGTTTCATACTTAGTACATGTGGAGTACTATCCCCATTTCCTTCCCTTTTCCCAAACATTTAGGTTCCGGTCGTTGATTTGGCTTCGAGGTGCTTGGAAGAAAGACTTGGATATCTTATCATCCAAGTGGTAGGTCCTCATTCTCCCGAGGGCGATGCCGACATTCTACTACCATGCTACTTAATTACTATAATTCTGTATTGACTCTATTACTTATTTGAGACGATATTGTATATAGCCTATATGTGGCTTCTTTTATTGATGTAGGGCTATGCCCAAGATTTAGTGTCTTTGTTAGATGGTTTATGAGATGAGATGACTTTTATAACTTTTATTTCTTTACTATATAAATGGGTGAAATAAAACTAGAAGACTATGTAAATCTTCGTATATGAACAAGTCTATGTATACTTGATATAAATACGATTATGTGTATGTAGAGGTCTATGTAAACCTTTGAGTAGATATAGATAAAAAGTTTTAAATTCTTTCACATTTTAATCGATGAATGCTATGACGAGGCTAAGAGGCTTGTCTTAGTTCTCAAAGAGGATGACGACGCCGGTTACATCTAGGGGGTAAACCCGGATGTGACAAACTTGGTATCAGAGCATGAGGTTGAATATTCTTGATGTTAACGTCTCTATCAACCACGTTATATAGGTTTGTATTCATAATTGTGAATCGCGCCACACTTATGAATAGGAACTTATTTGATGCTTAGGAATCACTCTCATTGTTGGAAATCCATATCGTGCCTCTAGAATGTACTTTATATATGTTTTCGCCTAAACCTTGTGTTTTGGTTATAGGAGATGAATACTAGAAGGAATGCAGCCAGAAGACTTTAGGAGGAGATTGCTGCTGCGGGAATCCCTCATTGTGATGATCCAGTTCCTCCTCTTAAAGAGATTGTTGCTGATGATCAGTCTCCCGGTTTGACGGATGAATTCATTCCCATGTAGGACCCTTCACCCATGACGAAGGCTCAGATAAGGTCTATTCTTGCTCAAATGGCTTAAGCCATGACTACTCAAGCTCAAGCCGTAACGGTGCAAGCCCAAGCTATGACTGCCCAATCCAATAGGGATATTGCACCTAGGGTCCATGAGCAAACTATGGCTTCCCGACTTAGGGATTTCACCCGAATGAATCCTCCTATCTTCTATGGGTCTAAGGTTGATGAAGACCCTCAGGAATTCATTGATGAGGTTTATAAGATATTGTGTGCTATGGGGATGTCTTCTACTGAGAATGCCGAGTTGGCCTCATACCAACTCAAGGATGTGGCTCAGACATGGCATGTGCAATGGAAAGACAATAGGCCATTTCAAGGTGGGCCAGTGACTTGGGAGTTTTTCAAAAGGGATTTCCTTGACCTGTTCTTCCCTAGGGAGATGAGAGAAACTAAGGTGGTAAAGTTCATCAATCTCCTCCAAGGAGGGATGAGTGTTCATGAGTACTCTTTGAAGTTCATTCAATTGGCCAAATATGCTCCTTCCTTGGTCTCCAATCCTAGAGACGAGATGAGTCAATTCATGATAGGTGTGTCGGATGACTTACAAGAAGAATGTGAATAAGCTATGCTTCACGATAACATGAATATTGGTCGTCTCATGGTACATGTTAAAAGGGTTGAGGAGTCTAGAGCAAAAAAGAAGGATAAGGACTCAAGAAGGACAAGGTCTTTCGAGGGTGAAACTACTAAAGATAGGTTTGGAATTCTAGATAAGCCTAGATTCAAGAAAAGGTTATCAAATCAAGTTCCATCCAAATTTCCCAGGCTAGGGATGGGAAGCCCCCTAGACCAAGAGTTCAAAAAGGGAAAAGTGGAAATTCGTTTAATGAGAATCCACCTTGCAAGGAATGTGGGAAAAAGCATTTAGGTGCTTGCCACCTTGGGTCGGACAAGTGCTTTGGTTCTGGAAAGATTGGTCACAAAGTGCGGGATTGTCCTAATGCTAAGGGACAAGAGAAGGGTGGTCAGCCAAGTGGTTCTAATGATGCTCCCAAAAAGAACCGTTTCTATGCTCTTCGTTCGAGAGATGACCAAGAAGCCTCTCCCGATGTGGTGACCGGTATGTTACAAATCTTTGCTATTGATGTGTATGCTTTGCTTTATCCGGGTGCTACTTTGTCTTTCGTTACTCCCTTAGTAGCTAAAAAGTTTGATACTTTACCTGATTTTTTGCATTAACCTATTTTGGTGTCTACTCCGGTGGGTCAGTCAGTTGTAGCAAAAAGAGTCTACCAAAATTGTCCTATCTCTATGCCCCATAGAGTTTCTCATGTAGATCTAGTTGAACTAGACATGTATGATTTTGATGTCATTTTGGGTATGGATTGGTTGCATGCTAGCTTCGCTTCGATTGATTGTAGGACTAGAGTTGTGAGGTTTAGTTTCCCAAATGAACCCGTTTTTGAGTGGAAGGGTGGGAATTCTCTTCCTAGAGGTCGTTTCATATCATGTCTAAAAGCGAGTAAGATGATCTCAAAGGGGTGTCTTTATCATATTGTGAGAGTCCAAAAAGTTGATTCCAAAATTCCTACTATTGAGTCGGTCCACATGGTGAGTGAATTTACGGAGGTCTTTCCTAATGACCTTCCCGGCATTCCTCCCGAATGAGAAATCGATTTTGGTATCGATTTGCTACAAGAAACAAACCCTATCTCTATTCCTCCTTATAGAATGGCTCCGGCCGAATTGAAGGAGTTGAAGGCACAACTTAAAGATTTGCTAGACAAGGGCTTTATAAGGCCTAGCATTTCTCCATGGGGTGCTCCGATATTGTTCGTGAAAAGGAAGGATGGGTCCTTGAGAATGTGTATTGACTATCGCCAACTCAACAAGGCTACTATTAACAAGTATCCTCTTCCGCGGATTGGTGATTTATTTGATCAACTCCAAGGGGCCAGTTACTTCTCCAAAATTGACTTGAGGTCAGGGTATCACCAGCATAGGGTGAGAAATAAAGATATTCCAAAGACGGCCTTCCGGACTCAGTACAGGCATTATGAGTTCGTGGTTATGTCCTTTTGTCTCACAAATGCTCCGGCGGCGTTTATGGACCTACTGAATAGGGTGTTTCTAAGTTACCTTGATTCATTCGTTATTGTATTTATCGATGATATCTTGGTGTATTCGAAGAATGAGGTTGATCACATGGGTCATCTAAGGGTGGTATTGCAAACCCTTAAAGAGCATAAATTGTTCGCCAAGTATAGCAAGTGTGAGTTTTGGTTGAGGCCGGTCGCATTTCTTGGGAACATCATCTCTAGTGAGGGAGTTGAGGTAGACCCAAGGAAAACTGATGCGGTAAGAAATTGGCCTAGACCCTTGACCCCGACAGACATTAGGAGTTTCTTGGGTCTAGCGGGCTATTATCGAAGGTTTGTAGAAGGTTTTTCATCTATTGCATCTCCTTTGACTTCATTGACTTAAAAGGGTAAAAGGTTCGAGTGGTCAGAAGCCTGCGAGAAGAGTTTCCAATTATTGAAATATAGGCTTACTTCCGCTCCAGTGTTAACCTTACCGGAAGGTTCTAAAGGGTTAGTTGTGTATTGTGATGCATCCCGCATAGGTTTGGGGTGTGTGCTTATGCAAAATGGGAAGGTGATTGCCTATGCTTCACGGCAACTTAAGGTGCATAAGAGAAATTACCCCACCCATGACCTTGAGTTAGCAGTCGTAGTGTTAGCTTTGAAAATATGGAGACATTACTTGTATGGTGTTCATGTGGATGTTTTCACTGATCATATGAGTCTTCAATATGTGTTTACTCAAAAAGAGTTAAACCTCCGACATAGAAGGTGGTTAGAATTGTTGAAAGATTATGATATGAGTGTCTTATATCATCCCGGCAAGGCCAATGTTGTGGAGGATGCTCTAAGTCATGTGACTATGGGTAGTGTGTCTCATATAGATGAAGACAAGAAATATCTAGTGAAAGATGTTCATAGTTTGTCAAGATTGGGGGTGCGATTGGAGAGTTCTCTAAATGAAGGTGCCACGGTTCATCATAGCTCTGAGTCATCATTGGTGGTTGAGGTGAAGTCCGAACAACACCTTGATCAACTATTGATAGAGTTGAAGGAATCGGTTCTTGTCAAGATGAATGAGTTTTTCTCCTTTGGAGGGGATGGTATGTTGAAGTACCAAGGGAGGTTTTGTGTTCCTGATGTTTATGGATTGAGGGATCGGATCCTTGAGGAAGTCCATGGATCCCACTATTCCATCCATCCCGGTTCTACTAAGATGTATCATGACCTTCTAGAAATATATTGGTGGGCAGGTTTGAAGAAGGACATAGCGGAATTTGTTGCTAAGTGTCCAAATTGCCAACAAATGAAGGCGGAACATCAAAAGCCGGGTGGCTTACTACAAGAGATCCAAATTCCTACTTGGAAGTGGGAAGATATTAATATGGACTTTGTTGTAGGGTTGCCTCCGACTCAAAAGTCGTATGATTCTATATGGGTGATTGTTGATAGATTGACTAAGTACGCCCATTTTATTCCCGTCAAATCCACGTATTCGGCGGAGGATTATGCAAAGATCTTCATAGATTAGATTGTGTGTTGCCATGGTATTCCATAATCTATCATTTCAGACCGGGGTGCACAATTCACATCTAGATTTTGGAAGTCATTTCAAGAAGGTTTGGGTACTAAGTGAAATTGAGTACCGGTTTTTATCCTCAAACGGATGATCAAGCGGAACGCACAATTCAAACCCTTAAGGATATGCTTAGAGCTTGCATCATTGGTTTTAAGGGAAGTTGGGATAAGCACTTGCCGTTAGTGGAGTTTGCATATAATAATAGTTTTCATTCGTCCATATCCATGGCTCCCTATGAAGCCTTGTATGGTAGGAGGTGTAGGTCTCCAATAGGATGGTTTGAAGTTGGTGAACCATCGATCTTTGGTCCCGACTTGATTTATTGGACTTTGGAGAATGTGCATATCATAAGAAACAGGTTGCAAACGGCCTATAGTCGACAAAAGTCCTATGCCGACAATAGGAGAAGGGATTTGGAGTTTGAAGAGTGTGACAAGGTGTATTTGAAAATTTCACCTATGAAGGGGGTGGTAAGATTTGGCAAGAAAGGGAAGTTGAGCCCTCGTTATGTGGGCTCTTATGAGATTTTGGAAAGGGTTGGTAAAGTTACCTATCGCTTAAAACTACCTAACGATTTAGCTTCGGTTCATCCGGTTTTTCATGTCTCTATGTTTAAGAAGTGTGTCGGTGATCCCGAGTCTATTCTTCCTATTGAAGGTCTTGGAGTCAAGGATAACCTCTCTTATGAGGAGGCATCGGTTCGAATCCTTGATAGGCAAGTGAAAAGGTTAAGGAACAAAGAGGTGGTTTCCGTAAAAGTGTTATGGAAGAACCACCTAGTTGAGGGTACAACATGGGAGGCCGAGGCCGACATGAAAGCCCATTATCCTCACCTTTTTGATATTTAAGGTTAGTCATTCTCTCTAATGATATAACTATGCTAGATATTGAGAATCCTTGATGTTTTGGTGAAATTATTTTCTCAAAAATCCTAGTTTTTAGAGACTTCACAATGAAGTCACTGTAAGGTGGCCTTAAACAAAATTTGAAATTTGTCTTGCTTCTTGCATATTTGATTCAAGTCGTGTACTGTGATATAGTGAATCCTTGTGTATATTATATGAAGCATATTGATAAGATGAACTTTGTACTAATCGACTTGTGTATCAAATGATTGAGCTCATGTGTGTAGTCATGAGGAGATACCTCATGAGGAAACTTTGAGCTTATGTGTGATAAATCGATGTTTTGAAGTGTTTTATTGAAATGATGTGATTCATGCTAATTGGACATTGTGAATTGGTTGAGCTGCTAGTCTAGAGTCCTTTTCCGTCCTTTAAAGAGTGTTTAGTGCCATTCGGGGACGAATGTTCCTAAGGGGCGGATAATGTAACATTTCAAAATCCCAAGTCACGTGGTAAGACTTAACCAGGATCCTTAAGGTCTAAATCATTGTTCCTAGCAAAATTAGGTGTATATAGAGTGGTTAAAGTGTTGTAGAACCGAAATGTTCAAGAACGTCCATGACGTCCGGAAAGTTGGTTCATGAAAGGGCTAGTGTGTTCTAATTAGTTTGACTAAGTTTAAGGGCGGGAATCGAGCGAAAGTTTGCAGCAATAGGTGTAGCACATAGTGAGGGATGGTTTCATGATGTAAAAGTCAGGGTACGTTTCCCCAAGGACCAACCAAGGGCCCTCGATGAGGACCCTTATGGCAGGAAGGTGCAACACTGTCTGGCAGTGTGCCTCGACAGATGGCTCGACGGGGCATCACGGGCATGATGGGGCATCGAGGCCACCGTCGTCCCACCCTTAGTCGCCTACTCAAGAACCCTCGCATGCACAGTCGCTGACCGAGACGACGGAAGTGCAGGACTGAGGGAGGGTCGTCCATCACACCCCCGACGGGCCATCGACGGGGTTCCGTCGGTTGGGGGCCTGTTATGTTTCGGTGAGTTAAAGTATAGTTCATTTAATTTGTTAAGTGTGTTAGGGGTAATTGGGGATTAAGGAAAGACTAATTAAGTTGACATATCCCCACTATAAATACCCCCAATCCTCATTAGCCTAATCACAATTCTCAAAATAAACTCTCTTTTGTCTCTCTACTTTCTCTCTCTATTGGAAGACTCCATTGAAGAATAGCTTGGGAGGTGAATTGGGGGCTGGTTTAGCACGAAATCACCATCAGAACGTCATCAAACCTTAAGGTATGGGATCTAATTCACCTTTGGGACTTCTTTCCTCAAAGGGCTCCTTCAAAGATTTTCCAAAAGTTGAGTTTCATATGGGTTTCAACCAATTTCGAATTTGTTGTTATGAATTAAGTTGTTCATGTATTCTTTGTGTCATGATGAGTAGATTATCATATATTGTAACTTTATTATGATGATTTGAGGTGGTTTGGTTTAGATTGAAGATGATGACCCTTAACATATAACCCTAGGTATGAGACTGATATGAATTAGGTTGGGTTTGATGTAATTGATCTTATTATTGGTTAAATCATCTTAATTGATTGTTATTGCATTGCTCATGAATCTATTTTGATGAATTGATGTCTTTCATGCTAATTCTTGAGTATTGAATTTAGGGTAAGAAGATAGACATAGATATCATGTTATCAAGCTTTTATTTAGTACTGAATTATAGTGTAGTGACTCTTCTAAATTAGTTCTTATGTGGATTGTTGAATTACATTAGTTTGATGATCAAATTTGGGTTGGTCTATGGGTTGATGGCAAGGCCCTTTTATTGGTGATCTATGGAGGAGTGTTTGTAAGTCTTGATTATCCTAATTCTTACTTCTATTGTGGTTAATTGTCAATAAGCTATGATGTTGTGTTGAAGTATACCTTGTTTAAGATGATAGGATGGTATGATTATTGAATTGAAATGCTTTAGGTTTTGGTTGTGAGGTTGCTGGGAGTACATGTTATAGAGAAGTTGTTACGTAAAGATGTGCTCTATTATGATAAGATGTGCAAGTGTTAACTTCACCTATAAGAATTGTGAATGAAAGGACTAATTCTCATAAAATTCTTATTGCGCTATGACAACGAATATATGAGGTCTAGGATCTATGACCTAATATATATATTTATGATTTTAATAGGAGTAAAGGCTTTTAAATAAAGTGACCTAGCTTAGTACCGAGTGAGCGTGTATGTGAGGGAGTGACACTTTCTTACATAAGGAAAGGTAGGGTTCACTACGGTCCTCACAGGGTGGATAGCCTCATGACCTAAGATAGGGTGTATAGTTGATATGTCCATGGTTCTTTTCCCCAAGCTCCATCAACTACGTTGCCACCATAGGATACTAGCTAGTGGATCCAACTAGATAGCTACGTTTATGTTAGGTTCTACCTTGGCCGGTAGACCACCTTCCATCGGCGTAGGGTTTTATGACACCGGATTCCTCATTTCCTCATGTGGTCTATGTCGGTTAAGGCAAGAGTTCCCTAAACTAAAATGAATGAATAAGATGTAGACTAATCGAAGTGACTTGAGGGGTTTGACTTTAGCTTGGGTATGGTTATGGGACTCTACCTACGCCTTGCACTAGTTTGCCTTGATAGGAGTTTTGAGAAGTCAATATTATGTACGTAAATGGGATATAATGTAAATGACTTTGTACATTTAATAACATGCTTATGAGTATGAGGTTGATGTCCTTTGTTGAAGAAGAATACTACATGAAGATTATAGTTAGTATGATTTGCTTTGCTATGCTTTACCCTTAGCCCCTGTTTTATAATGATATTTCTTGATGATAGGATCTTAGGAGATTAAGGGATTAAATGTGATGGTATGCATGTCGTATTGTTAGTTGCTTTGTATACTCAAGTAATTGGTCTAAATGGCATGATTTTTTCTTAAATGTCCATTTCTAAGCATACTTGATTGGTAATTGTGCATATGGTTTCATACTTAGTACATGTGGAGTACTAACCCCATCTCCTTCCCTTTTCCCAAACATTTAGGTTCCGGTCATTGATTTGGCTTCGAGGTGCTTGGAAGGAAGAATTGGATATCTTATCATCCAAGTGGTAGGTCCTCATTCTCCTGAGGGTGATGCGACATTCTACTACCATGCTACTTAGTTATTATAATTCTGTATTGACTCTATTACTCATTTGAGATGATGTTGTATATAGCCTATATGTGGCTTCTTTTATTGATGTAGGGCTATGCCCAAGATTTATTGTCTTTGTTAGATGGTTTATGAGATGAGACGGCTTTTATGACTTTTATTTCTTTACTATATAAATGGGTGAAATAAAAGTAGAAGACTATGTAAATCTTCGTATATGAACAAGTCTATGTATACTTGATATAAATACGATTTTGTGTATGTAGAGGTCTATGTAAACCTTTAAGTAGATATAGATAAAAAGTTTTAAATTCTTTCACATTTTAATCGATGAATGCTATGACGAGGCTAAGAGGCTTGTCTTAGTTCTCAAAGAGGACGACGACTCTGGTTACGTCTGGTGGTAAACCCGAATGTGACACCCTTGGCATAGAATTTCCCCGCTTCCACTCTAAAATGGGCTCATTAGGGAATTGAAATTCCACTATCTTTGTTCTACAATCAATGGAAGCAAAACATTCATGAAGCCAATCTATACCCAAAATGATATCAAAATCAAACATGTCAAGTTCTACCAAATCAACAAGAGTAACTTTATTGGGTAGCATCACAGGACATTTCCTATAGACTCTTTTTGCAACTACAAAGTCGCCCATTGGGGTACAAATCGAAAAGGGTTCAATCAAAACATCGGGAAGTACATCAAATTTCCTATCTACCAAAGGTGTAACAAAAGAAAAGGTAGCACCTGGGTTAACCAAAGCATAAACTTTAACAGAGAAAACTTGTAACATACCCGTCACAACGTCGGGAGAGCTTTCTTGTTCATCCCTATCCTTGAGTGCATAGAAACGGTTCATATTTGGAGATTTAGAACTAGGACTGTTTAATTGAGCTTGGCTATTCCCCTTCACTTGACTTCTCACATTAGCACAATCCTTCACCATATGGACACTTCTAACAAGGCATTCACCCACATGTTTCTTACCATACTTACCACAAGTTGGTCTTTCTCCTTGTGTATCAACATTTCTCCGTTTTTAAGGTTTAGTATTAGAACCTCTATCATTGCAATTCTTGGATAAATTTGAAGGAACCTGGTTTGAAAACCTCTTCTTAAACTTAGTCTTGTCTTGAACATCAAGCCTACTCTTAGAAGAACCACTTTTAAAAGACTTTGCTCTCTTAGCTTCCCTATTCCTCATCCTTAGATGACTTTCCTCAACCTGTTCAGCATGAACCATCAACCTAGAAAGATCCATATTGTCATTAAGCATTGCTTCACGACATTCTTCTTCAAGCTCTATAAACACGCCCCTTACATAACGGCTCATTTCATCCCTAGCATTGGAAACCAAAGAAGAAGCATATTTGGACAACTTAATGAACTTCAAGGAGTATTCTTTAACACTCATACCTCCCTGACGAAGGTTGATGTATTCCTCTACCTTATCTTCTCTTTGCTACCTTGGGAAGGATCTATCAAGAAAGGCCTTTTTAAAGATCTCCCAAGTCACGGTACCATCTCCTATCCTTCCACTGGTTGTACCATGTCAGAGTCACATCCTTCAGTTGATAGGCACCAAGATCAGCCTTCTCAATATTACTCACCCCCATAGCAAACAATATTTTGTATACCTAATCAAGGAAATCTTGGGGGTCTTCATCCACTTTCGATCCAAAGAACATGGGAGGATTCATTCTCGTAAAATCTCTCAAACGGATAGATATAGTACTAGCATGTTGGTTCTCTCAAGGAATAACCTCCCTGTTAGCTTGTGCCGTAATGGCCTGAGCTTGGGTGGTGCTGGCTTGGTCCATTAGGAATAGGGCTGCCCTCACCTCACCATTTATAATAGACGGAGGATTCACCGGAACTTTATCATTTGCAGCATCTTGCACTTGAGGAGCATTTCGATTTCATCCACCATTCACAATCTCATCTCCTACTCTCCTAGCGGTTGTCCTTCTTGTGTTAATCGCCTATAACCACAATAAAGGGATTAGATTATAAACGGCAGATAGTGTCAAACTGTAAAGTCAAGACATAGGAGTTTCAAGAAAAGAGAAGTTTCCTAGTCATTACATAGCCTCTTATCCATAATTGTGGAGCGCTTCAGAATCATGAACAAGACACTAGGTAATTTGCTTTAGTTAGACATCTATCCTAAGGATATTTGACTTCATGCTCTTATACAAAGATTGTCACACCCGAAGAGTATACCCCAGATAAGACCGGCGTCGTCGTCCTCTCAGAGGACTCAGACAAGCCCTTAGCATTCGTCATAACATGTGATCAGTAAAAAATGGGGAAAACTAAAACTTTTACATTCAACATGAAGTATACTTAGACTTTATACTTAACATTCATAAAACATACGATATTCTAAAAATTTGTCTCACATATATAAAACCATCTAAAGAGTGCAAAGCCAATATATAGTAGTAATGCCATAGAGGCCGTAGTACAAAAGAATCCAAAGAACATAATGGAAATAGGATATTCATAAAACTACTAAGACTTCATAAACTGGAATATGAAAGATAGCATCCCCGAACATGAGGACCTACCTTGACTTGGAGAAAGAGTTCCAAGCTTCTTCAAATCGACCTCCTTAAACTTCAATGGCCGGAACAAACAGTGATAGTAATATAAAGTAATGGGGTTAGTACGCCAAATGTACTAAGCATGTGTATATGCACGTAACATTTAAGGACATGCATAAAAAAGGATCATTTACCATATCTTTAGAAAAATATGCTAAGTCATATGAAAGTCTTCAATCCACATACCATGTAACATATACAAGTTAAGAATTCCATCAGCTTAAAGTATGATAATAATCAAAGACATATTATCAAAGAGTCATGTTAACATTTCATATTCTATTGTTCATATAATCATAACGTAAAAAAACACTTCTCAATGATCCCATCCCCAACCTACAAGTGAAATGGTCATGTGAAGCCCCATAACCAAACACAACCAAGTAGATACGATAGGGGACCATAAGTAAAGCTTTGCTTTATGTAATAACAAAGTAGTCATCACTTCATATAACAATATAACCCAATAATATATTCATCATAATGACCAACATTCATATAAGAGTAACATCATGTATCATAAACATATATCTTTCATATTATCATATTACATAAGAACAATCTCCTAGGACTTCCTTTAGAGTCAACTTATGCAATGTCTAGGTAGAGTCACACACCCCTACCTATACTAAGCAAACTCCTCAAGTTACCCTAGTCAACATCTATTTACTTGTCGTTCATTTTATATGAGGGAACATTCGCCTTAACCGACATAGACCATGTGAGCTAAACATGGAATCTGGTGTCATAAAACCCCACACCGAAAGAAGGTGTCCTACCGGCCAAAGTAGAACCAAACATGACATAGCTTTCCACGTGGATCCACTAGCTAGTATCCTATGGTGGAAACATAGTTCAAGCACTACGATATATATTAGAGACCCATAGTTCCACATTACATGGCATACTCTATCTCATGAGTGTCATTGTGAACCTACCTTCCAACTAGGGAAGGGAAACCTCTCATATCTAGTCCATCGGTGCTTAGCTTAAGTCCTTTTCTTGAATAACCTTTAAGTTGTCTTTTATCACAAGCTTATCATAGATCATAGGAGATTAACTCCTTGTATAAACATGATCATGATCTCTTTAGGATTTGATGAGAATTTCCTTTCATCATAACCCTTCGTATGTGAGATTAACATAACATAGTCTACTTGTGTAAAGCATACAAGAGAATATCGTAACTTGCATTTTTCGTGTTCTTATCATGATCTCACAAGTAACATGTTCATATCCCAACATATACACATAGCAACATCATTCATACTTCCATAAAATAACATCATGATTTATAGGCTAACATAAACATTGTAGAGTAATCACAACTTTAGAAGACTTACCTCTTGCTTACAAGAACCTTATTCAAGAATGTACGTTCAACTTACCACATTCATAATCATAACATAGTGAAATACTTAATAGCATAATCAATAACAACTCTTAAAATCATATACAAGATCAATGTATTATGTAGGATTAGGGAAAGTTTCATTTAAGAGTTCATTCTAGTCTTAGTTCCAACCCTTCCATTTTCATATTATCAAGTAGTAGAAACAATCATACGGAACGATCATCTAGATAAGAACATGCTTCCAACAAAAGTTAAATATGAAAAACACACTCATCCATTCGTGTGAAATAGACCATAGAAAACACTTACTTTTCATCAAAAATCAAAAATCTAGGGTTCCGAAGAAAATCAGTTTTGTTGAGTTAAAACTCTAGCATTTGAAGTTCTTGAAAACTTATCTTTAAATGACCTCTTGGGGAAAGGAATCAAAATAGTGAAAAATTCATCTCTTATACATGAAGAATCCACGAAAATTTGATGAAAAGCTTGAAGTCTTCGTCTTCTTCCTTAAGCTCTTCTTGTTCTTCAATGGAGTTTGGAAAAGAGAGTGTTCTTTAGAGAGATAAGAGAAAAGTTGTTTTAATCTGATTTAGACGTGTAAAAGTGGTTTAAAACTGGCCTAATATACATATATAGTCTTCCTATTAATTACCCAAAAGACCCTCCATTTAAATTGGTCTTTTTATGAAGTGAAATTACAAAACATACGACTTTAACGATTCAGGGAAGTAGTTGCGCGTCGCGGGGCCAAATCACATCATTTTTATTTAATTTTGAGTTGAGGAAGGGAGGTGTGTGTCAGACTTGTGTTGCGAGGATGCCTCTCAAATATTGTGGCAGAAACCTGCGCGACAAGCTCGCGTTGCACGCCTTGCCTCCAATTCTGCCTGCTCGCAGGATGCCAGGCAGCCTGCCCACCCATGTTTGGGTCCTCTCCAAGGATCCTTCGGGTGGTCCTTGGGGTGTCGTTACCGGACGTTTTGACCCTTTGTACTACATAATACCTATCCAAGGTATCTTTACAAGTTTTATACTTCACTTGACACTTCAAAACCTTCACCAAACATAGGGACGTCAACTAGTTCAACCTAGCTAGTTTCCGCACGTCAGGGTCTTTCTGAGTCGTTTTGGCTCTAACCTTTTCCAAATGAGTTTATTACATTAATACAGGTCTGGAAACATCATTTTAAACATTATATAATAGATTAATCTCTAGTCTAATTCATGGCATTTCCGTAGTGCTACACAAAACTCCCAAAAAACCAACCAAAGGGTCCTTGAGGAGGACCCAACTTCTAGCAAAAAGTTGTCAACATCAGCCCAACCAACGAGGGTAAATCGATGCCCATTAGGTCAGTCGACGCCCCATCGTTTGTGGAGTATTTTTGAAACTTAGGCAAAGGAGATTAAGCTCTCATTTGGCCAGTCTTTGGCAAACCACGGACCAGCAGGATAGTCCGTTGGTGGGTCAATGAGGCATCAAATATGGCCGTCGTTTGAGACCTGCAGTTTTCTGCAGGTTCTCGACCAAGGTTAGGGGTATTTGCGTCATTCAACTAGCGTTTCTAAAATTAGTTGGACGACTTCTTAAGGGTAGTTTGGGTATTTTAAGTGGGTTTATGAGTCTTAAACACTTTGATGAATCCATTATTTCAAAATAAAAACTCAATACCCCTAAAGAACTCTCTAGAACACCATTGAAGCTTGAAGGGAGATTGTATCTTGGAGGGTGATTTCTCCATCATATCTTCTCAATTTTTGTGTCTTAGAATCAATTAATGTATTGCTTTCATCCTTGAATCTCTTTTCTTCAAGGAGCCAATCTTCAAAGTGACTTTTCAAAGACTTCTCAAAAGATGAACTTCTAAATTGTAATCTAGCCATGGGTTCTTGCATAAAATTTTTTGAATCAATTTAATATGATTGAATTTATGTTAATTTGATGATTTTAGACTAAAAACACTATGAACCAATGCAAATCATGAAACCCTAGTTTTGACTATTTGATGGATGATTTGATCTTATCTCTATGCTATTGAATTCTTGTGTAGTTATTAGGGCTATTCAACTATGAAAGAATAAGGATATAATTTTAAGTAGGCTGTCCTAATTTGATAAATTCATATTTTATTATCTTGCATTCATTGTATATTGTGATTATTTGGTTGAATTGGTGACTATGGCTATTGGTAGGAGCCTTTGAATAGTGAGTTGGTTGAATTGGCTATAGATTTGAGTTGTGAGGTTGGATTGGTAGTATGATGACCTAAACTTCTCTATGTTTTGTGGTATAGATCTTCAACTATGATGATGATTTTTATGGTCCACTTATGGTGGCGGTGTTTATGTGTTATACTTGTCAATAATGTGGCGTCGTCGGCATTACTTTTTGAATTTTTAAACAATGTGGCCTCGTCAACATTACTTTATGAATTATGGCTTTATCATGTTATAACTTGAATATGTGAGTATTGTCAAGGTATTGATGACTTATGTGTATATGTGAATTCAAAGCATGAGTTCTTCTAGTTGATGATATGTCTCTCTAGTAGGCTATAGTGAAGTCATTATGTGTATTACTTGATGTTGAAGTAGGATGATTCTTGATGCATTATATGAGATTTTTGATAACTTAGATTGATGATATCATAGTAGTGAATAGGGAGACCTATAGTTGACATTGGTTGTTCCAGGTGCTCCTAGAATGTTATGCTATATATAATATGTTGAAGTATGTGTGTGTCTTGTGTTGGTAGACTTGTGGCCCTTACTTGATGCATGTAAGATGTGATTATTGATTCTTCACTTAGTATGCTAAAGCTCCTTAGTATTGTATGTGTGATTGCCATGTGACCTTGAACATAGTTAAGAAGGTCCTTTATGTGGAACCTTCAACCTAGATGGAAGGTTATGATATCCTTGAAGTTTAAAAATATATGTATCCTTCTTGTTGGAATGGTGGAATTAGGGTTGGTTGGATGGAACGGCATGAAATCATCCTCAGGAAAGTCATTGAGCTATCCTCTTAACCATTGTAGGCAGCCTTAGTGGACCCTCTTTGGTAAGGTGTAATGTGATTGGGTTATGAAAAAGTTATGGTACCTTTTCATATGCTCCATTATTGAAATACTCTATGAGAACAGAGTCTAGCACCGAGTGAGTATGCTTAAGAAGTTGCACTAACTAAGATTACATTAGAGAACAAAGAAACCCTCGATATTCCTTAAACATATGCCTATATGGGATGTATCCTAGTTTTACCATTGGAAAGTAGAACACCCTTATTAGAGTAGGTTATGACTCAAGATTCCATTCCTAGATAGTATAGTCTATGTTGGTCATTGCCTATTCTCATCATATGGGATACATGCTAGTGTTGGATATGTACTATGAATTTTAGATAGTGGAACGGGATGCTATCTAGACATTGCACAATTAGGCCTTGAAGATTTTACTGTGTGAGTACCCTGAGTTTTCTCGTATATCACATTAGAGGAGCACCCCCTAGAAGTAATCGACATCGTCGTTCTTCGAGAGGACTAAGACTAGACTCTTATCATTCGTCATTACATATCATCGATTAAAAAGTGCAGAAATTAAAATTTTTCATCTACATCTACTTCATGAGGTTTACTTAAACCTCTCGCTTACACATAATATGTACAAAGGGAGTTTACATAGACTCCTTGCAATAAGAAGCTTACATAGGCTTCTACTTTTATGTCACACATACAATATACACAATATAGAGTCTAATAGAGATGTCTCTTATAAAACCATCTAAGTAGGAATAGTACATTTGGGCATAGCCCTTACACAAATGTATAATTGCGACTTTGGGCTTACAACAATGTCTTGACGAATAAGAGTTAAACGAATGTCATTACACTATAGCAAGTCACATAGGTACAATGAGTAAAAAAGCATCATCCTCAGATCTTGAGGACATACCCACACTTGGAGAAATGATCCAAGTCTTCCTTGCAAAGTGGTCACGAACCATTCAACCATTGTAACCTAAAATGTTTGGGAAAAAGGGATAAATAGGGGTTAGCACATTGCTTCTAGAAAGTATGGAAACATATGCACATAAAACATAGAAATCATGCAAAAAAGGGACATTTGATAAAACCATGTCAAGTTACTTTCAAAAGCCTTATTCATAACCTAAGAACACATATGAAACAATAATCATAAATTCTTTATCATATTAGAATATTCACCACAAGACGAACAAACTCAAATTAAGACATGTCAACATGTGTATAGCATAGTAGAACCATAGATAAATAAACTCTAATATCATGTTATAACAACAAAGCATGTTCATGAGTTCCTAACATTATAACATAAGTAAAAGCCTTACTCCTAACCCCTTACCAAGCCTACTAGTGCAATGGTTAAGTGAAGCTCCATAACTCCACTCAACCAAGCAAACTAACCAAAGGATCATGAATAATGTTTAACTTTACATAAATAGTTTTACGAGAATTTATCATCACATTTAACAATATAGACCATTAACATGAACAATCAACATAAGGATAACATTCGTTTCATAAAAGCATGAGAAAATAAGAATCACTTTCTAGGATTTCCATTAAGGCCGACTAGTGCAATGTATAGGTAGAGTCCCATACCCCTACCTTGACTAAGTTAAACCCCTTCAGTCCTCCTAGTTAAGTTCATTTTATTACTTCATTTTACTTTCGGGAACATTTTGCCTTAACTGACATAGACCACAGGAGCTAATGTGGAATTCGTATTTGTGGAACCCTACACCAAAAGAAGGTGAAATACTTGTAAAAGTAGTACCAACACATGAACATAGAATGTAGGTGGATCCACTAGCTAGTATTCCAATATGGGCAACATAGTTTAAGAACTAGGAGAAGTACTTAGGACCATCTTTATGCTACATGCATTACAGTCTACAATCTCTTGAGTATAATAGTGAACCTATCTTCCCTATTTGGAAAGGTACACTCCTCACTACTAGTTCACTCGGTGCTAAGCTAGAGTCCCTTTTGAAATGTCTTTATTTAACAATCACAACTTAGTTTGGGTCATAGGAGAATATCTCCTTGTATAGTAATATTCATTATCTCAATATGAATTGCATGAGAAAACCTTTCAACACAACCCTCACATGATAGATTAGCACATTAACATCATTGTATCATAGTAAGGAATATAGGTACTTCATAACCAACCTTATATCATTATATCTTGAATATAATCTCACAATCACATAATCAAGACATTTCAATTACATCATCATACCACACCTACTCAACACAATTACAAGACATAATTCAATTGAACTTCATCACCAAGTACAAGGCATTATAATTGAAACAAAGGTTTAGGACAATAAAGACTTACCCAATCTTCTTACAAAGCCATCATCATGGTCTTACCATCAACAAACGAATTCCATCCTTTAATAGGTGTAATAACATAATTCAATAGTATTAACCCAATAACCAAGTCAATTGCATCATTACAAGTCAATTCAACACTAGTTCATAACCTAGGGTTAGGGAATTGGGTAAATTCAAGATCTATTCCTCATACTAGGTTAACTCATCAAGAAATAGCATAATTGAATAATAATACATCATAATATAAGAATAATAATCAAAATAAACCATAGCAAGTACAATTTAGAGGATCAAATTCGTGCAAGGAAGAAACCCATATGAAATCATCTTTTTGAAAACCAATTTTGGAAGAACCCTTTAGGGAAAGGAATCCCAAAGGTGAAGAGTTCCCATACCTTGTTAATATTTGAAGATTGATGGACAAAAGCACCCTTATTGCTGACTCAAAACCCTTAGACTTTCGTCTTCTATGAAGTTTCCTTGGGACAAAGAAAGTACGAAAAGGAAGAGCAATTTGGGGGTGTTAAGTTGTTTTTAGGCTTAGGGTAGGTTATATTTTTAATTATCTGACCTAATTAACCACCCCTTATCACTAATTAAAACCCTAACTAACTAACTAATTTAATGAACCAATTAAAAACTCACCAGCGAATTTCAGAACTGACCTAGGAGACTCTGAGCTACGGTCCATAGGTCAGTCGATGCCCATGCCACCCAACTATCCTGCACCTCCGTCGTTTGCGACAGAGAGTTGCCAAATTGGCCTTTTTGGTAAAATGGTTAAGTGACCATCGATAGAGGCATTTACTCCCCGTCGATTAGGCCATGCCTCGTCACCTGCAATCGTCGATGGCTACTTCTTGTACTGCCCTATTTGGCAGGTTTGGGTCAAAACTGAAAGTGTCCTACTCAAGGACCCTTAGGGTTGTCCTTGGGGAGTCGTACCCAGACGTTTTTACCCTAAACCTACCCTAATATTTTGTGAACACCTTTCCACAAAATTTCATCCATTTTCTACTCTAAAAACCTCGTGAAATAGACTAAGGCACACTAGAAACTTTTTGACTAGTCTCCGAACGTCATGGTTGTTCCTTGACGTTTTCACTCTAATACTTCCTAAATGAGTTTTATACACTATTATTGACCTTAAAACGGTTTTACAAACCTTATACACTCATGTGAGGCTCTAGATTATGTTTTGGACTTTCGGAGTGATACATTATGCCCCTCCCCCTTAGGAACATTCGTCCTCGATTGACACTAACATCTTTTGAAGGGAAAGGATAGACTCAATACTAGAAGCCCAACCAACAACATACACAATAAACATGAGTTACAACTCAAATCTTCATAACAACATGGCATTTACACATAACAATTCAAAACTTCAATTACTACACATAAGAGCTCAAAATCACAACATGATGAATTTCCTTCTGACAACAACATGAGCTCATTATATCATTAAAGAGTCACTTATGTCAAAAATTCAACCTATCAACATGCTCGATATTATTCATAAAGGCAATAACATACCCAATACATAATAAGTGCAAAACAAGCAAAGGAGCATTTTTCCATGAAACTTCATTTTAGCAAAAGCCTTTATTATGAATATGCACATCTTTGAAAACAAACCAAATTGAATTTACTTATTATTTTTATTATTAATAAGACAAATTACATTAATCAACAATGAGATGAGGGTAACGTGACTTCATGTCGGCCTCGGCCTCCCATTTAGCTCTCACGAGTAGGTGGTTTCTCCATTAAACTTCTACAAAGGCCACCTCTTTGTTCCTAAATTTCTTCACTTGACGATCAAGGATTTCCACCAGAACCTCTTCATAGGAGAGGTTCTCATCCACACCTAGACCCTCAATAGGAAGAATGGACTCAGGATCACTGATGCACTTCTTGACTATGGAGACATAGAACACTGGATGAACCGAAGGTAGTTCACTAGGTAGTCTCAAATTGTATGTAACTTTGCCAACCTTTTGTGAAATTTCATAGGGACCCACATACCGAGGACTCACTTACCTTTCTTTACAAATCTCACCACCCTTTTCATGAGTGAAATTTTTAGATAAACCTTATCACCTTCTTCAAATTCTAAGTTCCTCATCCTATGGTCGGCATAAGACTTTTGCCGGCTATAGTCTGTTTTAAATCGGTTCCTTATCATATGAACTTTCACCAATGTTTTATAAATCAATTCAAGACCAAAAAGTTGAAGACTCGCGCACTTCAAGCCATCCAATCGAATATCTATATCTCCTACCATACAAGGCCTCAAAAAGAGCCATCGATATAGTTGAATGGTAACTATTGGTATAAGAAAACACAAGCAATGGCAAGTGTTTATCCCAATTTCCCTTGAAATCAATTACAGAAGCTCTAAGCATATCTTCAAGGGTTTGAATAGTACGCTCCTCTTGACCATCCGTTGGGGGATGAAAAGCGGTGGTTAACCTCACCTTTGAACGTTACCCTTTTTGGAATGACTTCCAAAACTAGATGTGAATTGTGCAGCCCTATCCGATATGATGGATAACAGAATACCATGACGACACACAATCTCATCTATGAAGATCCTTGCATAATCCTACTCCGAGTAAGTGGACTTGACGGGAATAAAATGAACTTATTTGGTCAACCTATCGACAACCACCCATATAGAGTCATTTTTCCTTTGAGTCTGAGGCACACTGTCACAACCCGAGACCCCACACTAGAAGTTAGGCCACAATATCGGATTGTGGCACGGCTTACTCGACCTCTCGGAGGTCTCATACAAGCCTTTCATATCATTCATCGCATACATAATGAAAAGTAGTGCGGAATTAAAACTTTTCATAAAACAATATCGTAGTCTTTAAAAACTCTTTCATATAGAAGTAATAGGAAATACTAAGTATCAATCTCATCATCTTAAGACACAAGAGTACTTGGGACACGGCCCATACGAAATAGAAAACATAGTACTACTAAGTCTATTACAATACTTCAATATGAAACATAAAAGACATATGTGTCCTCGAGTCAATTGAGGACATAATTCAACTTCTCTTGAACGGTCTTCTAAATCCAAGTCTTCTTCCCAAAATCTCTTCACCTACCAAGAACTATATAAATAGATAAAAGTATGAAATTAGTACCACCACATGTACTAAGTATGTCTTATGCATAAAAATCATGAAAACGGACATTTATTGGAAATAGGCATCGTTTAATTTAAATATCATAATATCATCATAAGAACAACATTTATCAACTTAGAATCGCATAAGAAAACATTAAAATTAATTAAGACATTTTAGAGATCACTTCACGGTAACCTCAATTCACTGTACAGTGAAGTTCTTCACTGTTACAGTGAAGTCTCTTTACTCCTTTTTAAGACACTTCCTAGCATGTAGTCTTCTCACGAAAGCTATCCTAAGATTTACTTAACTCACACAAAGAGATACCGCCCATACACCCTCTCTAGATGTGCCTAAACGATCCTTAAGATTACTCATGATGAGACACATAAAAACCTACAATACACCAACATACATAATATGAAAATATCCCCTACCAAGGCTATCAAAAGACTTACATAAGTATTCCTAGAAGAGAACGCCCATACACCCTCTTCAAGGATACCTAAATAATCCTTAAGACTTCCTAAGTTTAGATCATGTCTAACATAACAAGCAATTTCCCTAACTAGAGTCATTTTCAAGACTTCCATAGATAAGACATGAAGAGATCATCCTTTATGCCCTCTTCACACTTTAACAAAGGAATCCTTAAGTATCTTTAGATTAGTTACTTATCTATTTACATATTTTATATCATTAAGTCATTAGTTCATTAGTTCATTTAAGAGACATACATCACATAAAGGACATTAAAATAATGGTCTTGGACAAGACCTAGGGACTCTTACTAACATCTTCAAAGCCTATTGTGCAATGTCTAGATAGCGTCCCATAACACCACCTAAACCTCATAGAACTTCTATAATGCTAATATATATCTCATATGATGAGAATAGGCAATAACCGACATAGACTATGGTAGCAAAACATTGAATCTGGAGTTCTATCCTCCTCCGATGAGGTTTTTCTACTTGTCAGTGGTAGAACTAAGACACATCCCATGTAGACACATGGTTAAGGAATATTAAGGGAATGCTTTGTAATCTAGTCTCATTCTTTAACTAGAACTACTTCCCTTACCATACTCACTTGGTGCTAGCCTTCGTTCTCATAGATTAAATCACCTAAGGTTCATACAAATGGGTCCCATATCATTTTCACGACCAAATTAAATTTACCCTACCAAAGCAAGGTCCACTAGGGCTATCTCACTATGGCGACAAGAAACTCATCATGACTTTCCTAAGGATTGATATGATGTCGTTCCAGCCAATCAACCTTAAGTCCATCATTCATTACATGAAGGATACCATTACGACTTTCGACTTCAAGTTTCATAACCTTACCACTTGGTTCAAGGTTTCACATAAAGGACCCTCTTATCATCATTCAAGGTCTCACCTATCATGCATTCATTCAAGACTAAGACTCTTTAGCTTCCTAAGTCAAGACATCACATACTTCACTTTAGCACATATAACATAAATTCATTAGACACTTAATAATGACCCTTAACATCATTTAGTCAATCTATTCATTACCTTAACATTATGTGCATAACCATTATAGACTCATATAGCCAAGTTAGGAACAACCATATATCAACTCTAAGACTACAGACTTAACACATAGTCATAGCATAACATGATTTCCTATATAGCATGGATAGACTACGACATACTTTCTCATGTAAGTAGATATGATCATACATAACCTAATTAACTATACAAATATCCATATAACTTCAAGTAGTTATGACAAGGCCATGATCATCAATATACTTAAAATAACGCCAACAAGGCCATGATCATCAATATACTTAAAATAACGCCGACAAGACCATGATCATCAATATACTTAAAACACACCGACAAGGCCACATCAATTCACATAACACCACTACCATAAGTGGACCAAACCAATCACAACATAATTGAAGTCTAATTAACATTAATTAAAGTAAAATAGGGCAGCGTACCACCACTTCCTCATCAACACTTCAAGTCAATGCCAAATCATCCAATTCAATATCATAAGGCCCTTACCTATGGCCATGAACACCAATTCAATACATAAACTATAGTACTCAATGAAATCTAAGCCAATTCAATATATATTCAACAATCTAAGACAAATTGGACATCAATTGAATACAGTTCTTATATCATTAGAAAGCCGATAAGAAACTACACATTAGTTCATAATCATTAGACCACCATCAAGTAACCCATACATTAGTCAAAAACTAGGGTTCATCAATTACATGGATACATAGGTTATTTGAGTTAAAATAACATTAATAACAACAATTCAATCACTAAACAATGATTAGAAGCCATTAATGCAATAACCCATGGTAGATCATGAAACAGGTCAATTCAACTTTAAAAAACTTTAGAAAACATCTTTGAAAGTTGGGCTCCTTGATGAAATGAGTTTCAAGGATCAAAAACCATAACTTAACAATGCTAATACTTCAATTTGATGAAGAATCTTCACTCAAATCACCAAGCCAAGCTCTTCCTTGAGTTTTAGCTTTAATGGAGTCTTGGGGAATTTCTAAGGGATTTTGGGGTTTTGATTTTGAATAATGAAATCTTCTAAGTGTTAAATACTTATATACATGTATAAAATACAAAATAAACCCTTAAGGAACCGGCAAACTCTTTATTTGGAAATGGGGTGAAATTACAAGTTCACCCCTTGACTTGGTAGTGAACTGCGCAGGAGACAACACCATCGACGGTTGGGCAGTCGACGGACCGTTTGTCAATAAACGGACTGTCCTGTCCTTCCGTCATTGAGTTCAGAGACTCAACATAGTTCCCTTATTTCCCCATACTAAGTCCTTACCAACAACACCCATATACGGGGCGTCGCTTGGCCCTGAGCCATCGATGCCTCCGTCGTTTGGGGCTGCCTTGGACCGTCTTGACACCAAGTTTTTGGTCCTTCCTCAAGGACCCTTGGATGGTCCTTAGTGATGTTTTCCCAGACGTTTCCAACCCCAAAATTACCGTATAGGAGTTTAGGACCTACCACATGAGTTTCATCCAAAACAAACACGTTAAACTCAACGAAACATGCCTAGACACACTAGGTCTTTTCAAGGCACATCTTTCGAACGTCATGGACGTTCTTGGACGTTTGACCTACAAACTTCTCAAAAATTGACACACTTCCTATATACACCATAATAACTCATTTAAGGACCTTACAACCTCATGAATCACACATAAAAACATAGAACCACATATGATCCACTTAGGTGACTTATTTGTCGAACGTCTTGGTCGTCCCTTGACGTTTGACTTCCGATGCACCTAATACTTTAGACACTGCCTCAATACCCTTTAATAGACCTTTAGCACCTTAGACCACCTTGACAACAATGTTAGTCTCTAGTTCACCTATGTCATTTTTGGGATCTTACACACACCTACCACGAAGTCCATATTAATGTATTCCCACTTCTAAGTGGGAACTTGGATTTCTTGAAGTAAGCCACTAACTTTTGGTGATCGGCTCTAACTTGTTGGAAATTTGGACTCCTTGCAACAAATTCCGCTATGTCCCCCGTTTATCCACACCAACAAAAAACTTCCCTACGGTCATGATACATCTTAGTATAGCCCAGATGAATAGAATAACGAGAAGCATGAGCTTCTTCAAGAATCTAGTTTCTCAAGTCATCTACATTGGACACACACAACCTTTCCTCATACCTCAAAACACCATCCCCCCAAGGATAATGACTCATTACACCTAGGAATAACTGATTCCTTCAACATTAACAATGATTGATCAAGGTTTTTCTTGGACTTCAACTCAACCACCAAAGACGATTCAGAGTTATGATGGACCATAAAACCACAATTTGGGGAATCTTCCAATCTAACACCCAAACTAGCCAACCTATTTTAACGACCGGGGAGCACCCCCTAGAAGTAACATGGTGTACTTGACCTCTCCGAGGTCTTATACAAGCGCATAGTTATCATTCATCGTATTGACATAGGTAAATTTAGTAAAAAATTTAAAACTTTCATAGCACATCACATGCTAGAACTTCACTTCCAATATATATACGTAAAATATCATATTAAATAGTTAATGACCCTAAGTCTCTTTTTCCATCGTAGACTCAACATCAATAGAATAGAATAGGGACACGACCCATATTATTATATCATAATATCAAAGCTATTACATATACTTTGAATTAAACATAACATAGGAAATCCTTGAAACATAAGGTTACCCTTTCTTGAACTTGGGGAAGCTATCCTAGTCCTTCACTTTAAGAGACATCCTCTAGTTACCACCACCTACACTTTGTGTAAAAAGATGAAGAAGAATGGTGTTACTACAAGAATGCACTAAGTATGGCAACCATGCAAAAACATGCATTTGAAGAGGACATTTTTCTTTGAAATCATGCAATATGCCTTTTGAAAAATTCTTCATAAAAATTGACAAAGTTACAAAATATAATTCACATACTTCATATAGGCATAGACACTATACATGTAAACACACCAAGTTACATACATTTCTTTTAAAGCACATCAACCATGTTCATAACATTATCTGCTTTTATCTTAACTCATTAACCCCTAAGTAACCCTTTAGTGATACTTGGTGAAATGCATGAATAGTGTCCCATTCCACCATCCACACTCAAGCATAACCTGAAGTTCACAAAGGTGAACAGTCATACAACCTTCATTAAGTTAACACATACATTAATAGAAGCATATCATGTCATGAGACACATACTTCACATGTAACCCATCATACTTCATGAACCACACATGAGACTTATTCCAAGACAACATAAAATTCATCATTACCAGTAACATCATTAATATGGTAATAGTCTACTAATACATACTTGGATATCATTTCATAAAAACATCATAAGACTTTACTCATAATCCCAAAAAAAGACTACTAGTCCAATGTACATGTGAAGCCACATAACCTTACACATACTAGGTAAACCTAAAAATAGACCACAAGCTACATCATTTACTTCGTACATCAACATGACAACTACAAACATGACAAGTAAGACTTTCTCCATATAGTCAATAACAAAAACATTATGCATATAAGATGAGACCACATTAAATATACACCATAGGACTCATACTATGCATATTATCATAACAAATAAGTTAATACCGTAATATCATGCATAAGAAACATATACATATACATATACATATAGAACACCTTCCTAGAACTCCCCTCAAGAGCTACTTGTGCAATGCATAGGTAAAGTCACATACCCTCACCTACACTAAACAACTTCCCTTGGATTATCCTTGATAGGGTCCTTACTTACTTTCATTGTCCATTTTACGTTAGGGAAACTATAGCCTTAACCGAAACTAAGACCATGGGTACTAAACATGGAATTTGGTGTTGTAAAACCTTACACTAAGGAAAGGTGCTCTACCTTGTCAAAGTAGAAAAGTAACATCATGCTAGCATCTTAGGTGATATCACTTTCTAGATCCTATGGGTCAAACATAGTTTATGCAACTTGGAGGCATATATGGAAACTATGTTGAACCTACCTTCCCACATTGGGAAAGGAAACCCCTTAACTTCAAGTTCACTCATTGCTAAGCTAAGTTCCCTTTATTAAAAATCCATTATTATTATTACTTTATAAAATTAGTCTTTAAGAAATTGACTCCCCATATGCTTAGCTCATAGGTCAAAGATGAGAGAATTCCTTTAATCAACCTAATTCATGTGAAAAATCCTTTCACATGGACATAGCATACTAAAGCACCATCTAGTTTGGGATACACTTGAGAACACCTTTCAAGAGCCCCTCTATTGACTAGATCATCATACATTCATAATGGACATATTTTCATGTACATAGAGTAATCACCCTAGGAGTTATTCTATCAAGGTAGACATGTGCAATGTCTAGGAAAAGTCCCATACCATTTCCTACACTAGTACACCTATCAAGTCAACATAGTTAAGATACATTTCATGCCTCGTGGACATATACTTTACATGCATTGTAGTAGAAATAAGTTCATATGAGAAATATCCCTTCATTAGACACCGCGAACCCATACTACTTATAAGCATGCATGAGGTGTAAGTGTTTGTACATTGGTCAACATGATCACATAATGGATATCAACATCACATTGAGGCACACACCCTCTTAGACCACAATCCAAATTAAAGTCCCTTAAACCATAGACAACTCATATATAGAATAATAGGAACTATAGACCACACACAACCACATTATAACATAGGAGACAAAACATCTTCGTTACTTGAATCTAAGTCTCCTAATCATGCTTAAGACCACACATTCATGTAGAGGTTCACATGTAGGGGTTATGCTACACAAGAGTAACCAATCATTAATAGACTTCAACAATGTCAAACTATTGACCCCTAACCATAACATCTTCATTCATATACAGAAAGCATCATCAATATAACCTAGATCATGAACTAGAATTGGAGACAAGGCATAACACTTCACATAGTGCGATCATCGTAACTAAACTTTCAATATACAATTTCCTTCAAGGCCATGATCACATCACTTATAGAATGATAACAAGGTAAAATCTGACACCATAAGTGGACCATACCACATAATGCTATACAAGGCCAAACATCTAGCAATTCTATAGAAAAGTAGAGAGAATAGGGCCAACTTACAATTCCTCCAAACTTTGATCATCATTGATTAATTCCCATAATTCAACATCAATACATGTATAAAACAGTAGCTAAAGGTACCATTAAATAAATGAAATCATACTTCAAACATCATGGTTTCAAGATCACATTAGGTACACTACTTCATCAACTCTATAGAAAGTAGAGGAATATAGATCAATTTACCCAATACCTAAACATTGATCATCATTGATCACTCATCAACAATTCACATTCAATTCACGTCAATAACAATAGTATTAGGCAATTCAACATAATTGAAGCATAATTCAATAAACATAGAGTAAAGATCACAAGACCCACATTATAAGCGAATCTGAGAATTAGGGAGATCATGGGTTCATTATGGAATTGGATTAAAATTCATCTTAAAATCATTGATTAATGATAATTCATCATTAGAATGCTTTTGAAATCAATTTGACAATAAACTCATGGCTAGATTGAAAGATAGTAATTTTGATCATGAATTCTCTTTGAAAAACATTTGAAGGAACTCATTAGATGAATGTATAACTAAATATGAAGTATCACCATACCTTATTAATTAAAGAACCATGAGAAATTTGAGAAGAAACCATGAAAATCCAACCTCTAGCTTGAACTTAAGTTTTCCCTCCAATGGAGGTTTGAGAGAATTTGGAAGAGAACAAAGATTTTGGATTTTGATTTTCTTATTGGGTGTTGGGGTTTTGGCTTGGGAAAGGGGTTAAATAAGTCATAAAAACAGTTTATAACCATCTCCCCAAGTTATCAAAACACACCCATACTTATTGGGACTTTTAGTCATGTCAAACTTGACTTTAAAACGACGCAACTGGATCGCGAAAGTGACTGCGCATCGCGGAGCGGCCTCTGAATCTGCCCCAAAATAATTTTTGAGGTAGTGAGTGTCATGCTGGGCGCAAGTCGTACAGGCACACATAGTGCCAGGCGTGCAATGCGAGGCTGGTCCCCAATCATACTGCTGAATGCTTTCTTGGGCAGCCTCCTTGTCAGATATTTGGGTCCACCTTGGGGGCCCTTAGGGTGGTACTCGGGGAGTCGTACCCGGACGTTTTGACCCTTAACATGTCTATTAAGATTCTAGGGTCACCCCTACTATTTTTGTACTTCAAACAACACGTAAAAACAAGGAAAACATACAAGGACACACTAGCACGTCCAAAGACCAACTTTCAAACGTCTTGGACGTTCTTGGATGCTTGACCTCCAAATGACTTCAAACCAAGTATATACATACTATAGAACACTTAGTGAAGATATTTAAAAACATTTTAGGCACATGTGATGCTCTAAGCACCTTAATTTATATTCGGGATCTTACAATATCTCCAATTTGAGAACATTAGTCCTCGAATGACACTTGGAACATTTCAAATACATTAAGGACATGAAGGACGCATATAACTTATCAAAATATTCACGATAACATCACATAGAAGTCAATGCACAAAACTTCAAACCATTTCGCACTCAATGCAACACAATCAAGCAAAACCTCTATTCACTCACTTTGAAAATGCATAAACACCCAGACTCTTGTCATGTTCATACGAGGAACGTCCTTCTCCTAATCATAACATGGTCTTTATATTTCAGTTCATTAGGAGATCATTATGCAAACACCATTAAGTCACACATACACAAGTTCAATATCACTTCAAGAAGCAAATAAGCACTCATATTCAATGCACATAAACTTGA
Source organism: Solanum sitiens (assembly GCA_016801875.1). Lineage (NCBI taxonomy): Eukaryota > Viridiplantae > Streptophyta > Magnoliopsida > Solanales > Solanaceae > Solanum > Solanum sitiens. The sequence continues at coordinate 375,806 of JABWTJ010000365.1, read as the reverse complement.
GTCAGTTAAATCAACTAGGATCCTTATCATTCAGTCATAATGCCATGAGTTCCATACTCAACCATACCATGCTTAGTTATGTTTAAGGAGGAATGTCCTTCTCCACCTAACACTTATATTTCTCATGAGTTCTTACAAAAGCAATGCTCAAAGGTCAATTCATTTTAAATGAGAATATCTCATGTTTTAACCAAAGTATGCTCATATTTTCTTTCTTAATGAAGTTAACATGGTATTTCACACCAAACACATCACAACAATAGGAAGTTATTTCACAAAAATTCAATTTCTAGCATGATAATAGTTTTCATAAACAAGCATCAATTTGGGAAAATCATATAATTTATAAGCACACATAAGGACACTAGCTAGACATGCCTTCATTTTTTTTCAAGAGTGAGCCTGCATTCATACTTCTCGAATTATAAAAACCACATAATTTGTGAGAGACTCATCATTTTACATTTTAAGAAGACTCAATTCCTCGTTATGAGGCTAAACACCACACATTTAGAGTGACATTAAGCATGCTTCTTAACTTATCTCATGAAGTCTAATGTACAATTTACACATATGCACAACCAACATGAGAGAACATGAATTTGATCAAAATCCTTTTTCATTTAATTTAGAATATTCAAAACATGCTTAACATAGTGTCAATCAATACATACATTACATATGGAGAATACACAACTCATACTTTATGCAAGACTCCTATCATGCACAAGCTTCTAGGAACTCCTTGGTCTCAAGCTCAAGTAAGAATAGAAGGAAAAGATAGATATATCTACAACCTTACTACTCAACTCATACTACCCCACTTATGGTGAACCCATTTAAGAGAACATTAACTCAACCTTAGGAGAACCTTGGATTAATAACCTTAGCTAATAAGCACATCACCCTACTCTTGGGATATAGGCTTATGCACTCCCACCATCGATATCCCCCAAAAGTGATTTCAAACATAAAGAAGTTCAAAGGAACTCAACATAGGAATATAAAGGGAATACAAAACCTTACAATCAAGGCACATTATCCCATATTTGGGGAAAGCCTAATCACTTCATGCCCTTAATCACCAAGGTCAAGGTAAATCAAGAACCAACCTATATACTCTTCACACAAGAAGATTTAACATCATTGAGGGTTATCACTAATGATCCCAGATTAACGAGTCTACTAACTCAACCACATAAGGTCTCAACTATAACATGAATACTAAGGGTCATAAAACCTTAGGGGAAACAATAGAGGATACTTAGCCATAAGGCCTCTTTTTTCTTCTTTCACAATAGTTCAGGGTAACTTCTAGGTCAATTCAACCCACATCATCACCCTACATGGTAAATACACTACACTCTCTTCTACGATCAAGTCTATACAAAAGACTCCAATCCATACAAGGCAATTATGAACCACCTAACATATATAAAAGCAACAATGAACCATTTGCACAAATACAAGGGCTACATTTTAATTCTTACACCCATATAAATGCAACATGCATTCTTTATCTATCAATCACACGTCTTCAAAACATTTCATCCTAACACACAATATAAGAATATCATCATTCAAAATCATATAGAAAGATACCAATCCCAAAGAAAGCTTAATTTAACTATAACAACTTCTTTAACAAGGTATAACCAAATGATAACATAAATCTTCACATAACATGTCATTTCACCTAAATCACATATATATACATAAATGGAATAACATCAACAAATATAAAGGTTCACCTTCACACATACTCATATAACAATAAAACCAAGATAAGAATCACAACTCACCTTTTCTCCCTCAAGGATCAAGATACCATGTAAGACCCCCAAAATTAGTTAGGGTGTCTAGAGCCTAACTTGCGCCTATACTATGGTTAAAATGTTAATTAAGTGGTTTAAATTAGTCTTGGTTTATTTGATGTCATTTGGAAGTCAAACGTCAAGGGACGACCACGACGTTTGACGACTAGTCACCTAAGGGGCCTTATGTATTTTTATGGGCTTATGTGTGTGTGATGAGCTTATGAGGTTCTTAAATGAGTAAAAATAATGTTTATAAGCAGTTTATGGAGTTTCATGAAGTTTGGAGGTAAAACGTCCAAGAACGTCTAAGCCGTTCAAAAGTTAGCCCTTGAGACGTTCATGTGTGTCTTGAGAGTGCCTTGCATGTTAGGATATTTTTTACGTGTTAATTTTGGGTGAAACTTGCATGGAAGGTCTTTCAAATATTAAGGTGCATATTTATGTTGAAAATGTCTAGGTACGACTTCCCAAGGGCCCCGCAAGAGGCCCTCAAAAAGGACGCAAAGGCTGTCAAGACACTGCCTTGCCATTGTCAATCGATGAGCCAAACAACGACTCATTAGTGAAATGACGCCCCGTTGATGGGCACTTATCCTGGAGAAGTCTTAGACACATGACAGCCCCACACCCAAACAACGGAAGACACAGGATGGTCCGTCGATGGACCAACACCCAGTCGTTGGGTCCGTCGATGCAGGCCTTCAGTTCTGCCATGCACGCTGTCATTTATTAGGTGAATGGGAAATTCACCCCATGTGATAAACAGACCCTAGGTGGTCTATTCACCAATTTTTAAGTATATACAGATGATCTAAACCGTGAATAGCCCTTACCCATCCTCAAATAAAAATTCAAAACCTCCCTCTCCCAACATATCCTCTCTAGAAACCTCCATTGAAGGTGAAGTCAAGGTCAACTTATAGATTGGATTCCCATGGGTTATTCACCAATTTTTAGTGGGTTCTTCATATAATAAAGGTATGGTGATCCTTGATCTCTAGGTATCCTTCTATCTAGAGAGTTAATCTCAAAGTTTTCGAAAGAGATCTCATGATAAAACTTCTCTTTCTTGAATATAGCCAAGGATTCTTTATAAAAATGTTTTTAATGGCTTAATCATGACGAATTGAGGATAATGTATTGGTTTTAACGTGTATTATAATCCAATTGCATTTTGAACCCATGTCCCTTCCCAAACTCGATTTAGCCCTTGCATGGGCATTGTGATCGTGGCTTGTTATTGGTTGAGTTGTGATTCTATTACGTTGAATTTCTCATATATACTGTTATTTATTTATATTAATGGTGAACTGTTAATGAATGATCCATGTGGATCAATGTATGAAGATATGAACATGACTAGCCTACGCCTCGAAGTGATCACTGTAACATTGATTTTTAAATGTATAAAAGTGGAATTTGATTATGTTAAGATTCTTGTAGCTACTGCCTTAGGTTAGTATCGTGGTTAATTGTGAGTATAAATCCTGTATGATCATAGTAAAGAAGGCTTGGTATGAATTGATCTAGGTTCTTCTAGTCTATCATGTAGTAACTTGTGATCTTGACGTTAGGATAGTTGTTATGAGATTCGACTATGGTGAATAGTCTTAGCTACTACCTATATGTGTAATGTTATGATAATTATGTATACTTGTTCGAATGTAAATAGATAACAATTGAATTGGTAAAGATGAATGTAGGTTTTTTTAGCCTATAGACTTGATAGAGTAATGTATATGTTGTGATCTATATTCTAGGGTGGATGAAACATGATTTCGCTATGATGTTCTATATCTTTAGGTACAGACCTAAATTTATATTATTGATACAATATGATTGATTAACGAGACTAGGGAAATTAGTTGATGATCTATAACTCTCTACTTTCTAGTATATTTGTAATGTATTGTATTAGATTGTAGTATGATCTTGTAGCGATTTGTACATGGTTTATTTCATGATTAAATGTATATTTATATACTTCCCTATAATTTATTGATGATGAAAAAGGAGTATTGATCAATGATGATCAAAGGTTGATGAATTTGTTAGAATGGCTCTTGCCCTCTACTTTTCTATATTGTTGTAGGTGATGAAGCCTTGTATGGACTTGTGTGGTATGGTCCACTTATGGTGGCAATGTTTACTTTATTGTCAATATATATGTGTTTAATATGTCCTTGAAGGCAAATTGATGAATATATGAGTGTGTGGTTATGATGATCACCTTATGTGTAACTTGTGCCTAGTCTTCTACTCTAGTTGTGAATCTAGGTTATGTTACTATTGTTATGAGCATGTGAATGATTATGTTAGGGTTATGTGTAGGTGGTGCTATTAATGAAGTATTAAGTATTGATGATGCCTACCTATGTACCCCTATGAGAATGCATGAATAGCAAAAGTCAGGAGTCGTAAGTGTTATATGAAGTTGGCTTGTTTCCTATGCTATTGTTTGTTGTGTAGTCTATGCTTGAAAGTGCATTGTGATGCTAACAGGGTGGCTTCCTCAATGTGTTTTTTATAGCCATGATGTCATCATATTGATCAATGTACACAGACCCTCACTCTACATGCATGCTTACAAGTAGTATAGAATTATCGTGTCTAATGAAAGGTTGTCCTCATATTCACTAGTGTCTACTACTATGCATGTTAAGATTATGTCTATAAAAGTATGATATTAGTTTCCTTAACTAGTATGACTTGATAGGTGTACTAGTATGGGCAAGGGTATGAGACCTTGCCTATGCATTGCACATATGTGCCTTGATAGGATAATTCCTAGGTTTGGTTCTCTATGTGCATGAATATGGATGTATGGTCATGTGTGGTCTTAATGTGTGTGTTAAAGGAGAGCTCACATATATGTATACACACACATGAATGATGATCTAGTTAATAGTAGAGTCTCTTGAGAGGTATGCTCAAGAGTACTCTAAAGCTAGATAGGTGCTTTAATATGCTATAAGCATATTAGGAATAAATATCCTAAGCCTATGTTTTAAAGTAAAGTTACTAAAGGCATTTAATAAAAAAAGTAGCATAGATTCGCACCGAGTGAACTTGATAATGAGAGGTGTTGTCTTTCCTAGGAGGAAGATGCACCATTTGTTCCTTATCGAGTGTTGAGGAAGGTTCACCAATTTTTTCTCATAAGATGAGGCTCCCATGTCAATGAGCATCTAAAGGGTTATGTATATCTCTTAGATCCACAAAATATGCTTGACACATAGGATCTAGAAGGTGATTTAGTTCGTATGCTAGGATATATGTTAAGGTTCTACTTTGGCTAAGTGGAACACCTTTCATTGGTGTAAGACTCTACAACACCAAATTCCATGTTTAGCACCCATGGTATTATTGTCGGTTAAGGCTATAGCTTCCCTAAGGTTAAATGGACAATGGAAGTAATATGAAGTAAATGATCCTAACAAGGATAACCTAAGGGAAAGTACTTAGGATAGGTTGAAGTAGTGAACCCACCTAGACATTGCACAAGTAGCTATCTAAGGGAGTCCTAAAAAGGTGTTCTAATATATGTCTCTATGTATATGTTCCTTATACATGACTTTGTAGTATTTGTGTACTTGTTATGATTAAATGCATGGTATGAGCCTATATGATGTAGTCTTGATGTACATGCTTAATATTGGTCTTAATGACTATATGATGAAGGTCTTGCTTGACATGAATGAAATTATCTTCACTTACTTGTTGGTGTATGAAATAGAGTATAAAAGCTTGTGGTCTCATGATAGGTTAACTACTTGTGTATGAGGTTATGGGGATTCATATGTACATTGCACTAGTAGACTTAGATTGGGGTCATGGGTAAGGTCTTATAATGATTTATGTGAAGTTAAGTAAATGGGTGTGCAAGTTGATGTAACTTACAGTAAAGTCATTAAAGTCTTGATTTAAATGTATCTATGATGCTTTATACTTCTATCATGATATGTGTTGGCTTATGTAGGTTGTATGTATGCTTTCTTTGTGTCCCTAAGGTGATGCATTGCACTAAGTATCACTAGAGGGTTACTTGGGAGGGTAAGGAGTTGAAAGAAAAGATGTTCACTGTAAAAGGTAATTAATCACTGTAAAGTGAAAGGAGCTCATTGTAAAGTAACCCCAAATAAGGCATAAATTCTATATGTGATTTTATATGATGTTTAGCCTTTAAATATGTCTATATGAAGTATGTGAATGGTATAAATGCTATTGTATCAAGGTTTTATAAAGTTTTCACAAAAAGGCATGAAGTATGATTTAAAGTAAAATGTCCCTTTTAAATGCATATTTTTGCATGGTTGCCATACTTAGTGCATTCTTGTACTAATTCCATTCTTCTCTACTTTTTACACCAAGTGTAGGTTATGGATTCTTAAAGGATGTCTCTATAATTGACGAGCTTGATATGTGATTCCCAGGCTCAAGTAAAGAATACTTAAGTCCAAGGATGTCCAAATGTTTAGTTTACTATAATGATTTTAAGTATTGTACTTATGTATTATGTTGTAAGGGTCTTGTCCCTGAGGTACTCTCATGATGTTGAGTCTAGGATAGAAAAAAGAGACTAGAGTCTAAATATGTACTTATGATATTTTATATATATGAAGTTAAGTTTCTAGCATACGATGTGCTATAAAAAGTTTTAAATTTTTCGCTCAATTTACTATGACAATGCGATAAATGATAACTATGGGCTTGTATAAGACCTCTGAGAGGTCAAGTATGCCATGTTACTTCTAGGGGGTGCTACCCAGATGTGACATACCATCTCATCCAAGCAATCATAACTAAAAGACCACCAGACAAGAAAACATAAGAGAAAGATGTTATACAGTTATGTTCTATGGCACGACATGAGAATTGTGAAGAAGGCAAACTCTATTATCATATAGCCTCTCGCTCATATATGTGTCGCGACTCACCACCGATGATCGATACTCTACTAGACGTGGCAATATGAAACTTTGGACCCTAAAACCACTTTCATAAACCTCATTCTCTCATACCACGTTTGTCACAATCGGGGAGCACTTCTTAGAAGTAACATGACGTACTTGACCTCTCGGAGTTCTTATACAAGCCCATAGTTATCATTCATTGCATTGACATAGGTAAATTTAGCGGAAAATTTAAAACTTTCATAGACATCACATGGTAGAACTTCACTTCCAATATATATAAATAAAATATCATAATACATAGTAATAGACTCTAAGTCTCTTTTGCCATCTTAGACTCAACATAAATAGAATAGAATAGGGACACAACTCTTATCATTATTACATAATATCTAAGCTATTACATGTACTTCGAATGAAACATAATATAGGAAATCCTTGAAACATAAGGATCCCTTTCTTGAACTTGGGGAAGCTATCAAAGACCTTCACTTTAAGAGACATCCTCTAGTCACCACCACCTACACTTTATGTAAAAATATGATGAAGAATGGTGTTAGTACAAGAATGAACTATGTATGAAAACCATGCAAAAACATGCATTTAGAGAGGACATTTTTCTTTAAAATCATGCAATATACCTTTTGAAAGATTCCTGTTAAACATTGACACAGTGACACAATATAATTCACATACTTCATATAGGCATAGACACTATCAATGTCAACACACCAAGTTACATACATTGCTTTTAAAGCACATAAACCATGTTCATAACATTATCTTCTTTTATCGTAACTCATTAGCCCCTAAGTAACCCTTTAGTGATACTTTGTGCAATGCATGAATAGTGTCCCATTCCACCATCCACACTCAAGAATAACATTAAGGTCACCAAGGTGAACATTCATACAACCTTTATTAAGTCAACATATACAGTCATAGAAGCATATCATATCATGAGACACATACTTCACAAGTAACCCATCATGCTTCATGAACAACATATGACACTTATTCAAGACAACATACAAGTCAGCACTACCAGTAACATCATAATAAGGGAATTGTCAACTAATGCATACTTGGATATCATTTCATAAAAACATCATAAGACTTTACTCATAATACCAATCTAAGACTACTAGTGCAATGTACATGTGAAGCCCAATAACCTCACACATACTAAGTAAACCTACAAAGATACCACAAGAAAGATCATTTATTTCATACAACAACATGACAAGTATAGTCAACTACATACATGATAAGTAAGACTGTCTTCATATAGTCAGTAAGACCTACGATATGCATATAAGATGAGACCACATTAAATATACACCATAGGACTCATACTATGCATAATATCATGACACATAGGTTAATACCATAATGTCGTGCATACGAGACATATACATATAGATATACATATAGAACACCTTCCTAGAACTCCCCTTAAGAGATACTTGTGCAATACATAGGTAATGTCCCATACCCTCACCGACACTAAGGAACTTCACTTAGCTTATCCTAGATAGGTCCCTTGCATACTTTCATTGTCTATTTTACTTTAGGGAAAATATAGCCTTTGTAACACTCCGGAAAATGCCATGACTTACACTAGAGCTTAATCTATTAAATGATGTTTAAAATGATGTTTCCAGACCTATATTAATGTAATAGACTCATTTGGAAAATTATAGAACAAAAATGACAAAGAAAGACCTTGACGTCTGCAAACTAGCTAATTTGAACTAGTTGATCCCCTAAGTTTGGTGAATGTTTCAAAGTGTCAAATGAGGTACAAAATTTGTAAAGAGACATTGGATAGGTAGTATGTAGTACAAAGGGTCCAAATATATGGTAACAACACCCCAAGGACCACCCGAAGGATCCTTGGGGATGACCCAAACAGGGGTGGACAGGCTGCCTCGCATCATACGAACAGGTAGAATTTGATGAAAGGTGCACGACACACTAGTAGCACGCATGCTACTTCCTCAAGATTTGATGGGAAACCTCGCGACGTGAGGCTGACACGCACCTCACTGCCTCAACCCTAAATTTATGAAAAATGACAAGATTTAGCCCCGCAACGCGTAGCCACTTCCCAGATTCGTTAAAGACGTATTTTTGGTAATTTGACTTCAAAAGACACATTTAACTAGAGGGTCTTTTGGGTAACTTATAGGACGACTACATATGAATATTAGGTTAGTTTTAGACCATTTTTACACGTTCCAAATCATATCAAACAAGTTTTCTCTTATCTCTCTCAAGAGAGCTCTCTTTTCCAAACACCATTGAAGAACGGGAAGAGCTAAAGAAAGAAGACGGAGACTTCAAGATTTTCATCCAAATTTTCATCGATTTTTCATCTTTAAGGTATGTGTTTTTAACTCTTGGGATTCCTTTCACAAAGAGGTCCTTTCAAAGATAAGTTTCAAGAAATTCAATTCTAGGGTTTTACTCTATGAAAATGGATTTTCTTCCTAACTCTAGATTCGTGATTTTCGATTAAAAGTAATTGTTTTCTACGGCCGATTTCACACAAATTGATGAGTATGTGGTTAGTAATGTTTGAATTTCGTGTGAAGCATGGTATTATCTAGATTATGGTTATGTATGGTTGTACCTACTACTTGATAACATATAAACGTTGGAGTTGGAACTAGGACTTGAATGGACTCTTTAATGAGCCTTTCCCTTATCCTACATTATGAATTGACCTTGTATATGATTTGAAGAGTTGTTATTGGTTATGATATTGAGTATTTCACTATATTATGGTTATGAATGTTGTAAGTTGACCGTAATTTCTTCAATAATGTTCTTGGAAGAAAGACGTAAGTCTTCTAATGTTGTGATGACTCTATGATGGTTATGTTAGTCTATAAATGATGAGGCTATGCTATGGAAATATGTATGATGTTGCTATGTATATATATGTTGTGCTACAACCATGTTAAATGTGAGATCATGATAAGAATATTAAAATGCAAGTTTATGACATCCTCTTGTATGCTTTACACAAGGTGATTATTTTATGTTAATCTCGCATACGAAGGGTTATAATGAAATGAAATTCTCATATAATAATAAAGAGCTCATGATCATGTTTATACAAGGATTTAACCTCCTATGACCTATGATAATTTTATGATAAAAGACAACTTAAAGGTTATTCAAGAAAGGGACTTAAGCTAAGCACCTAGTTGGAAAGTAGGTCACAATGACTATCATGAGATTGAGGCTTCCATGTAATGTGGAACTATGGGTATCTAATACATCTCCTAGTTCTTCAACTATGTTGCCACCATAGGATACTAGCTAGTGGATCCACCTAGAAAGCTATGTCATGTTTGGTTCTACTTTGGCCGGTAGACCACCTTCTTTCGGTATGGGATTTTATGACACCAGATTCCATGTTTAGCTCACATGGACTATGTCGGTTAAGGCAAATGTTCCCTCATGTAAAATGAAAGACATGTAAATGGACATTTACTAGGGTGACATGAACAGTCTACTTTGTATAGGTTGGGGTATGGGACTCTACCTAGACATTGCACAAGTTGACTATAAGGGAAGTCCTAGGAGATTGTTCTTATGTAATATGTTAACATGAAATATATATGTTTATGATACATAATGAACTCTTATATGATTTTGCTCATTATGATGAATATGTTATTGGGTTATATTATTATATGAAGTGATGACTACTTATGTTACAAGTTATATGAAGAAAAACTTTACTCATGGTCTCCTATCTTACCTACTTGGTTGTGTGGGGTTATGGGGCTTCACATGACCATTGCACTTGTAGGTTTGGGATGGGATCATTGGTAAGTGTTTTGAATGTTATGTTCTATGATCCTTTAAATTTGAAATGTTAATATGACTATATGATAATATGTCTTTTCTTATGATCATGCCTTATGTTGATGGAATCCTTAACTTGTATATGTTCTATGGTATGTGTATTGAAGACATTCACATGACTTAGCCTATTTTCTAAACAAATGATAAATGGTAATTTTTCATGCATGTCCTTAAATATTATGTGTATACACCCATACTTCGTACATGTGGCGTACTAACCCCATTTCTTTATATTACTACCACTGTAGGTTCCGGCCACTGAAGTTTAAGGAGGTCGATTTGAAGAAGCTTGGAACTCTTTCTTCAAGTCTTGGTAGGTCCTTATGTCTGGGGATGCTAACCTTCATATTCCATCTTATGAAGACTTAGTAGTTTTAAGAATATTCTACATCCATTTATGTTCTTCTGTATTCTTTTGTATTAAGGCCTTTATGACATATTGACTATTTATTGGCTAAGTATAGATCCGTACTCTTTAGATGGTTTTATATATGTGAGACATGTTTTTTTAGACTATCTCATGTCATTATGAATTTTAAGTATGAAGTCTAAGTATACTTCAAATAGAATGCAAAAGATTTAAATTTTCCGCAATTTTTAGTGATCACATGTTATGACGAATGTTAGGGGCTTGTCTAAGTCCTCTAAGAGGACGACGATGCCGGTCTAATCCGGGGTATGGTCTCCGGTTGTGACAAACTTGGTATCAGAGCATGAAGTTAAATATACTTAGGATCAATGTCTCACAAAACCACATTACCTAGTATCTTGTTCACAATTGTGAAGCGCGCCACAATTGTGAACAAGAGGCTATATGATGATTAGGAAACTTCTGTTCTCTTTGTAATCCTATGTCGTGCCTTTAGAGTTTTTCACTATGTGTCCTTTAGCATCTAATCCATTTCTTGTGGTTATAGGCGATGAGCACAAGAAGGAAAGGCGCGGAAAGAGTAGGAGAATAGATTGCGAATGTGGCAGCTTCTCCCCAAGGTAATCAAGTTCCTTCTCAAGTGCCAGCTGCTGCAAATGATCATGTTCCAGTGAATCCTCTAGCTCTGACGGATGGTAAGTGAGGGCAACCCTGTTCCAAATTGGCCAAGCCATCACCACCAAAGATTGAGGTCGTTCCTCGAGAGAACAAACATGCTAGTACTATTGCTAGCTGTTTGAGAGATTTTACGAAGATGAATCCTCCCATGTTCTTTGGATCAAAAGTTAAAGAATACCCCTAAGATTTCCTTGATGAGGTCTACAAGATTTTGTTTGATATAGGGGTGAGTACTACTGAGAAGGCTGAACTTCCTGCTTATCTGTAACACTTAGAAAATACAATACATGTCGTTAAGCCTAACATTGGTGTCATGAAATCAAGAAACTATTTTTAAGGTTAGTTTAATGAATATAGGTCATTTAGGAAGTTTAGAAACCCAAACGTCCAAGAACGTCCATGACGTTCAAAAGTTGGTTCAAATAGGTGCTATTGTGCCTTAGCCTATTTGACTAGCTTTAAAGAGTCGGAAATTTATTAAACGTGGTGTGAGGGTAGCTAATAGGTGTCTAAGTTGTTTCATGATCGAAACTTCTGGGTACGACTCCCAAGGACCAACCAAGGGCCCTTGAGGATGACCCTTGCATGCTGTTGTCAAACAGCCTAGGCAGTGTTGCAAACCACAAGAGCCAAGGGACGGATCATGTGTGGATCGACGGGGCATCGATGCCACCATTTTCCCCCACTTAACCAACTAGAGAAATCCCTCGCCTGCATAAGTCTCTGAACTCATTGACGGATGTGCAGGACGTGAGTGGGGTAGGTTCGTCGACTCACAGACAGCCCGTCGACGGGGTTTCGTCCATGAGGGCTTATATTTTTTCCTGCACGTTTTTCATTGAAGTTCCATTAATTAGATAGGGGGTTAGGCGGTTAATTAAGGGATTTAGGGGGTCTAATTAAGTTAGATAGTCACCCATATAAAGTCCCCAACCCCATTAATCTAATTAGAACTCAAAAAAAAAACAATTACTCTATCTTCTCTCTTCTTTCTCTCTCTATTGGGAGACTCCATTGAAGACTAAGCTAAGGAAGGGCTCTGGGGGATGGAAAGGGACGAAATCATTCAAATATTTGTCAAAATTTTGAGGTATGGGACCTCTTCACCTTTTAGACCTCTTTCCTCAAAGGGTTCATTCAAAGTGTTTTCAAATCTAGAGTTTTCAATTGGGTTTCATTCAATTACGAATTTGAAGTTATGAATTGAGTTTTTAATGTTTTATTTAGGTTATATTGAATATATTAACATGTATTTTAACTTGATTATGGTAATTGTTGTTGGTCTTGCCTAAATTGAAGAACATTATCCTAAGTCCTTAACCATAGGTTGTGATCTTTACTTATATTGTATCTTGTTCATACAATTGACTTGGTTAAGGGATGAATTACTACTAGATGATGTTGTTATGGTAATTATGAATGAATTAGGGTGATGTATAGTCTTTCATACCAGTTTCTTGATAATTGATCTAGGGTATGATAAATTTACTTAATCCTAAGCTTTGATCTATTATCGAATTGTGATGTAGTGATTCTTTTAGCCTTGTGATTATATTGGTTAATTAATTATGGTGACTTGATGACCTAATTGAGTATAACCAAGGGTGGATGGTAACACCTTTATGATGAATTGTGAAGGAGACTTGGTAAGTCTTGTGATCCCTATAATTTGCTTCAATTATGATTAATTGTGAATAAGTCATGATGATTGTGTTGGAGTATGCCTTGTTCAGGATTGATAGGGTGGTATGATATTGAATTGAAATGTCTTGCTTATGGTTGTGAGGTTGATTAAGATGTAAAGTTATAAGGATGATGGTGATTACCAATGTGCCTTATTATGAAAGAGTATGTAGTGTATTAACCTTACTTGTGTTGATTGTGATCAAACGATTATACTCATGCAATTCTTATTGAGCTATTATGATGATGATTATACAAGGGCTAGACCCTACTACCTAAACTAAGTTATGATTGATAAATAAAGATTAAAGACATTTCAATAAGGGACTTAGCTTAGCACCGAGTCATCTTGTATGTGAGAGGGTGACGCTTTCCCACATATGGAAACTAGGGTTCACTATGGTTCTCACGGGGTGGATAGGCTCATGACCCAAATAGGGTGTAGAGTGATGTTTCCAAAGTTTCCCCAAGTTCCATAACTATGTTGCCACCATAGGAATACTAGCTAGTGGATCCACCTAGATGCTACGTTTTATGTTAGGTTCTATCTTGGCCGGTAGAGCACCTTCCATCGGTGTAAGGTTTTACGACAGCGGATTCCACATTAGCTCATGTGGTCTATGTCGGTTAAGTCAAGTGTTCACTATAATAAAATGAAGTAATGATTTATAGACTAACTAAAGTGACTTGAGGGGTTTGACTTACCTTAGGTAGGGGTATGGGACTCTACCTATGCCTTGCACTAGTTTGCCTTGATAGGAGCTTTAGGAGGTTAATATTATGTTTGTAAAGGATGATAAATGTGATTGATCTTATATGATGCTTATGAACATGTAAATGGTCTTTGTTGCTAAAGTATGAACTTATGTGTACTTGAAGGCTATGTTAGGTGAAGTGAGTTACTATTTATGGTTTTTATTGGGTTACTTAATTGAGTAAGGTTATGGGGCTTTGCTTGGTTGTAGCACTTGTTGAATTTATGAGGATTATGACTAGTTGTCTTGCTTTACTAGTAAAATGATGATATGTTATTCATGAATGTGACGTTATTACTTGGTGAAAGAGTTAAATGAGATTATGGGTTCAAGTATCTTGGTGTGTATATAGCTTATTTGATTTGTTGAACATGTCTAAATGATTGGTATAGTTTGTTGATTGTGTATAAGTCCTAAAAGAGGTAAAATGGCATGATTTAACTAAATGTCCCTTTTTAGCATGGTTGGTTGTTATATGTGCATATGGTCTCATACTTAGTACATGTGGCGTACTAACCTCATTTTCTCCCTTTTCCCCAAAAATTTTAGGTTCCGGTCGTTGAGGCTTCGTTTGAGGCGATCTAAAAAGAGGCTTGGATTTTTTCTCTCATCAAAGTGGTAGGTCCTCATTTGGGCGAGGACGATGCCAATATTCTAGCTACAAATTTGCTTAGATATTAAGACACTTATGTTTACTCTATCTTTCATTTGAGAACAAGTTGTATAAAGCCTGTATGTGGCTTACTTTTATTATTGTAGGGCTATGCCCTAGTTGATATTGTCATTCTAGATAGTTATGAGATGAGACGAATTTTATGACTCTATTTCTATCTTATATATGTATGTGAAATAAAAGTAGAAGACTAAGTAATCTTCTTATACGAAGGGTTTATGTATACTTGATAATAATACTATTACGTGTATGTAGAGGTCTATCTAAACCTCCAATTAGATATAGATAAAAGTTTTTAATTCTTCTGTATTTTTGACTTGTGAATTCAATTATGAAAACTAAGGGGCTAGTCTTAGTCCTCAAAGAGGACGACGATGTCGATTACGTCTAGGGGTTAAACCCGGATGTGACAAACTTGGTATTAGATCATGAGGTCAAATATCCTTGAAAATGATATCTCTCTTAACCACATCTATGTAGATTGGTATTCATAATTGTGAAGTGAGCCACACTTATGGATAGGAATATATGTGATGCTTAGGAATCTCTCTGTTTCTTGGAAATCCAATGTTGTGCCTCTAGAATAACTATTATTTGCTTTCACCTAAACCTTGTATTTTGGTTACAGAAAATGAATAATCGGAGGAATGCGGCTAGAAGGCTTGAGGAGGAGGTTGCTCCTCCCCGTGGTGATCAAGACCCTCCACTTCAGGAGGAGGTTGATGTTGAACAAGTTCTAGCCAATCCTTCCCCCTTGACGGATAAAGACATAAGGGCTGCCCTTCTCCAATTGGCCCAAGCCGCTACTCTTCAAGCTCAAGCTATGACGGCCTAAGTCAATCGGGAGATTGCACCTCGATCCCCTCAACAAGTCTCTACCATGGTATCTCGTCTAAGGGACTTCACTCGGATGGACCCTCCTACTTTACATGGGTCTAGGGTGGATGATGACCCCCAAGAGTTCATCGATGAATTTTACAAGATACTCTTTGCCATGGGGTTAAGCACTAGTGAGAAGGCCGAGTTAGACACATATCAAGTAAAAGATGTGGCTCAAACTTGGTATGTTTGGGGTGGACCGGTAACTTGGGAGATTTTCAAGAATGCATTTCTCGATCGGTTCTTTCCTAGGGAGATGAGGGAGGCCAGAGTGGTGGAGTTCATAAACCTTTGTCAAGGAGGCATGAGTGTTCTTGAGTATTCCATGAAATTTACTCAATTATCAAAATGAAATCAGTTGCTTTGTGACGGGGGTGTCAGATGATTTACAAGAAGAGTGTCATTCGACTATGTTACATGGAAACATGAACATCTCTCGTCTTATGGTGCATGCTAGGAAAGTGGAAGAGGCAAGGGCTAGGAGGAAGAGTAGAGATGCTTAGAGGGCAAGGTCCTTTGAAGGTGGTTCTTCCAAGATTAGGCTTGAGATTTAAGACAAGCCTAGGTTCAAAAAGAGGTTCTCTAATCAAGTTCCAACCAAGTTCCCTAAGGCTCGTAATGAAAAGGGTGCAAACCCTAATCCTCAAAAGGGAAAAGGTACTACATCACCAAATGAGAAGTCAAGTTGTGGTGAGTGTGGAAAGAAGCATTTTGATGCTTGCCTCATAGGGACGGACAAGTGCTTTGGTTGTGGGAAAGTCGGGCACAAGGTTCGAGATTGCCCTAACGTGAAGGTCCAAGACAAGAGTTGTCAAGCTCAAGCAAGTGGTTCAAATGAGGCTCCAATGAAGAACCGCTTTTATGCTCTCTGCTCTAGGGTGAGCAAGAGACCTCTCCCGACGTAGTGAACGGTATGTTAAAAGTCTTTTCTATTGATGTTTATGCTTTACTTAACCCGGGATCTACTTTGTCTTTCTTTACACCTCTTGTATATAAAAAGTTTGATACTTTACCCGATTTTTTGCATGAATCTTTTCTAGTGTCTACTTCGGTGGGTGAGTCGGTAGTTGCAAAGAGAATATATAAGAATTGTTCTACCATGTTGCCCAATAGAGTTTCCAATGTTGATCTAGTAGAACTATATATGCTTGATTTTGATATTATTTTGGGTATGAATTGGTTGCATTCTTGTTTTGCCACTATTGATTGTAGGACAAGGGATGTGAGATTTAATTTCCCAAATGAACCCGTTGTTGAGTGGAAGGGGGGAAGTTCTATTCCTAGAGGTCGTATCATTTTTTGTTTAAAAGCTTGAAAAATGATCTCTAAAGGCTGCCTATACCATATAATGAGAGTCCAAGATCTTTACTCCGAAATTCCTCCCATTGAGTCCGTCCCCATAATGAGTGAATTTCTGGAGGTCTTCCCTAATGACCTTCCCGGTATTCCTCCCGAATGGGGTATTGATTTAGGTATCGATTTGCTACCGGAAACAAACCCCATTTTGATTCCTCCTTATCGAATGGCTGCGGCCAAATTGAAGGAGTTGAAGGCACAACATAAATATTTACTAGACAAGGGCTTCATAAGGCCTATTATTTCTCAATGGGGTGCTCCGGTCTTGTTTGTAAAGAAGAAAGATGGGTCCTTAAGGATGTGTATTGACTACTTCCAACTCAACAATGTAACCATTAAGAATTAGTATCCTCCACCTCGGATTGACGACTTTTTTGATCAACTCCAAGGGGCAAGCTACTTTTCAAAACTTTACTTGATATCAGGGTATCACAAACATAGGGTGAGAGGTGAGGATATACCAAAGACGGCATTCCAAACTAGATATGGGCACTATGAGTTCTTAGTTATGTCCTTTGGTCTCACTAATGCTCCGGCGGCATTTATGGACCTAATGGTCTAGGGTGTTTCGAAGTTACCTAGATTCTTTTGTCATTGTGTTCATTGACGACATCTTGGTATATTCAAAAAATGAGAGTGATCACATGGGTCATTTGAGGGTGGTATTGCAAACCCTTAAAGAGCATCGCTTGTTTGCCAAGTATAGCAAATGTGTGTTTTGGTTGAGGTCGGTAACATTTCTTGGTCACATCATCTCTAGTGAAGGAGTAGAGGTAGATCCAAGGAAAACGGAGGAGGTAAGAAATTGGCCTAGACCTTTGACTCCAACCGACATCTTGGTATATCAGATGTTGAGGATTTGAGAAATCAAATTATAGAAGAAGCCCATGGTTCTCGCTATTCTATACATCCTGGTGACACCAAAATGTATCACTATCTTAGGGAAATCTATTGGTGGGATGGTTTAAGAGGGACATAGCAGTGTTTTGTTGCTAAGTGTCCAAACTGCCAACAATTTAAAGCTGAGCATCTTAAACCGGATGGTTTAACCCAAACCATGGATTTTCCTACATGGAAGTGGGAAGCCATCAATATGGATTTTATGTTGGGTCTCGTCAAACCCGGAGGCAAAATGATTCTATATTGGTTATTGTGGATAGGTTGACCAAATCATCCAACTTTATTCTTGTTAAGTCTACTTATACGGCCGAAGATTATAAAAGAATATACATTAATGATATTGTGAGTCTTCATAGGATTCAACTGTTCATTATTTAGGATAGCGGTGTCCAATTCACTTCTCATTTTTGGAAATCCTTTAGGAAGGGTTTAGGTAATCTAGTGAAACTTAGTACCGCTTTTCATCCTCAGACGGATGGTTAAGCGGAATGTACCATTCATACACTTGAAGACATGTTAAGAGCTTGTGTCATTAATTTCAAGGGAAGTTGGGATGATCACTTAACTTGGATTGATTTCTCTTACAATAGTAGCTATCATTTGAGCATCTCCATGACACCTTTTGATGCTCTTTATGGTAGAAGGTGTAGATCTTCGGTAGGATGGTTTTGTAAGGTCTCAAAAATAACTTAGGTTAAGCTAGATCCTAACGTGGTTGTAATGATTGTCTAAGTTCCTAAAATGGTCTATAAAGTGTTATTGAGTCAATAGCTAAGAGTTTAGGTGCATTGGAAGTTAAACGTCAAGGGACGACCAAGACGTTCGACGACTAAGTCACCTAAGTGCCTCATATGTGGTTGTATGTGTTTATGTGTGATGCATGAGCTTATATGGTCCTTAAATGAGTTTATATGGTGTATATAGGAAGTGTCAAGTTTGGTGATGTTTGGAGG
The DNA here is from genome assembly GCA_016801875.1 of Solanum sitiens. Taxonomy (NCBI): domain Eukaryota; kingdom Viridiplantae; phylum Streptophyta; class Magnoliopsida; order Solanales; family Solanaceae; genus Solanum; species Solanum sitiens. The sequence goes on along the minus strand of JABWTJ010000365.1, from coordinate 356,947 downwards.
CCAAACTCTTAAGAACGTCCACGACGTTTGAAAGATGTGCCTTGAAATGACCTTGTGTGTCTAAGCATGTTTCGTTGAGTTTTACGTGTTCATTTTGGATGAAACTCATGTGGGAGGTCCTAATATCATAACGTACATGTTTGGGTTTGAAATGTCCCGGTACGACTCCATGTAGGACCCACAAGCGTCCCTAGAGGAGGACCCTAACTTGGAGCTCAACACTCCCAGGCAGTGTTAATCGATTGACCCAAACGACGGCCAGTCGACCAGGCTACGGCCCATCGATGGGTCTCATCAATGGAGCCACGTGGAATGCAGGTTGAGGAGTTGCAGGAGCAACCAACGAGACCCCATTGGTGGGGCGTGGTCTCACACACGGACCTTTCATAGTTGGGCGTCGATGGTGCTGTGATTTTCCTGCCAGTTTTCTGTTAAGACTTGGGGTTTTTGGGAAATTCACCCCAAGTATTATAAAATGTGGGTATGGTTGTTTTAGGTGTTTAGGGGTATTTGAAGAGTAAATAAGTGATTAAACTACCATTTAAACCCTAACACCTAAATCAAAACCCTTTCCCTCCTAAAGTTTGTCCAAAAACATCCATGAGAGTTCAAAATGGAGATGAAGCTTGAAGATGGGTCTTAAATGGAGTTTCTTCTTCAATTAGCATTGGGTTCTTCAAATAAGGTATGGGAGTTCTTCATCTAAGTCTTGTTGTCACCTTAGAGACAATTTCAAAGATGATTTTCAAAGGATTTCAAAAAGATGAAAAAGTCCAATTTCTACTCTAAGTCTTTGGTTCTTGTATGAAACGTTTGTAAAGCTTAATATATGATGTTATTGATGTATAATTCATGTTTTCCAATGAAATTCTTCATGAACCCTTGATCTTCTAAAATCTCTAAATTTCACTAAAGTGTGGCTGAATTGATTATGCTTTGATATTCATGAATTCATGTGGAGATTGTTATGGGCTTTTGATTCATCTATAGATTATGTATGTATGGTTTATAGGCTGTTTCAATTTTATCAATTGAGTATTGTATATTCTTAGATCTATTGACTATTAAGCTTACTGAATTGATATTAACTTTATGATTATGGATTTTAGTGTAGTTTTGTATGGGCTATTGAATAAAGTAGGAATTATATTCAATTGATGTTTAGGTTGTATTATATTAATAGAATCTATATTGAATTAACCTATATTCATTGAGTATTATAGTTATTGAATTGAATTGATGTTCATGGCCATGAGTAAGGGCCTTATGATATTGAATTGGATGATTTAGCTTTGGATTAAAGTGGTGAGATCAAGTGGGCGGTATGCTGCCCTAACTCTCTTAATATTATGTATAGATATTGTAATTTATCTATTGAATTGTGTGTGATTGGTATGATCCACTTGTCGTGGCGGTCTTATTTGATTGTTGTGGCCTTGTCGGCGTTCTTTAAATTATTATGATGATCATGGCTTTGTCTGCACTACTTGAAGTATTATGTTGATTTGGGTAGTTGATTATGTGAAGTATGATCATACCTACCTATATGTGAAGTAATGTGAAAGTATGTGTTCTCTTATTGAAGTTATTTGTAACCTTCCGGAAAATCATATGTCTAATGAAGAGCCCAGTATGCCCTTAGGATAGCCTATTAGGGGTACATAGGCACCTCAATGCCCAATATTGAGAAATATTGGGCATAGTGTAGAAAAATTGGCTAAGAAATATTAGCCAATTTTCTATATACAAATATGAGATACACTTTTTGGGTTGTCATACCCCAATCCAAGATTTATGTTTAAGAAATGTACCTGCAATGAAGACCCTAAGCTAATAAAATATATTTCGTCCAACTCACAAAAGGTATGAGTCATCCAAGTGTCAAGCCTAGATACAATTCCACATGACCGTCTAAAATGATCATGTAAATTAAGCAGTGCCCAAGTACATGGTGAGGGTTCTTGGGACAATAAGGGAGCATTCCCAAATGAGCCATCAAGATAAATTAGTTAGGAAAGTGCAGCAAACCCATGTGCAAGCACATGGGCTAACCGGCCGAGAGGGGTACCACGCGACAGCCAACCACTTTCGGTAAGGCGGTTAGGGACATGCGTGGACGGGTCCATCCGTGTGACGTCCACTCTCCTAACCAACTCTACATCCTAACTAACCTAACCAACTAGCTAGCTAACCTAGGATCAATAAAAAATATCCAGACAATGGACCCGACAACCTAAGACCTAGTCGGGTGACACCTAACTAACTTAACTAACTTAGGGACAACCTAGTTACTAACCTACGATGGTCCAAAGTTGTTAGTTGTGGTCCTAGTGACTTAGGGGTGTTTTGGTAATTTCCCTAGGTCCCTAAATTAATTAAATTAAGGATTTCATTAATTAATTAAAATTCAAAATGTTGACAGAAGTAAGGGTCAATGCCGATTTCCATATTTCGGTCAAAGTCAACAATTTCCTATGTTTAGTCAACTTAGGAAGGGCATTTTGGTAATTTACTAATCAGTTGGTTAATTACTAAAATAGCATTAGTTTAATAATTCAAAGTCAGTTCCTAAACCTAAATCTCACGATCAAACATTCAGAGAAGATAACGCTAAAATGAATGAAAGAAAGAGGCAGAAAGTTCATAGACATTCTAGGCGATTTCAAGGTTTCTCCTAGTTTTTGTTCAAGGTGGTCTTCGTAGATTAAGTTCTACATAAGGTATGGGTTTCTCTCCTGGACTTCTTTCTCCAAGAGAACTTTCTTTCAAAGGATTCAAAGATCTTTAAAACTAGGGTTGTTCCCGTGTTCTTGTCGAATTCCTTGTCCCTAGTATCTTTTTCGATTCCATGTTGAATAGGTTAGAGATCAAGTTGTTGGTGTGTGGTGCTGGCTTATCTTATGTGTAATGTTTTTGAATTATGAATGTTGATTAACCTATGAAGTTGTGATCGTATAAAGTTAAGTGCTTAAAACGTGAATCATGAATCGACGATGTGTTAGTTAGACCCGTAATTGTTTAAGCATTGATGTGTTTGTCCGAATGTTGTATTGATGTGATTGTGATGTTATGAAGATGCTAAAGTCATCAAATTTTAATATTATGATGTCCAATATGTCTTAAAAATGTTACCCTAAAATCATGAATAGATTGGCTTAAAAGAAAACTATGAAATCACATCTTGAATGAATTGACTATCTGATGCCAATAAAATTGGCTAACACTACTTTGTCAAAACGAATGCATGCTAATGGCTAGGAGCTTATGTAAATGATTGAAAGATTGGATAAAGGTTCATACATTTTCAATTTAAATATGAACATACGTAAAATTGGCTTATGCCAACAAAAATTGTTTGCTAGCTTAACATCCCAAATGTTGAGGCCAATACTAATCATATGTCAATCTTGTGTAGTAAGAGTATCAAATATATTATAAGCACTTCTAAAGTAATTCAATGAATCCATAACCAAGGGCATGCCATCCACTGGGACAACTCCCAACATGCTCTAAAAGAATGAACTATGAACACATGAAACTCATCGAATGAAGTGCTCATCGTCCATAAACGATAATATGAAGCTACTACACTAAAGTAAAGAAGTAACGTTAGTTATAACATAATTAAATGGGTCTAAATTAAGTAAGTGACCTGAATGGGATGTTAAAGAAAGTGAGACATGTCTTACTTACACCTAAGTTACTATGTTAAAAGAATACTCACGAATGAAGGTGTTAGAATGTGTGAGACTATTCTCATTAACACCTAAGGATGATATGTAAGGACAATTCACATTTAATCAATGTAAAGTAAGGATGATATGTAATGACAATTCACATTTCATCAATGTAAAGTAAGGACAATTCGCATTTCATCAATGTAAAGTAAGGATGATATGTAAGGACAATTCACATTTCATCAATGTAAAGTAAGGATGACAAGTCATCAAAAGAGTAAGTAAATCTTAATCTAGAAGCAAGATTCCATAATGTTTGAGTCAACTCTAAAAGATATAGAAGATAATGAAAGTCAGCACAACATCGATAGACTAGTTATGAGCATGTGCTTGCACGTGTATTTCTCATGAGACGAGGCTACCACCGAGGTGGATAAGTAGTCTCATTACGTCCCTAGTCTTCAAACTATGTCTAGACAACATAGGAACTAGCCAGTGGTTTCCACCTAAGCGAGCTAGGCATGTTCGGTTTCACTTTAGCCGGTGATTCCACCCCTTTTCGGTGTGGGGCAGAAACTGGATTTCATGTTTAGATCACATTATCTATGTCGGTTAATGCTCACGGTATGTTCTTTGTTCACTATAGCCGTGAGCCGCTCCTTTTCGATGTGGAGTTAACACTTTAGATGGATTCGCCTTAGCCGGGGATCACCCCTTTTTGGTGTGGGACAGACAAAGGATTTCATGAGTAGCTCACATGATCTAGATTCATTTTAACCGGTGAATTACCCCTTTTCAGTGTGGGGGAGACACTGGATTTCATGTTAGCTCGCATGATCTTATTCGATATGATGTATCTATGAAAGTGAGCATGAATGATGATCATGGAACGTATGTTCAAAGTGAGCAATGAAGAAGAGCTTAAGAATGTCAATTGCCAATGTCACACTCATGAAGTTTTAGCAAATAATGGGCAAAGCCAAATAAGATTGGCTTATAATGACTTCTTATATGATGCCAATAAATGGAAGTAGAAACGTAATGTTAACTAAATACCTCATAACTTCCCTAAGATGAAAGTAATGAAATAAATGGCATGACCAATAGAGAATGGCTTATGAAATGTAATGAATATGTAGTGTAAAGAATGACTCACTCTAAGGTAGGGAAATCATTCCTTAGTCCTTGTATTACTTACTTGAATCATTGTGGGTATGTGACTACAATGAATCATTGCACTTGTAAGTAAAACATAGTACATAACAAGAAGAAGAAAAAGAATGAAAATAAAACTAAGTATGGAAATGCGAGCTCTCGGGTTGGGGGTCATCAAATTTTCAAATCCTTGCCCGAGTGGTTCTAAAATTATGTTCATGATACTAATATGTTGTAATCATATAGAAAATGAGTTGTGTGCTTTGAATGCATTAAAATACATCATATTGATACCACAATTCACAACTAACGAATTAGGAAAGTCTAATGACTAGATTTCCAGAAATGGCATGTTGCTTAGGAAGAGCTTTCATTGATCATGCGTAGCTTTATATGTATGTGTGCATACACCCATACTTAGTACAAATGGTGTACTAACCCCCTACTATTTACTATTTTTATAGGTGCAGGTCAGAGGGCAGATTGAAGACACTTGCAGCGGTTTGGACTTCAGCGTTTCTCCAAACCATTTGGTAGGTCCTCTTGATTTCGAGGATGCTACAGTTTTATTCTAGCTTTAGTTTTATACATAGCTAGTGAATGTTGTCCCTAGCGTTTCTTTCGTACTTCCATTTCGAAGCTTTGTAATAAGGCCGTGTTTGGCAAACTATTTATGATATATTCATCTTCAGTTTCGAATTGATTCTTTATGATATATAGTTGTTCTTTATGTTGAGCTTAGTATATGATGTAAATATGTAATGACTATACGAAGTCTAAGTAAACTTCATACATATAAAAAGTTTTAAAATTTCCGTAAATTTAACTAGATAAATGTGATGAATGTAAGATGAGGCTTCTCTGCGACCTCTGAGAGGTCAACGATGCCGGTAGCAATTTGGATTTCAGAATACGGGTCGTTACAAACTTGGTATCAAAGCATGAGGTTAAATTACGTAGGATCTAAAGCTCAACACAACCACGTTACGTAGTTTCTAGCTTATAGTTGTGAAGTGCACCACAATCATGACTTAGAGACTACACGATGATAGGAAATTCTCCCTTCTTCTACTTTTTATCGTGCCATGTAGAGTGGTGACATTTTATGTCATTTTGAGGATCTAACTCGCTTCTTGTTATACATGTAGAAATGAACACAAGGGGGAATGCCGCGAGGAGATTTGAGGAAGCAGCTGCGGAAGGGAATCAAGCTCCTCCTCAAGCCCTAACTGCTGCTGAATAAGTGCATGTTAACCCAGATGGGTTGACAGATGGTGAAGTGAGGAATGCTTTTCTGCAGATGGTACAGGCCATCACGACTCAGTCTCAAGCCATCACGGCTCAAGCCCCGAGAGAGGGTGCTCCCAAAGAGAACCCGTATGCTAGTACCATGGCTAGCAGGCTGAGGTACTTTACCAGGATGAATACCCAGTGTACTACAAGTCCAAGTCCAGCAAGGATCCTCAGGAGTTCGTAGATGAGGTCCACAAGATTCTGTGTGACATGGGAGTTGATGAGGAGGCAAAGGCTGAGTTGACTGCATATCAACTCAAGGATGTGGCACATGTTTGGTACCGGATGTGGGCTGATGACCGAGCTAGAGGAGATGTTCCCATCACTTGGGATGTTCTCAAGACTGCCTTTTTGGAGAGGTTCTTCCCAAGGGAGCAGAGAGAAGCCAAAGTTGAAGATTTTATCAACCTAAGACAAGGAGGTATGTCTGTCAAGGAGTATGCCTTGAAATTTGTGAAATTGTCAAAGTATGCTTCTTCTCTGGTGGCAAATAGCAGGCATGAGATGAGCAGATTCGTTACTGGCGTATCAGAGGATCTGGTAGAAGATTGTCGGGCAGCCATGCTGCATGACAATATGGATATGTGCAGGTTGATGGTGCATGCTCAACAAGTGGAGGAGAGTCGCCGTATGAGAAAGGTTCACGAAGGCAAGAATCCTAAGACCGCGGACCAGCCTAGTTCGACTCGGGTAGAGGCTCATTTGGAGTTCAAAATAGGCCTAAGTTCAAAAGTCACTCAGGTAACTTTGCTCCATCAGGTAATTCAAGAGATAAGGTGAATAAGTCTGGCCCTAGAAAGGGCAATGACTGTAACGTCCAGCGAACCAACAGGCCTTGTGGTAAGTGTGGGCGTTCCCATGGAGGTGAATGTTTGTAGGTGCTAACACCTGTTTCCGGTGCGGCAAAAGTGGACACATGGTCCGAGACTGTCCTCAAGTGAGTAATCAAGCAAAGTTAAATGCTCAGCCTCGGCCGAATGCAAATGTTGCATCCGAACCTCCCAAGAGGAACAGGTTCTATGCGCTAAAAGGTAGAGAAGAGAAAGAGAAGTCAGCTGGTGTAGTCACGGGTACGTTGCATGTCTTTACTTTCCCTGTGCATGCATTGTTAGATCCAGGATCCACTCTATCATTTGTCACTCCATTGATAGCTAGTATATTTGATGTGCTTCCTGAAATCTTGCATGATCCAATTTTAGTTAGTACCCCCATAGGGGACGACATTAGAGATGAGAAAGTGTACAAAAATTGCCCAATTCACGTCTTTGATATAGTCACTCACGCTGATCTAGTGGAGTTAGCCATGCTTGATTTTGACATAATCTTGGGTATGGATTGGCTTCACAAGTGTTATGCCACAATAGACTGTCGAAAAAGGGTAGTGAGGTTTCAGTTTCCAAATGAGTTTGAACTGGAATGGGAATGGTGTGGTTAAAATTCATTCGGCCAAATTGTTTCAAACTTATAGGACAATAAGATGATAGCTAAGGGGTATTTATACCACTTAGTTAGACTCAATGACTTAGATCAGGAAGTCCCTTCCAGAGATTCTGTGCCAATAGTGAATGAGTTCCCAAATGTCTTTCCGAAGGATTTACGAGGAGTCCCTCCTGAACGTGAGATTGACTTTGGTGTTGATTTAGATCCCAACACCAAGCCAATTTTTATTCCCCCGTATAGGATGGCACCAGCTGAACTCAAAGAGTTGAAGTTGCAGTTAAAAGATCTATTTTATAAGGGCTTCATCCAGCCGAGCATATCCCAATGGGGTACTCCAGTGTTGTTCGTAAAGAAAAAGGATGGAACCCTTAGAATGTGCAATGATTATCGGCAACTCTACAAAGTCACTATAAAGAATAAGTACCCTCTTCCGAGAATCGATGATCTGTTTGACCAACTCCAATGTTCAAGTTTCTTTTCCAAGATAGACCTTCGGTCAGGCTACCATCAACTTAGAGTGAGGCGTGAAGATGTCCCTAAGACGGCTTTTCGTACTAGATATGGGCACTATGAGTTTCTAGTCATGTCATTCGGTCTCACTAAAGCACCAGCCGTGTTTATGGACCTTATGAATAGGGTCTTCCGTGAGTACCTTGATTCCTTCGTCATAGTATTCATAGATGACATTCTCATATACTATAAGTCTAAAGAAGAGCATGAGGTACACTTAAGAAAGACATTTCAAGTACTCAGAGAACATCAGTTGTATGCAAAGTTCAGCAAATGTGAATTATGGTTGAGATAAGTGACTTTTCTTTGTCATGTTGTGTCCGACCAAAGTGTTGAAGTTGATCCTAAGAAGGTTGAGGCGGTGAAGAATTGGCCGAGACCCCTTACTCCTATAGATATTCGGAGTTTTATAGTTTTAGCCAATTATTATCGCAAGTTTGTGGAAGGGTTTTCCACTATTGCTGCACCATTGACCGCATTGACAAAGAAGAAGGAAAAGTTTGAGTGGTCCGAGAAATGTGAAAAGAATTTTCAAGAACTCAAGGACCGACTCACTTAGGCCCCGGTATTGACGTTGCCGAGAAGTGGTGAGGGGTACGTGGTATATTGTGATGCTTCCTGAGTAGTTTTGGGATGTGTTCTCATACAGAATAGTAAGGGGATTGCATACGCATCAAGACAATTGAAAATCCACGAAAATAACTACCCTACTCACGATCTTGAACTAGCCGCGGTTGTCTTTGTGTTAAAGATGTGGAGACATTATTTATATGGTGTAAATGTTGATGTGTGTACTGACCATAAGAGTCTTCAGTATGTATTCACGAAGAGGGAGTTAAATCTTTGTTAGAGGAGATGGCTACAACTTCTCAAGGATTATGACATGAGTGTGTACTATCACCCACGTAAGTCCAATGTGGTGGCCGATGCATTGAGCAGACTAAGCAAGGGCAGCGTTTCACATATTGATGATGAGAAGAAGGAGCTGGTTAAAGAGTTGCACCAAAAGATTGGATGTACGGCTGACAGATGCACCAAGTGGGGGTGTTTCACTCAATTTCCGAATCGTCATTTGTTGTAGATGTTAAAGCGAATCAACACCTTGACACAGTACTCATGGAGTCAAAAGACTCGGTATTGAGTAAGTTGAATTAGTCATTCTTGTTAGGTGGAAATGGCGTACTCAGATATAAGAATAGATTATGTGTGCCCAATGTGAATGATTTGAGGTCAAGTATTTTGGCAGAAGCTCATGGTTCCCGATATTCCATCCATTCAGGTGCCGCCAAAATGTACCAAGACCTTAAAGAGGTCTATTGGTGGGAAGGAATGAAGAGAGATATCTCTAAGTTCGTGGAGGAGTTGTTCGAACTGCCAACCGGTTAAGGCCGAACACCTTAAACCTGGAGGTCTCACTCAGACGATTGAGATCCCAACGTGGAAGTGAGAGGCTATCAATATGGATTTTGTGGTTAGTCTGCCAATGACTAGGAAACTACATGATTCCATTTGGGTTATTATTGAGAGAATGACCAAGTCCGCTCACTTTATACCTGTGAAGTCTACCTTCAAGGCCGAAGACTATGCCAAGTCCTTGGATTACTTACTTGATTCATTGTGGGTATGTGACTACAATGAATCATTGCACTTGTAAGTAAAACATAGTACATAACAACAAGAAGAAAAAGACTGAAAATAAAACTAAGTATCGAAATGGGAGCTCTCGGGTTGGGGGTCATCAAATTTTCAAATCCTCGCCCGAGTGGTTCTAAATTATGTTGATGATACTAATGTCTTGTAATCATATAGAAAATGAGTTTTGTGCTTTGAATGCATTAAAATACATCATATTCATACCACAATTCACAACTAACGAATTAGGAAAGTCTAATGACTAGACTTTCCAGAAATGGCATGTTGCTTAGGAAGAGCTTTAATTGATCATGCATAGCTTTATGTGTATGTGTGTATACACCCATACTTAGTACAAGTGGTGTACTAACCCCCTACTGTTTACTATTTTTATAGGTGTAGGTCAGAGGGAAGATCGACGACACTTGCAGCGGTTTGGACTTCAGCTTTTCTCCAAACCATTTGGTAGGTCCTCTTGATTTCTAGGATGCTACAGTTTTAGTCTAGCCTTAGTTTTAGACATAGCTAGTGGATGTTGTCCCTAGACTTTCTTTCGTACTTTTATTTCGAAGCTTTGTAATAAGGCCGTGTTTGGTAAGCTATTTATGATATATTCATCTTCAGTTTCGAATTGATTCTTTATGATAGATGGTTTTTCTTTATGTTGAGCTTAGTATATGATGTAAATATGTAATGACTATATGAAGTCTAAGTAAACTTCATACACATTAAAAGTTTTAAATTTTCCACAAATTTATCTAGATGAATGTGATGAATGCAAGATGAGGTCTGTCTGCGACCTCTGAGAGGTCAACAACGCCGGTGGCGATGCGGATTCCAGAATCCGGGTCGTTACATTATTAGGTGAACATGTTATACTATGACTATGTGTTCATATGTGTAATCTTAGAGTTGATGCATGATTATTACTAAATTGACTATATGAGTCTCTAATGGTTAGATTGATGACGATATAGTAGTGTATAGGATGACTCAAGAATATAAGGGTTGTTCCTATGTGCTTCTTGAATGACATGTAATATGTGATAAAGTGATGTAATGTTGTGTCTTGTTTAGGTAGACTTTTGTCCCTTACTTGATGCATTTATGAATATGAATATCTGATGTCTTGACTTAGAAAGCTAAAGCGTCTTAGTCTTAAATGTATTAATGATGTGAGTCCTTGAGTGATGATAAGAAGGTCCTTTAAGTGAAACCTTGAACCTAGCGGTAAAGTTATGAAACTTAAAGTCGAAAGTCGTAATGGTATCCTTTATGTAATGAATGATGAACTTAAGTTTGATTGTCTGGAACGGCATCATATCATTACTTAGGAAAGTCATGATGAGCTTCTTGTCGCCATTAGAAGGCAGGCCCTAGAGGACCGCTTTGGTAGGGTAAATGTAATTGGGTTATGAACTTGATATGGAACCTCTTTGTATGAACCTTAATGTGAATTAATCTATGATAATGAAGGATAGCACCGAGTGAGTATGGTAAGTAAAGTAATTCTAGTTAAAGTATGAGGCTAGTATACAAATTAAGCCCTTCATATTCCTTAACCATGTGCCTACATAGGATGTGTCCAAGTTCTACCATTGGCAAGTAGAATAACCTCATCGGAGTAGGATATGCTTTTATACCATGGTCTATGCCGGTTATTGCCTATTCTCATCATGTGGGATACTTATTAGCATTAGTGAAGTTTTATGAAGTTTAAGTGGTGGTATAGGACGCTATCTAGACATTGTACAATAGGCTTTCAAGATGTTAGTGAGAGTCCCTAGGTCTTACCCAAGACCATTACTTGAATGTCCTTATGTGATGAATGTCTCTTAAATGAACTAAGGAATGTAATGACTTAAGTTAGGAAAGAATGTTAAACGAATACGTTCTTATCTAGAGTAGTTAAGGGTTGTATAGTTAAGGTATGAAGGGAGCATAGGAATGGTCACATCATCTCTTAGTTAGATAAGTCTTAATAATGATTCTAGTTAATGAATGTGATTGATTATGTGGACATGATCCTAACTTAGGTAAGTCTTAAGGATTACTTAGGTAAACTTGAAGAGGTATCGTCATTCTTTTCTTTAGTTACTTTAGTAGGTCTTTTGATAAGCTTTGAAAGGAGAATGTCATGTTCTATGTATGCTATGATGTTATGTGAGAATGATTCTATCTTAAGTAGTCTATAGGATCCCTTGAGTGTTGGTGAAAGGGATTTTATGGGCGGTCGCTTCACAACTCACTGAAGTGAACCTTAGAATAACCTTTGATAGGAGGATCTCATGTTCATGTACTTGATGAATTGTAAGTGTGTATGGGTCTCATTCTAAGTAGTCTTAAGGATCGTTTAGGCATGCCTTGAGAGGGTGTATGGGAGTTCTCTCTTTGTATGACTTAAGTGAGTCTTAGGATAGCTTTTAGTGGGGTGACTACATGCTAGAAGGTACCTTAAACGAAGGAAAGAAACTTCACTCTACAGTGAAGTAATTCACTGTAACAGTGATTCGAGTTACTGGAAAGTAGCTCCTAAAATTATGCTATTTTGTTTAAATGATTCCTTATGTATTTCTAAGTTGATAATTGTTGTTCTTATGCGTATAGTATGATGTTTTAATCAAAGTTCATGAAAATCATGTTATTAATGTCCCTTTTTCATGGTTTTTGCATGGCTTCATACTTAGTACATCTAATGTGCTAACCCCTTCTTTTCCCTTTTTGACAAAAGTGTAGGGAATTGGAAGTCTTAATGTGCCATGGAGGATGGATAGGTTTCTAAGGGTTGAAATGAAGTATTGTGAGTCCTCATCTATTCGGGTACAATATCCACATGTTGTTTATGTCTTAGTCTTTATTTTATGTCTTGTATGGGCTTAGTCCCAAGTATTGTATACTCTAAAGTTAAGATGGTTCAAAGGGATATTCTAAAGGTCTAATGTTCTAATGAATGTCCTTCGCTTTTGTATTTTTTATAGAAGCAGTTCTTCATGTGTGAATAAAGTTTGTATTCTTACTCATTTTAGAATGTTTATTATGCAATGAATGATACGAGTGGCTTAGATGAGACTTCTTGAAATCTCATTTTCCGTGTGATGAACTCAAGGATGCTCTAACTTCTAGGGTGTACTTGAGGATCGTGACAAGTTTGAGGTTGGTGAGTCATCACTCCTTGGTCCAGAGATTATCTATGAGGCTATAGAGATGTTAGAAATAGATAAATTGAAGACAACCTATAGTCGGCAGAAGTGTTATGCCGACAATAGAAGAAGAGATCTTTAGTTTGAAATAGGTGATCATGTCTACTTGAAGATTTCACCTATGAAAGGGGTGATGAGATTCGGTAGAACTGGGAAGTAAAGTCCCCGATATGTTTGTCCTTATGAGGTTTTTCAACGGGTCGGAAAGATTGCTTATGAACTAAAACTACCTAGTCAAAGGTCTAGGCCAATTTATGACTGCATCCATCTTTTGCGGATCAACCTCTACACCATCACATGAGATAATATGGCCAAGAAAAGCAATTGACCTCAACCAAAATTCACACTTGCTAAATTTTGACATAAAGTTTGTGTTCTTTGAGGACTTGCAAGGCTAACCTCAAGTGACTCTCATGCTCATTTACATTCTTGGACTATATGAAAATATCATCAACATACACAATCACAAATGAGTCAAGGTTATCTCGTAAAATTCTATTCATTAGGTCCATAAATGCTGCAGGGTCATTCGCTAACCCAAAAGACAACTAAAAATTCATAGTTACAAAATCTAGTTCGTAAAGCTGTTTTGGAAATATCTTCTCCTCTCACCATAAGTTGGTGATATCTCGACCTTAAGTAAATCTTGGAAAAGTAACTAGGACCTTGGAGTTGATCAAATAAATCATCAATCCTAGGGAGAGGATACTTGTTCTTATTGGTGACCTTATTGAGTTGGCGGTAATCAATGTACATTCTAAGGGACCCATCTTTCTTCTTAACAAACAAGACCAGAGCACCCCATGTAGAAATACTAGGTTGAATGAAACCCTTGTATTGTAAATCTTTGAGTTGGAGCTTCAACTCTTTCAATTCAGCTGGTGCCATCCTATATGAAGTAATTGAAATAGGATTTGTATCCGGTAATAAAGCAATGCCAAACCGAAAATCATTCAATCAAAACAACGGGAAGTACATAAAACTTCCTAGATACCAAAGGTTTAACAAAAGAAAGGTTAGCACCTGGGTCACGCAAAGAATAAACATTAACAAAGAAAACATGTAACACACCCATCACAACGTCGGGAGAGGTTTCTTGTTCACCCCTAGCCTTCAGTTCATAGAAACGGTTCATTTTTGGAGCTTCACAACTTGGACCGTTTGGTTGAACTTGACTATTCCCAGTCACTTGACTTCTCACATTAGGACAATCCTTCACCATATGGCCACTTTTTCCATAACCATAGCAACAATTAGTTCCAACAAGGCATTCACCCACATGTTTCTTAACACACTTAACACAAGTTGGTCTTTCTCTTGGTGGATCAACAGTTCTCCATTTTTGAGGTTTAGGATTAGAACCTCTATCATTGCGATTCTTGGAGAAAATTAAAGAAACCTGGTTTGAAAACCTCTTCTTAAACTTAGGCTTGTCTTGAACATCAAGCCTACTCTTAGAAGAACCACTTTCAAAAGACTTTGCTCTCTTTGCTTCCCTATTCCTCTTCATTAGACGACTTTTCTCAACTTGTTCAGCATGAACCATCAACCTAGAAAGATCCATATTGTCATGAAGCATGGCTGCACGACATTCTTCATCAAGCTCTACAGACACGCCCGTTACATAACGACTCATTTCATCCCTAGCATTGCAAACCAAGGAAGAAGCATATTTGGACAACATAATAAACTTCAAGGAGTATTTCTTAACACTCATACCTCCCTGAAGAAGGTTCATGAATTCCTCTACCTTAGCTTCTCTTTGCTCCCTTGTGAAGAATCTATCAAGAAAGGCCTTTTTGAAGATCTCCCAAGTCACGGGACCATCTCCTATCTTTCCACTAGTTGTACCATGTCTGAGCCACGTCCTAGAGTTGATAGGCACAAAGCTCATCTGTCTCAGTAGTACTCACCCCCATAGCAAACAAGATCTTGTATACCTAATCAAGGAAATCTTGGGGGTTTTCATCCACTTTCGATCCAAAGAACATGGGAGGATTCATTCTCGTAAAATCTCTCAAACGGCTTGCTATAGTACTAGCATGTTGGTTCTATCAAGGAATAACCTCCCTGTTAGCTTGTGCCGTAATGGCCTGAGCTTGGGTGGTCATGGCTTGGGCCATTAGGAACAGGGCCGCCCTCACCTCACCATCCGTCATAGCCAGAGGATTCACTGGAACTTGATCATTTGCAGCAGCTTGCACTTGAGGAGCATTTTGATTGCCTTGGGGAGTAGATCCCCCATTCGCTATCTCATATCTTACTCTTCTAGCGGCTGTCCTTCTTGTGTTAATCTCCTATAACCACAAGAAAGGGATTAGATTCTAAACGACACATCGTTCAAACTCTAAAGGCAAGACATAGGAGTATCGAGAAAAGTGAAGTTTCCTAGTCATCACATAGCCTCTTATCCATAATTGTGGAGCGCATCACAGTCATGAATAAGACACTAGGTAATGTGGTTTAGTGAGACATTGATCCTAAGGATATTTGACCTCATGCTCTTATACCAAGTTTCTAACACCAGAAGAGTATACCCCATATGAGACCGGCGTCATCGTCCTCTCAAAGGACTCAGACAAGCCCTTAGCACTCGTCATAACATGTGATCAGTAAAAATTGTGGAAAATTAAAAATTTTACATTCTACTTGAAGTATACTTAGACTTCATACTTAACATTCATAAAACATATGATATTCTAAAAATTTGTCACACATATATAAAACCATCTAAAGAGTGCAAATCTGGACTTATCCAATATATAGTAGTTATGCCATATAGGCCTTAGTACAAAAGAATCCAAAGAACATAATGAAATAGGATATTCTTAAAACTACTAAGTCTTCATAAAGTGGAATATGAAAGATAGCATCCCCGAACATGAGGACCTACCAAGACTTGAATAAAGAGTTCCAAGCTTCTTCAAATCGACCGCCTTAAACTTCAATGGCTGAAACCTACAGTGGTAGTAATATAAAGTAATGGGGTTAGTACACCACATGTACTAAGTATGGGTATATGAACGTAACATTTACGGACATGCATAAGAAAGGATCATTTATCATCTCTTTACAAAAACATGCTAAGTCATTTGAAAGTCTCCAATCCATATACCATATAACATATACAAGTTAAGGATTCCATCAGCTTAAAGTATGATCATAATCGAAGACATACTATCAAAGAGTCATGTTAACATTTCGTATTCCATTGATCACAAAAGCATAACATACAAAACACTTACGAATGATCCCATCCTCAACCTACAAGTTAAATGGTCATGTGAAGCCCCATAACCCCGCACAACCAAGTAGATAAGATAGGTAACCATAAGTAAAGCTTTGATTCATGTAATTTGTAACATAAGTGATCATCACTTCATATAACAATATAACCCAATAATATATTCATCATAATGACCAAAATTCATATAAGAATAACATACTGTATCATAAACATATATCTTTCAAGTTATCATATTACATACGAACAATCTCCTATGACTTTCTTTAGAGTCAACTTATGCAATGTCTAGGTAGAGTCCCATACCCCTACCTCTACTAAGTAAACTCCTTAAGTCACTCTAGTCAATGTCCATTTACTTATCTTTCATTTTACATGAGGGAACATTCGCCTTAACTTGTTTGGAAAAGAGAGCGTTCTTTAGATAGATGAAAGAAAACTTGTTTTAATCTGATTTTGACGTGTAAAAGTGGTGTAAAACTTATCTAATATACATATATAGTCGTCCTATGAATTACCCAAAATACCCTTCACTTAAATGGGTCTTTTAATGAAGTTAAATTACCAAACATACGACTTTAACAATTCTAGGAAGTAGATGCGCGTCACTGGGCCAAATTCGTCATTTTTATTGAATTTTGAATTGAGGCAGTAAGGTGTGTGTCAGCCTCGCGTCACGAGTATGCCTCTCAAATCTTGAGGTAGAAACCTGCGTGACAGGCTCGCGTCCAATTCTTCCTGCGCACCCATGATTGGGTCCTCCCCAAGGATCCTTCGGGTGGTCCTTGGGGTGTCGTTACCGGACGTTTAGACCCTTTGTACTACATACTACCTATCCAAGGTCTCTTTACAAGTTTTGTACTTCATTTGACACTTCTAAACCTTCATTAAACATAGGGATGTCAACTAGTTCAGATTAGCTAGTTTTCGGACGTCAAGGTCTTTCTTAGTCGTTTTGGCTCTAACCTTTTCCAAATGAGTTTATTACATTAATATAGGTCTGGAAACATCATTTTAATCATTATATAATATATTAATCTCTAGTATAAGTCATGGAATTTCCGTAGTGTTACACAAAACTCCCCAAGGACCAACCAAAGGGTCCTTGAGGAGGACCCAACTTCTAGCCAAAAGTTGTGAACACCAGCACAACCAACTAGGGAAAATCGATGCCTAGTAGGTCAGTCGACGCCCTGTCATTTGTGGCGTAGGTTGAAACTTAGGCTAGGGAAATTAAGATCTCAATTGGCCAGTCTCTGGGCTAAACCACAGAACAGCAGGACGGTCTGCTTTTGGGTCGACGAGGCATCAAATATGGCCATCGTTTGAGACCTGCAGTTTTCTACAGGGTCTTGACCAAGGCTAGGGGAATTTGGGTCATTAAACTAGCGTTTCTAAAATAAGTTGGACGACTTCTTAAGAGTAGTTTTTGTATTTTAAGTGGGTTTATGAGTCTTAAACACTTTGATGATTTTATTATATCAAAATCCAAACTCAAAACCTCTAAAGAACTCTGTAGAACACCATTGAAGATTGAAGGAAGATTGGATCTTGGAGGGTGATTTCTCCATCAAATCTTCTCAATTTTCGTGTCTTAGAGTCAATAATGGTATGGCTTTCATCCTTGAATCTCTTTTCTTCAAGGAGCCAATCTTCAAAGTGGCTTTTCAAAGACTTCTCAAAATATGAACTTCTAAATTGTAATCTAGCCATGGGTTCTTGCATAAAACGTTTTGAATCAAGGTATTATGATTGAATTTATGTTAATTTTAATGATTTTAGACTAAAAATTCTATGAACCAATGCAAATCATGAAACCCTAGTTTTCACTATTTTATGGATCATTTTATCATATCTCTATGCTATTGAATTCTTGTGTAGTTTTATTAGGGCTATTGAAATATGAAATAATAAGGATATAATTTTAAGTAGGATGTCCTAATTTGATAAATTCATATTGTATCATCTTGGATTCATCGTATATTATCATTATTCAGTTGAGTTTATTTTTTACTTCTTCGATTTGTTGTACTTCTTTTTTCGCTTGTTGTTTTATTTTTTCAATTTCCATGTTTCTATCTATTTCTTCATTTTCTTTTGCTATTCTTACCATAGCAGTTAAACTATCTTCTAATTTTACCGTTTCTTTTTCTAACATCAAACTTAAATTATCACCTATTTTCTTATATCTTCTTCCTAGATTAGAAAATATTATCTTTATTTTTAATCCTTCATAGTTTTCAAATATTTTTTCGTCTATTGCATATTCTTCCTTATTCATTTACCAATGTTGGGGGGTGCGGAATTCATCATAGAATAAGATACATATATTGTAGAGTAAAATATATTTTATCATAAAGTTCTTTTGATAATTGTTTTAATCTAATTATTTCTTTAAGATTATTTATTATATATTCTATATATAACATATATTGGGTTCTTTGATACATATATAAATTTTCTTGTATTAAATGATTTGTTAATCTTATGTTTTCCATAGTTTCTATCCAATATTCTAAATATTCATAGTTCATTTTAATCTCAATCTATTTCTAAATCGTATATATCTATTCTTTCTATTTCTAATTCATGTAAGTCTATTTCATACCATTCTTGATTTAATATATCTTTTATATCATAATCAAATATTTTTTCCCATATAATTCTTTTTATGTCAACAATTTCTATATCTTTAAGTATATATAAGATCAAAGTTTCATAGCTTTTTATTTCATCATACATTGTAATCATGTTTATTTATTTATGCAGGTTTGTTTTCAATTATTCCTTCCTATCATATCCATAATTCAATTAAATTCATATTAGATTATTATAAACTAGAGTATTGTTATCATATTTTCCGATCACTACTAGCATCGTACTTTAGCGGATAATTACTGCTTATCAGCGCCTCAACCTTGTGTACTCCCCAAACGGCATCCCTCGCCTACCGGTTTCCACTGTGGGATGGCATAGTCTAGCAGTTTTCTCCCTGTTTCCCGTTTACTAGCAAACTAGAATTCATGATTCAAATATTTCTAGTATATAATAACTAACATAAATTTAATCAATTATATATATGATATTCAGGAATATATGAAATTAGTTCTGCATAATTGTTAAACAATATACCTTTGTTTCTTGATTTTCCATGCTATCTGAAATTTCTGGCTTGATTTCGGATTTCTCCATTTTTAACTTAGTTTATATCTTTTATGAGAGAGGGTTTTTGAAAGAGTTTTTATTAACTTGAGCTTTTGGTTGGCATTGCCTGCCTTTCATTTACAATTTGACAATCTATATATACTAAATTCTAAACCTATACTATTCACTATACAATAATGCACATTAGTGCGTCTACTGTAAACTTCAAGACTTTTCCCTATTTTTCTTTATAGATGGCCTTTACTATTCACACCTTGGCCTTTCAAAAAAACAAATGCTACCTACTTTTTACATTATCTCTTTACTTTACATATTTTGTTAAAAGAGAATCTTATCTTATCTCCTTATCTCTTTATCTTGTCCATACCCCATCTTGTCTTGTCTTCTTTCTCTAAATCGACATCTGGTATAACGTTATCTTCTCCATTGCATTTTGAACATCTGTGGTCGGGGTATTTGTGTCCAATAAGTTTACAATATCTGATTAATAAGTCTTCTGAAATAAATTCTTTCTTTAATGCTCGTGTTGTAGGTTGCTCTTCTGGCTTCAATAATGATAAAATCCATCTCTGAACTTCATCCATATCTGCTCTTCTTAATTCCCTTGAGTTTGAATATATCATAACTTGGTCTCTTGCATAATAACTCCAAATAGCATTGCCGATAAATAATTGTTAGCTAGTTCTTGTATAATTGTTGATATATTAATTATCCTTTTATTTGGTATTTCTACCTTTGGTATTTCAGCTTGTTTTTCTATATCTTCTGGTATTATCATGTCCTTGGTCAAACCTATCATTATAACTTGAATTGGTGACTTGATTTCTTCATATAATATCTCAGCTGGTGCTGTATAAAATTTAATACAAAATAAATTTCCTTTGGTAACTCTCTTGTATATAATGAATGCTTTGTATAACTCTGGTATTCCACTTATTTCTTCTCCATCATATGTGTATACGGTACTTAGTAATCCATAACTGTAACATGTTTTGACTAAGTTTGAACTAGTTTTGGATTGTGCAATCAATCTATTATCTCCTTGTAGTTTTTGGGTTATATAATCTTCATTTGGATTTTTGGTTTTTGTGGATCTGGGGTTTAAATTTAAAAATGTTCGGATCTTATATATGTTTTCAATGTACGATTGGGTAATGTAATTGTATCTCTTTTTATCACTTTGTATACTAACTGCATATGTAGAAGTTTGTGGTTCTGTGGGTATTTGTTTTGGTGTATTTTGAATAAAGTTTTACAAATAGTTGGTTTAAGTTGGTATTTCGTGATTTCTCACTAGCTCTTTTGCTTGTACCTGCAGCTGTATTTAAACAAACATTATGGGTTTTAGGGAGTTTCCCATCGTCTCCTTTTATCTCTGGAATTTTAATGTCTTCCGATCGACATAGCTCCGCATTTTTATAGTCATGCTGCTGACTTATATTATCTTTAGACTTCAGGTTATCTTCATTAGTCTTTAGCTTTTGTATCTCATTGTCCATACTGTCCACTTTAGTACAAAGTGTAGTAATGGCTTTGAGTAGCTTTTCAATTGTATCTTCTTCTTTGTTCTCAGTCTGACTAGCTTTGTCTTGATAAGTAGTCTGCAACAACATTCTTATTAGTCTTTATTACTTCAATTGTAAATGTAAAGTTTAATATATTTAATACCAATCTTCTAATTTCTTTCGTTGTTACCGAATCTTGTATTTTTCTGGTTAACCACCATTTTACTTGTGTATTATCTGTTCTTACAATAAATTTGTTATATACAATATATGGCTCAAATGCTAATAAACATTTATATACTGAAAATAATTCTTTCCTATTTATTTTCCATTTTATTTCCGTATTTGTATATGTGCCTGAATAATATATACAGTGATATTCTATATTGTTATCATTATATTTATATTTTAATACTCCTCCGTAGCTTTTTTCACTTGCATCAGTTTCTACTATATAAATAAATTTTTTGTCTTCATCTGGAAAATATAATTTTGGTAATGTTTTACATAATAATTTTATCTTTTGTATTGGTGTTTGATCTTTATTATCGAAATAATATTCTACATCCTTTTTTAATTTTTGTTGTAATGGTTTTAAATTTTCTGCTAATTTTGGTATATATTCTCTTACTTGGTTAACTAATCCTAAAAAGGATTGTAATTTCTTTTTTGTATCTAATTGTTCATTCGAAGTTATTAGTTTTTATACTATATGCGTTTGCATTTTTATTCCATTTTTATCTATTTGTATTCCTACGAATTCTATTTGTTTTTTCATAATTTCTGCTTTCTTTTTACTTAAACTTATTCCTAAGTGTTCTATTATATGCATAAATTTTTCTAGTAATCTTATATGTTCATCTTCTGTTTTAGAATATAATAATATATCATCAATATATACTACACAATTTTCTAATTGTTTAAAATAGTTATCCATAAAATGTTGAAATCTACCTGGTGTATTTTTATATCCAAATGGTAATACATTCCATTCATAAAATCCTTGTGGTACTGTGAATGCTGTAAGTTTTTTAGATTCTTCTTCTAACCTTAAATTATAAAATCCTGATTTACAATCAAATTTACTAAAATAATTATATCCTTGAATTTGTCTTATCTTTAATATTTTATTTGGTATTGGGTAATTATATGTTTTAGTTTTTGCATTTAAATTTCTATAATCAATAACCATCCTACTTTTTCCTCACTATATTTATTAACAGTAAATGCCGAACTTGTATGTTTACTATTACTTTCTTGTGTATATCCATTTTTTAGTAATTCACTTATATGTATTTTAAATTCATTTAAATCATTAAAATTATATTTTAATGGTTTTTGTGTTATTATACTATTTTCATCAATCAGTTCCATTTTAACTTTTGTTTCATGTTTTTCCTATCCTTGTAAAGGATCTTCGTTATATAATAATTCTAATTTTTCTTGGATTATTTTTACTTTATTTATAGAGAATATAATTAGTTCTATTCTAGGGTCTTCTTCTTTTATATTTTCTAGTTTTTGTGTAATTTTTTCACTACCTTTAATCCATTCTGTTGTTTTTCTTCTTTTGTTACCTACTCTTTTTGCTCCTATTTTTTGTTTACATGGTGTTGTGAACCACCAGTGTGTCTTTGTTATTATATGTGGATATAATTTATCTAAAAATGGCATCCCTAATAACATATCCTTTGTTGTTAATTCAAAATTATATATTTCTTCTATAGTTAATATTTTATCCCATATTTGTATTTTTATATTTTTTGCCTTGTATGTGATCATACTTCCTTCGTTATTAAATCTTGTTACTACTATTGGTGTTTTTAATTTTTTCCATTTTTCATGTAGTAAACAATTATATTTACATATATTAGCTTCTGCTCCTGTATCTATCATTGGTGTATAATATCTGTTATAATATCCTTCTATTATTATCTTCGCGCGTATATATATTTTCATTTTTTATATTAAAGTTCTTTTTATTATGACTTTTTTATTTTGATAATTTATTGTTAGTTGTTTATCTTCTATATTATATGGTTTTACTTGTTCTAGCCATTTTATTCCTAATGTTATATTTTCATTTCCTTGATATATTTTAAATTTTATTATTATTGGTATACCTCCAATTATTATTTCTTGTTCTGTTGTTTCTTCAATGTTTATTAATACTTTTGGTAATTCTGAACATGAGTGTTCTGTAGTTATTATTTTATCTTCCTTTACTAACTCTCTGGTAATATAATTTTCTTCTTGTCCTGTATTTATTAGTATTAAATATTTTCTTTGCTCCATTATTCCTGTTATATAATAATGATGTGGTTTTATTTCTTCTTCTATTATTTTTGTGAAATTATATTTATTCTTTTAGAACTATTTGAAGTACTCATCTTTGATGATATTTGTGGTGTATCATTATTATTTATTCTTTTTGATGTGCTTAATCTTTCTTGTACTATTTCTAAGTCCTCTTCTATATTAATTTCATTATAACTATATTCATTATTATCTATAATCGTAACTATCCTTTCAAAGGAGTTTTCTATTTTTATTTTATTTATTTATTTTTTGCTGTTATTTTATGTTTTGTTGTTAAAACATATAAATTCTTACATCTAGCTGTAAATATTTTATTTCCAGGTGCTAATTCTATTCCTGACATTTTCCAATATAAGACTAATGATTTATCTATATTTCTGTCATTAATTGCTACTGAGTAGTTAGCACTTATTATAAATTTAAATTTTTGGTATATTAAATTACCTTTTACTGCACTTATTATACTTTTTTCTATGGGTTGTATAATTCTATCATCTGCTAAATATATTTCTATAGGTGTATCTATTCCTTCTCTAAAATATGCTTTTATTAATATTTCAGTTCATCCTAAATGTACATATTTAATTGGGTTTTTTTGCATTTATCTCCTGTATTTCTTTATTAATTATTCTCTTATTTATTATCAGTATTTTAGCTTTTTCTTTAGTATACTTACAATCTATGATATGTTCTTTTTGGCTTACTACATAATATTCTTCTTTTTGTCGTTTAAACCAATTTTTTATTTTAGGTACTTCTAATATTTTTTCTACACTCAGATCTAATTCTTTTTCTTTTATTTGTTCAAATATACTATTATCAAATATTATTTTTTGTTCTAAAGATTCTTCATCTTGTCGTTCTTCTTTGTTTATTATTTGTATATCTGCTTCAGTCATTTTTCATATTATAGAATTCATTATCTGATTCTAATTATATATCGTTATCTATTTCATTTTCTGATATTTCATATATACTATCTTCACTTTCTAAATCATAATCGACATATTCTATTTGTGTATATTTTTCATTTTCCATAATTATTTCTGATATCTGTTTTTTCTTTGGATTTTTAGGTAATTTACAATCTTTAGCTATATGTCCTAGTTTTCCACAATTATAACAAGTGCATTCCGTCAATTTTCTTTTTGGTCTAAATGGTCTTTTAGTTTTGTAATTTTTTACATAATATCTCTTTCTTGGTTTTTTATATTTATACGTTGATCTATATTTTTTATAATTTTTATTTCTATTATACTTCTTTTTATAATATCTATCTGTATGACCAAATTGAGGTGCTATTTTATTTTTGCAACATGCTAAATTTTTTACTAATACTTTTTCCATTTTTATATCTTCTTTATGTTTTTCACATAGTTCTGTAAACCATCTTTGTAAGAATTTCATTCTGGCTCCTAAAGTATCTGTTAATTCTGCTTCATTCCAGCTTTTTATTATTTTTGAACTAAAAGGTTCTGGTAATTTTGTAAAATATAATTTTCTTATTTTTCTTACTTTCTTCCATGTTATATGTTCCTTTATAATAATATTCTCTAAATGCACATGTATATTCATCTATATAACACATATTACATATTGCCAATTTTGTCATTAAATTTCTATTTATGACTTTTTCCTTATTTTGTTCTTGTACTTCTGTTGTCATACTACTAAATTCATTTCTTATAGCTATTTCGTATTTATTTAATATTTCCATAGATGTTGTAGCTATTTCTCCATTAAATTTTTTATTATTTCTTAAAGTATTTATACTTTCTTCCGTTAAATTTTGTAACCATAATTTTACTGTTCCTATAAGTGTTCTTTCTATATATCCTGGTATTTCTGTCATTCCTATTTTGTTGTCTATTAGTTGTTTTGATATATATCCCATCCATAATTGAATTGTTTTATTTATATCTGCTACACAGTCTAAATCTAAAAAATTATGTTGATCAGTTGTTGGTTTAGGTGTCCATTTATTTAATCTTTTATTCCATAAAGTTTTTTCTCTGTCATATTTTTCATAATTTGCATTATAGTATGTTGGATTTAAATATTTTGGATTTTTTACTCCTGATGTACTAGGTTTTTCATTCATGTCTATATCTCCCGTGTTTATTTCTACATTTTTTGTATTATCTATATTGTCTAAAAGTTCTGTATATGTTTCACTTATTTCTGAGTATTGTTCTTCTAAATCATCGTTGATATCATCAATTCTTACTTCTGGCAGATTAGTTATATTATCTTGATTACTTTCTTCTAATTTATTTTCTCATTGCAATTTTTCTTTAAATTTATTTATCTCATTTGCTAAGTTTCTTTTTTGTTCTTTTTCTTTTTGTTTTATTTCATACATTTCTTTCAACATTGCTATTCTTTTTCTAGTTCTAAAATTTCTTTATTTTTTACTTCGTCGATTTGTTGTACTTCTTTTTTGCTTGTTGTTTTATTTTTTCAATTTCCATTTTTCTATCTATTCTTCATTTTCTTTTGCTATTCTTACCATAGCAGTTAAACTATCTTCTAATTTTACCGTTTCTTTTTCTAACATCAAACTTAAATTATCACCTATTTTCTTATATCTTCTTCCTAGATTAGAAAATATTATCTTTATTTTTAATCCTTCATAGTTTTCAAATATTTTTTCGTCTATTGCATACTCTTCCTTATTCATTTATAAACTATGTTGTAGTTTATATTCTAGAGTATTTATTTGTATTTCTAGATGTAGAATAGCCTTTCTTTGTATTATTATAGATTTCTTACCAACTCCTGCAAATATATTATAATTAAGCCAATTTTCTCTTTGTTTCAATTCATTTCTTTTTGCCATAATTATGTTATTAAGTTCTTCTTTTTATTCCTTATTCATCTTAATTTTAAATATTTTATATATTTATATTCTACTCTAGATATAATATCTATTAATCTTTCTAATTCTTGGTTATCCATTTTTGTAATATTTAATTATTTATATTTCGGATATAATTTAGTTAATTGTTTCTTGAATTTACTTATCTTTTTATTAATGTGGTTCTTTCTTTCTATAGTAGTTTTTTCATACTTAGCTCTGATACCAATTTGATACCAATGTTGGGGGGTGCACTATTTCATTTTCTGATATTTCATATATATTATCTTCACTTTCTAAATCATAATCAACATATTCTATTTGTGTATATTTTTCGTTTTCCATAATTATTTCTGATATCTGTTTTTTCTTTGGATTTTTAGGTAATTTACAATCTTTAGCTATATGTCCTAGTTTTCCATAATTATAACAAGTATATTCCGTCAATTTTCTTTTTGGTCTAAATGGTCTTTTAGTTTTGTAATTTTTTACATAATATCTCTTTCTTGGTTTTTTATATTTATACGTTGATCTATATTTTTTATAATTTTTATTTCTATTATATTTCTTTTTATAATATCTATCTGTACAACCAAATTGAGGTGCTATTTTATTTTTGCAACATGCTAAATTTTTTACTAATACTTTTTCCATTTTTATATCTTCTTTATGTTTTTCACATAGTTCTGTAAACGATCTTTGTAAGAATTTCATTCTGGCTCCTAAAGTATCTGTTAATTCTGCTTCATTCCAGCTTTTTATTATTTTTGAACTTAAAGGTTCTGGTAATTTTGTAAAATATAATTTTCTTATTTCCTTACTTTCTTCCATGTTATATGTTCCTTTATAATAATATTCTCTAAATGCACATGTATATTCATCTATATAACACATATTACATATTGCCAATTTTGTCATTAAATTTCTATTTATGACTTTTTCCTTATTTTGTTCTTGTACTTCTGTTGTCATACTACTAAATTCATTTCTTATAGCTATTTCGTATTTATTTAATATTTCCATAGATGTTGTAGCTATTTCTCCATTAAATTTTTTATTATTAGTATTTATACTTTCTCCCGTTAAATTTTGTAACCATAATTTTACTGTTCCTATAAGTGTTCTTTCTATATATCCTGGTATTTCTGTCATTCCTATTTAGTTGTCTATAAGTTGTTTTGCTATATATCTCATCCATAATTGAATTGTTTTATTTATATCTGCTACACAGTCTAAATCTAAAAAATTATGTTGATCAGTTGTTGGTTTAGGTGTCCATTTATTTAATCTTTTATTCCATAAAGTTTTTTCTCTGTCATATTTTTCATAATTTGCATTATAGTATGTTGGATTTAAATATTTTGTATTTTTTACTCCTGATGTACTAGGTTTTTCATTCATGTCAATATCTCCCGTGTTTATTTCTACATTTTTTATATTATCTATATTGTCTAAAAGTTCTATAGATGTTTCACTTATTTCTGAGTATTGTTCTTCTAAATCATCGTTGATATCATCAATTCTTACTTCTGACAGATTAGTTATATTATCTTGATTACTTTCTTCTAATTTATTTTCTCATTGCAATTTTTTTTTAAATTTATTTATCTCATTTGCTAAGTTTCTTTTTTGTTCTTTTTGTTTTTGTTTTATTTCATACATTTCTTTCAACATTGCTAATTCTTTTTCTAGTACTAAAATTTCTTATTTTTTACTTCTTCGATTTGTTGTACTTCTTTTTTCGCTTGTTGTTTTATTTTTTCAATTTCCATTTTTCTATCTATTCTTCATTTTCTGTTGCTATTCTTACCATAGCAGTTAAACTATCTTCTAATTTTACCGTTTCTTTTTCTAACATCAAACTTAAATTATTACCTATTTTCTTATATCTTCTTCCTAGATTAGAAAATATTATCTTTATTTTTAATCCTTCATAGTTTTCAAATATTTTTTCGTCTATTGCATATTCTTCCTTATTCATTTATAAACCATGTTGTAGTTTATTTCTAGAGTATTTATTTGTATTTCTAAATGTAGAATAACCTTTCTTTGTATTATTATAGATTTCTTACCAACTCCTGCAAATATATTATAATTAAGCAAATTTTCTCTTTGTTTCAATTCATTTCTTTTTGCCATAATTATGTTATTAAGTTCTTCTTTATATTCCTTATTCATCTTAATTTTAAATATTTTATATATTTATATTCTACTCTAGATATAATATTTATTAATCTTTCTAATTTTTGGTTATCCATTTTTGTAATATTTAATTGTTTATATTTCGAATATAATTTAGTTAATTTTTTCTTGAATTTACTTATCTTTTTATTAATATGTTTCTTTCTTTCTATAGTAGTTTTTTCATACTTAGCTCTGATACCAATTTGATACCAATGTTGGGGGGTGCGGAATTCATCGTAGAATAAGATACATGTATTGTAGAGTAAAATATATTTTATCATAAAGTTCTTTTGATAATTGTTTTAATGTAATTATTTCTTTAAGATTATTTATTATATATTCTATATATAACATATCTTGGGTTCTTTGATACATATATAAATTTTCTTGTATTAAATGATTTGTTAATCTTATGTTTTCCATAGTTTCTATCCAATATTCTAAATATTCATAGTTCATTTTAATCTGAATCTATTTCTAAATCGTATATATCTATTCTTTCTATTTCTAATTCTTGTAAGTCTATTTCATACCATTCTTGATTTAATATATCTTTTATATCATAATCAAATATTTTTTCCCATATAATTCTTTTTATGTCAACAATTTTTATATCTTTAAGTATATATAAGATCAAAGTATATATAAGATCAATGTTTCATAGCTTTTTATTTCATCATACATTGTAATCACGTTTATTTATTTATGCAGGTTTGTTTTCAATTATTCCTTCCTATCATATCCATAATTCAATTAAATTCATATTAGTTTATTATAAACTAGAGTATTGTTATCATGTTTTCCGGTCACTACTAGCATCGTACTTTAGCGGATAATTACTGCTTATCAGCGCCTCAACCTTGTGTACTCCCCTAACGGCATCCCTCGCCTACCGGTTTTCACTGTGGGATGGCATAGTCTAGCAGTTTTCTCCCTGTTTCCCGTTTACTAGCAAACTAGAATTCATGATTCAAATATTCTAGTATATAATAACTAACATAAATTTAATCAATTATATATATGATATTCAGGAATATATGAAATTAGTTCTGCATAATTGTTAAACAATATACCTTTGTTTCTTGATTTTCCATGCTATCTGAAATATCTGGCTTGATTTCGGATTTCTCCATTTTTAACTTAGTTTATATCTTTTTTGAGAGAGGGTTTTTGAAAGAGTTTTTATTAACTTGAGCTTTTGGTTGGCATTGCCTGCCTTTCATTTACAATTTGACAATCTATATATACTAAATTCTAAACCTATACTATTCACTATACAATAATGCACATTAGTGCGTCTACTGTAAACTTTAAGACTTTTCCCTATTTTTCTTTACAGATGGCCTTTACTATTCACACCTTGGCCTTTCAAAAAAGCAAATGCTACCTACTTTTTACATTATCTCTTTACTTTACATATTTTGTTAAAAGAGAATCTTATCTTATCTCCTTATCTCTTTATCTTGTCCATACCCCATCTTGTCTTGTCTTCTTTCACTCTAAATCGACATCTGGTATAACGTTATCTTCTCCATTGCATTTTGAACATCTGTGGTCGGGGTATTTGTGTCCAATAAGTTTACAATATCTGATTAATAAGTCTTCTGAAATAAATTCTTTCTTTAATGCTCGTGTTGTAGGTTGCTCTTCTGGCTTCAATAATGATAAAATCCATCTCTGAACTTCATCCATATCTGCTCTTCTTAATTCCCTTGAGTTTGAATATATCATAACTTGGTCTCTTGCATAATAACTCCAAATAACATTGCCGTTTAAATAATTGTTAGCTAGTTCTTGTATAATTGTTGATATACCAATTATCCTTTTATTTGCATAAAAGTTTGGTATTTCTACCTTTGGTATTTCAGCTTGTTTTTCTATATCTTCTGGTATTATCATGTCCTTGGTCAAACCTATCCTTATAACTTGAATTGGTGACTTGATTTCTTCATATAATATCTCAGCTGGTGCTGTATAAAATTTAATATAAAATAAATTTCCTTTGGTAACTCTCTTGTATATAATGAATGCTTTGTATAACTCTGGTATTCCATTTATTTCTTCTCCATCATATGTGTATACGGTACTTAGTAATCCATAACTGTAACATGTTTTAACTAAGTTTGAACTAGTTTTGGATTGTGCAATCAATCTATTATATCCTTGTAGTTTTTGGGTTATATAATCTTCATTTGGATTTTTGGTTTGTGTGGATCTGGGGTTTAAATTTAAAAATGTTCGGATCTTATATATGTTTTCAATGTACGATTGGGTAATGTAATTGTATCTCTTTTTATCACTTTGTATGCTAACTGCATATGTAGAAGTTTGTGGTTCTGTGGGTATTTGTTTTGGTGTATTTTGAATAAATGGTTTTACAAATACTTGGTTTAAGTTGGTATTTCGTGATTTCTCACTAGCTCTTTTGCTTGTACCTGCAGCTGTATTTAAACAAACATTATGGGTTTTAGGGAGTTTCCCATCGTCTCCTTTTATCTCTGGAATTTTAATGTCTTCCGATCGACATAGCTCCGCATTTTTATAGTCATGCTGCTGACTTATATTATCTTTAGACTTCAGGTTATCTTCATTAGTCTTTAGCTTTTGTATCTCATTGTCCATACTGTCCACTTTAGTACAAAGTGTAGTAATGGCTTTGAGTAGCTTTTCAATTGTATCTTCTTCTTTGTTCTCAGTCTGAGTAGCTTTGTCTTGATAAGTAGTCTGCAACAACATTCTTATTAGTCTTTATTACTTCAATTGTAAATGTAAAGTTTAATATATTTAATACCAATCTTCTAATTTCTTTCGTTGTTACCGAATCTTGTATTTTTCTGGTTAACCACCATTTTACTTGTGTATTATCTGTTCTTACAATAAATTTGTTATATACAATATATGACTCAAATGCTAATAAACATTTATATACTGAAAATAATTCTTTCCTATTTATTTTCCATTTTATTTCCATATTTGTATATGTGCCTGAATAATATCTACAGTGATATTCTATATTGTTATCATTATATTTATATTTTAATACTCCTCCGTAGCTTTTTTCACTTGCATCAGTTTCTACTATATAAATAAATTTTTTGTCTTCATCTGGAAAATATAATTTTGGTAATGTTTTACATAATAATTTTATCTTTTGTATTTGTGTTTGATCTTTATTATCGAAATAATATTCTACATCCTTTTTTAATTTTTGTTGTAATGGTTTTAAATTTTCTGCTAATTTTGGTGTATATTCTCTTACTTGGTTAACTAATCCTAAAAAGGATTGTAATTTCTTTTTTGTATCTAATTGTTCATTCGAAGTTATTATTTTTTGTACGATATGTGTTTGCATTTTTATTCCATTTTTATCTATTTGTATTCCTAGGAATTCTATTTGTTTTTTCATTATTTCTGCTTTCTTTTTACTTAAACTTATTCCTGAGTGTTCTATTATATGCATAAATTTTTCTAGTAATCTTATATGTTCATCTTCTGTTTTAGAATATAATAATATATCATCAATATATACTACACAATTTTCTAATTGTTTAAAATAGTTATCCATAAAATGTTGAAATCTACCTGGTGCATTTTTATATCCAAATGGTAATACATTCCATTCATAAAATCCTTGTGGTACTGTGAATGCTGTAAGTTTTTTAGATTCTTCTTCTAACCTTAAATGATAAAATCCTGATTTACAATCAAATTTACTAAAATAATTATATCCTTGAATTTGTCTTATCTTTAATATTTTATTTGGTATTGGGTAATTATATGTTTTAGTTTTTGCATTTAAATTTCTATAATCAATAACCATCCTACTTTTTCCTCTTTTTTGTTCACTATATTTATTAACAATAAATGCCGAACTTGTATGTTTACTATTACTTTCTTGTGTATATCCATTTTTTAGTAATTCACTTATATGTATTTTAAATTCATTTAAATCATTAAAATTATAGTTTAATGGTTTTTGTTTTATTATACTATTTTCATCAATCAGTTCAATTTTAACTTTTGTTTCATGTTTTTCCCATCATTGTAAAGGATCTTCGTTATATAATAATTCTAATTTTTCTTGGATTATTTTTACTTTATTTATGAAGAATATAATTAGTTCTATTCTAGGGTCTTCTTCTTTTATATTTTCTAGTTTTTGTGTAATTTTTTCACTACCTTTAATTCATTCTGTTTTTTTTCTTCTTTGTTACCTACTCTTTTTGCTCCTATTTTTTGTTTACATGGTGTTGTGAACCACCAGTGTGTCTTTGTTATTATATGTGGATATAATTTATCTAAAAATGGCATCCCTAATAACATATCCTTTGTTGTTAATTCAAAATTATATATTTCTTCTATAGTTAATATTTTATCCCATATTTGTATTTTTATATTTTTTGCCTTGTATGTGATCATACTTCCTTCGTTATTAAATCCTGTTACTACTATTGGTGTTTTTAATTTTCCCATTTTTCATCAGGTAAACAATTATATTTACATATATTAGCTTCTGCTCCTGTATCTATCATTGGTGTATAATATCTGTTATAATATCCTTCTATTATTATCTTCACGCGTATATATATTTTCATTTTTTATATTAAAGTTCTTTTTATTATGACTTTTTTATTTTGATAATTTATTGTTAGTTGTTTATCTTCTATATTATATGGTTTTACTTGTTCTAGCCATTTTATTCCTAATTTTATATTTTCATTTCCTTGATATATTTTAAATTTTATTATTATTGGTATACCTCCAATTATTATTTCTTGTTCCGTTGTTTCTTCAATGTTTATTAATACTTTTGGTAATTCTGAACATGAGTGTTCTGTAGTTATTATTTTATCTTCCTTTACTAACTCTCTGGTAATATAATTTTCTTCTTGTCCTGTATTTATTAGTATTAAATATTTTCTTTGCTCCATTATTCCTGTTATATAATAATGATGTGGTTTTATTTCTTCTTCTATTGATTTTTGTGAAATTATATTTATTCTTTTAGAACTATTTGAAGTACTCATCTTTGATGATATTTGTGGTGTATCATTATTATTTATTCTTTTTGATGTGCTTAATCTTTCTTGTACTATCTCTAAGTCCTCTTCTATATTAATTTCATTATAACTATATTCATTATTATCTATAACCGTAACTATCCTTTCAAAGGGGTTTTCTATTTTTATTTTATTTATTTTATTTTTTGCTGTTATTTTATGTTTTGTTGTTAAAACATATAAATTCTTACATCTAGCTGTAAATATTTTACTTCCAGGTGCTAATTCTATTCCTGACATTTTCCAATATAAGACTAATGATTTATCTATATTTCTGTCATTAATTGCTACTGAGTAGTTAGCACTTATTATAAATTTAAATTTTTGGTGTATTAAATTACCTTTTACTGCACTTATTATACTTTTTTCTATGGGTTGTATAATTCTATCATCTGCTAAATATATTTCTATAGGTGTATCTATTCCTTCTCTAAAACATGCTTTTATTAGTATTTCAGTTCCTCCTAAATGTACATATTTAATTGTTTTTTTTTGCATTTATCTCCTGTATTTCTTTATTAATTATTCTCTTATTTATTATCGGTATTTTAGCTTTTCCTTTAGTATACTTACAATCTATGATATGTTCTTTTTGGCTTACTACATAATATTCTTCTTTTTGTCGTTTAAACCAATTTTTTATTTTTGGTACTTCTAATATTTGTTCTACACTCAGATCTAATTCTTTTCCTTTTATTTGTTCAAATATACTATTATCAAATATTATTTTTTGTTCTAAAGATTCTTCATCTTGACGTTCTTTTTTGTTTATTATTTGTATATCTGCTTCAGTCATTTTTCATATTATAGAATTCATTATCTGGCATTGCCTGCCTTTCATTTACAATTTGGCAATCTATATATACGAAATTCTAAACCTATACTATTCACTATACAATAATGCACATTAGTGCGTCTACTGTACACTTTAAGACTTTTCCCTATTTTTCTTTACAGATGGCCTTTACTATTCACACTTTGTCATTTCAAAAAAGCAAATGCTACCTACTTTTTACATTATCTCTTTACTTTACATATATTGTTAAAAGAGAATCTTATCTTATCTCCTTATCTCTTTATCTTGTCCATACCCCATAGAAATACCAAACTTTTATGCAAATAAAAGGATAATTGGTATATCAACAATTATACAAGAACTAGCTAACAGTTATTTAAACGGCAATGCTATTTAATTAGTTCTATTCTAGGGTCTTCTTCTTTTATATTTTCTAGTTTTTGTGTAATGTTTTCACTACCTTTAATCCATTCTGTTGTTTTTCTTCTTTTGTTACCTACTCTTTTTGCTCCTATTTTTTATTTACATGGTGTTGTGAACCACCAGTGTGTCTTTGTTATTATATGTGGATATAAAAAATTTAGCATGTTGCAAAAATAAAATAGCACCTCAATTTGGTTGTACAGATAGATATTATAAAAAGAAGTATAATAGAAATAAAAATTATAAAAAATATAGATCAACGTATAAATATAAAAAACCAAGAAAGAAGAGCCTTTGAATAGTGAGTTGGTTGAATTGCCTATGGATTGGAGTTGTGAGGTTGGATTGGTAGTATTCTGACCTAAAATTCTCTATATTTTGTAGTATAGGTATTGATGATGATTGTTATGGTCCACTTATGGTGGAGGTGTTTATGTGTTATACTTGTGAATAATGTGGCATCGTCGGCATTACATTATGATTTATTAAACAACGTGGCCTCATCAACATTACTTTATGAATTATGGCTTTATCAGGTTATAACTTAAATATGTGAGTATTGTGAAGGTCTTGATGACTTATGTGTATATGTGAATTCAAAGCATGAGTTCTTCTAGTTGATGATATGTCTCTCTAGTAGGATATAGTGAAGTCATTATGTGTATTACTTGATGTTGAAGTAGGATGATTCTTGATGGATTAAATGAGATTTGTGATAACTTAGATTTATGATATCATAGTAGTGAATAGGGAGACCTATAGTTGACATTGGTTGTTCCTAGGTGCTCTTGAATGTTATGCTATATGTGATATGTTGAAGTATGTGTGTGTCTTGTGTTGGTAGACTTGTGACCCTTACTTGATGCATGTAAGATGTGAATATGGATTCTTGACTTATTATGCTAAAGCTCCTTAGTATTGTATGTGTGATTGACATGTGACCTTGAACATAGTTAAGAAGGTCCTTTTTGTGGAACCTTCAACCTAGATGGAAGGTTATGATATCCTTGAAGTTCAAAGTTGTGAGTATCCTTCTCGTAGGAATGGTGGACTTAGGGTTGGTTGGATGGAACGGCATGAAATAATCCTTAGGAAAGTCATTGAGCTATCCTCTTAACCATTGTAGGCAGCCTTAGTGGACCCTCTTTGGTAAGGTGTAACGTGATTGGGTTATGAACAAGTTATGGTACCTCTTCATATGTTCCTTTATTGAAATACTCTATGAGAACAAAGGCCAGCACTGAGTGAGTATACTTGGGAAGTTGCTCTAACTAAGATTACATTAGAGAACAAAGAAACCCTTGATATTCCTTAATCATATGCCTAAATGGGATGTATCCTAGTTCTACCATGGAAAGTAGAACACCCTTATCGGAGTAGGTTATGACTCCGGATTGCATGCTTAGATAGTATGGTCTATGTTGTTTATTGCATATTTTCATCATATGGGATACATGCTAGTGTTGGATAAGTACTATGAATTTTAGGTAGTGGAATGGGACACTATCTAGACATTGCACAATTAGTCTTTGAAGATGTTGGTGTATGAGTACTCGGGGTCTTCTCCTATATTACATCCGAGGAGCACCCCCTAGAAGTAATCGACGTCGTCGTCCTTCGAGAGGACTTAGACTAGACTCTTAGAAGTCGTCATTACATATCATAGGTTCAAAAGTGCAGAAATTAAAACTTTTCATCTACATCTACTTCATGAGGTTTACTTAAACCTCTCGCTTACACATAATATGTACAAAGGGAGTTTACATAGACTTCTAGCAATAAGAAGCTTACATAGGCTTCTACTTTTATGTAAAATATACAATATACACAATATAAAATCTAATAGAGATGTCTCATATAAAACCATCTAAGTTGGAATAGTATAATTTGGGCATAGCCCTTACACAAATGTATAATTGCGACTTTTGGCTTACAACAATGTCTTGAACAATAACAGTGAAACGAATGTCATTACACCATAGCAAGTAACATGGGTAGAATGAGGAAAAAGGTATCATCCTCAGATCTTGAGGACATACCCAAACTTGGAGAAATGATCCAAGCCTTCCTTGAAAAGTGGTCACGAACCATTCAACCATTGGAATCTAAAATGTTTGGGAAAAAGGATAAATAGGGGTTAGCACATCGCTTGTACTAAGTATGGAAACATATGCACACAAAAAATAGAAATCATGCTAAAAAGGGACGTTTGATAAAACCATGCCAAGTTACTTGTAAAAGCCTTATGCATAACCTAAGAACACATATGAAACAATAATCATATATTCTTTATGATACTAGAATATTCAACACAAGACCAACATACTCAAATTAAGACAAGTCTACATGAGTATAGTATAGTAGAACCATAGACAAATAACTCTAATATCATGTTATAACAACAAAGCATGTTCATGAGTTCCTAACATTATAAAATAAGTAAAACCCTTACTCATATCCCATTACTAAGCCTACTAGTGCAACGGTTAAGTGAAGCCCCATAGCTCCACTCAACCAAGCAAACTAACCAAAGGATCATGAATAATGTTTAACTTTACATAACATAGTTCCACGAGTATTCATCATCACATTTAGAAATATAGACCATTAACATGAACAATCAACATAAGCATAAAATTCATTTCATAAGAGCATGAGAACATAAGAATCACTTTCTAGGATTTCAATTAAGGCCAACTAGTGCAATGTATAGGTAGAGTCTCATACCCCTAGCTAGACTAAGTAACACCCCTCCAGTCCTCCTAGTTAGAGCTCCCTTTATTACTTCATTTTACTTTTGGGAATATCTTGCCTTAACCGACATAGACCACAGGAGCTAATAAGGAATTCGGTGTCATAGAACCCTACACCGAAAGAAGGTGGACTACTTGTCAAAGTAGTACGGATACATGAACATAGAATGTAGGTGGATCCACTAGCTAGTGTTCCTATGGGGGCAACATAGTTCAAGAACTAGGAGATGTACTTAGGACCGTCTTTTTGCTACACGCATTACACTTTCCAATCTGATGAGTATAATAGTGAACCTACCTTCCCTATTTGGAAGGGACACTCCTCGCTACTAGTTCACTCGGTGCTAAGCTAGAGTCCCTTTTGAAAGTCTTTCTTTCACAATCATAACTTAGTTTAGGTCATAGGAGAATAGCTCCATGTATATTCATATTCATTATCTCAATAGGAATTGCATGAGAAAACCTTTTTATACAACCCTCACATGTTAGATTAGCAAATTAACATCATCGTATCATAGTAAGGAATATAGGTACTTCATAGCATACCTTATATTATTACATCTTAAATATAATCTCACAATCACGTAATAAAGACATTTCAATTACATCATCATACCACACCTACTCAAACAAATTACAAGACCTAATTCAATTGAACTTCATCACCAAGTACAAGCCATTATAATTGAAACAAAGGTTTAGGACAATAAAGACATACCAAATCTTCTTCCAAAGACATAATCATGGTCTTACCATAAACAAAGCAATTTAATCCTTTAATAGGTGTAATAACATAATTCAATAGTAATTAACCCAATAACCATGTCAATTTCATCATTACAAGTCAATTCAGCACTAGTTAGTAACCTAGGGTTAGGGAATTGGGTAAATTCAATATCTATTCCTCATACTAGGTTAACTCATCAATAAATAGCATAATTCAATATAATACAACATAATATAAGAATAATAATCAAAATAAACCATAGACAATACAATTTATAATGTAAAATTCGTGTTAGAAAGAAACCCATATGAAATCATATTTTTGAAAACCAATTTTGGAAGAACCCGTTGGGGAAAGGAATCCCAAAGGTGAAGAGTTCCCATACCTTGTTATTCTTTGAAGATTAATGGACAAAATCACCCTTCTTGATGCCTTATAACCCTTATACTTTGGTCTTCTATAGAGTTCCTTTGGGAGAGAGAAAGTACAGAGAAGGAAGAGCAACTTGGGGGTGTTAAGTAGTTTTAAGGCTTAGGGTAGGTTATATTTTTAATCATCTGACCTAATTAACCACCACTTATCACTAATTAAAACCCTAACTAACTAACTAATTTAATGAACCAATTAAAAACCCACCAGCAACTTTGAGAACTGACCTAGGAGAGCCCGAGCTACGGTTCGTAGGTGAGTCAATACACATGCTACCCAACCGTCCTGCACCTTCGTCGTGTGCGACAAGAAAGTTGCCAAATTGGCCTTTTTGGAAAAATTGTTAAGTGACCATAGATAGAGGCATTGACTCCAATTCGATTAGGCCATGTCTAGTCGCCTGCAACCATTGATGGCTACTTCTTGGACTGCCTTATTTGGTAGGTTTGGGTCAAAATTGAAAGGGTCCTCCTAAAGGACCCTTAGGTTGGTCCTTGGGGAGTCTTACCCAGACGTTTCTACCCTAAACCTACCCTAATATTTTATGAACACATTTCCACAAAATTTCATCCATTTTTTACTCTGAAAAACTCGTGAAATAGGCTAAGGCACACTAGAAACTTTTTGACTAGTCTCCGGACGTCATGATTGTTCCTTGACGTTTTCACTCTAATACTTCCTAAATGAGTTTTATACACTATTATTGACCATAAAACATTTTTACGAACCTTATACACTCATGTGAGGCTCTAGATTATGTTTTGGACTTTCGGAGTGTTACATTATGCCCCCCCCCTAGGAACATTCGTCCCCGATTGACACTAACATCTTTTGAAGGGAAAGGATGGACTCAATACTAGAAGCCCAACCAACAACATACACAATCAACATGAGTTACAACTCAAATCTTCATAACAACATGGCATTTACACATAACAATTAAAAATTTCAATTACTACACATAAGAGCTCAAAATCACAACATGATGAATCTCCTTCTCACAACAACATGAGCTCATTATATTATTAAAGAGTCACTTATGTAAAAAATTCAACCTATCAACATGCTCAGTATTATTCATAAAGGCAATAACATACCTAATACACAATAAGTGCACAACAAGCAAAGGATCATTTTTCCATAAAACTTCATTTTAGCAAAAACCTTTATTATGAATATGCACATTTTTAAAAAACAAGCCAAATTAAATTTACTCATTATTTTCATTATTAATAGTACAAATTACCTTAATCAACAAGGATATGAGGGTAACGTGATTTCATGTCGGCCTCGGCCTCCCATGTTGCTCCCTCAAGTACCTGGTTTCTCCATTAAACTTTTACGGAGGCCACCTCTTTGTTCCTAATTTTCTTCACTTGACGATCAAGGATTTCCACCATAACCTCTTCATAGGAGATGTTCTCATCCACACCTAGACCCTCAATAGGAAGAATGGACTCGGGATCACCGATGCACTTCTTGACCGTGGAGACATAGAACACTGGATGAACCGAAGTTAATTCACTAGGTAGTCTCAAATTTTATGCAAGGTTGCCAACCTTTTGTGAAATTTCATAGGGACCCACATACCGAGGACTCACTTCCCTTACTTGCCAAATCTCACCACCCTTTTCATGAGTGAAATTTTGAGATACATCTTTTTACCTTCTTCAAATTCTAAGTTCCTCCTCCTATGGTCGGCACAAGACATTTGCCGGCTATAGTCTGTTTTCAATCGGTTCCTTATCATATGTACTTTCTCCTATGTTTTATAAATAAATTTGGGACCATAAAGTGAAGATTGGGCGCACTTTAAACCATCCAATCATAATCTACATCTCCTACCATACAAGGCCTCAAAAGGAGCCATTGATATAGTTGAATGGTAACTATTGTTATAAAAAAAACTCAAGCAAAGGCAAGTGTTTATCCCAATTTCCCTTGAAATCAATTACAGAAGCTCTAAGCATATTTTCAAGGGTTTGAATAGTACGCTCCGATTGACCATCCGTTTAAGGATGAAAAGCGGTGCTTAACTTCACCTTTGTACGTCACCCTTTTTGGAATGACCTCCATGGCCTAGATGTGAATTGTGCACCGATATCCGATGTCCTCCGCCGAGTAAGTGGACTTGACGAGAATAAAATTAACTGATTTGGTCAACCTATCCACAACCACCCACTTAGAGTCATTTTTCCATTGATTCTGAGGCACACCTACCACGAAGTCCATATTAATGTATTCCCACTTCTAAGTGGGAACTTTCATTTCTTGAAGTAAGCCACCAGCCTTTGGTGCTCGGCTTTAACTTATTGGAAATTCGGATACCTTGCAACAAATTCCGCTATGTCCCCCTTTAAGCCATCCCACCAAAATACTTCCCTACGGTCATGATACATCTTAGTATATCACGGATGAATAGAATTACCAGAAATTGAGCTTCTTTAAGAATCTAGTTTCTCAAGTCATCTACATTGGGCACACACAACGTTTCTTGATACCTGAAAATACCATCCCTCAAAGGAGAATAACTCATTACGCTTACCAAGAAATGATTCCTTCAACTCCAACAATGATTGATCAAGTTATTTCTTGGACTTCACCTCAACCACCAAAGACGATTCGGAGTTATGATGGACCATAAAACCACAATTTGGGGAATCTACCAATCTAACACCCAAACGAGCCAACCTAATTTTATGAACGGGGAGCACCCGCTAGAAGTAACATGGCGTACTTGACCTCTCCCAGGTCTTATACAAGCGCATAGTTATCATTCATCGTATTGACATAGGTAAATTTATTAGAAAATTTAGAACTTTCATAGCACATCATATCCTAGAACTTCACTTCCAATATATATACATAAAATATCATAATAAATAGTTAAAGACTCTAAGTCTCTTTTTCTGTCGTAGACTCAACATCAATAAAATAGAATAGGGACACAACCCGTATTATTATATCATAATATCAAAGCTATTACATATACTTTGAATTAAAGATAATATAGGAAATCCTTGAAACATAAGGATACCCTTTCTTGAACTTGGGGAAGCTATCCTATCCCTTCACTTTAAGAGACATACTCTAGTACCACCACCTACACTTTGTGTAAAATATGAAGAATGGTGTTAGTACAAGAATGCACTAAGTATGGCAGCTGTCACGACCAGAATCTAGACCCCAGACGAGACCGGCATCGTTGACCTATCAGAGGTCGCAGACAAGCCTACTTACATTATTCTTACTTCATCTAGGTTAATTTTAGCGGAAAATTTGAAACTTTTTGTTTCTTATCATGCATAGAGGTCATTCTACTTACATTCATAATGTTCACAATCAACCATCTAACATTAAGATTATCAGCTGAAAGAAATAGTTCAATACTACATTAAATGTATAATTGCCAAAATGGTACCAATACAATGTCTAAAATAAAAACGGAAAGAAACACTAGTGGAACATACTCCACTAGCTAAAGCATACATCTAAGCTAGATAGTAACGGTAGACATCCTCGAAAGCATTATGCCTACCAAGTTCGGATGAAAG
The DNA here is from genome assembly GCA_016801875.1 of Solanum sitiens. NCBI lineage: Eukaryota > Viridiplantae > Streptophyta > Magnoliopsida > Solanales > Solanaceae > Solanum > Solanum sitiens. The sequence goes on along the minus strand of JABWTJ010000365.1, from coordinate 315,024 downwards.
CTCCACGTCTGGATAGCTGCAACGTCAACCTGTAAGCTCTAGCGTCCGCCTGTGCCTGCACCTAAAAATATAGAGTTGTATGGGATTAGTACACACTTGTACTAAGTATGGGTATATGCAAGCACACACCAAAGACATGCATGAGTAAGAATAGCTCTTTCCTAACAACATGATTATGGAAAGTCAAGTTAGTGGACTTGCCAAATTGGGATTAGGAAAGTTAGTGAGCTTTCCAAATTTGGATTAGAAAAGTTAGTGAGCCTTCCAAATTTGGATTAGGAAAGTCAAGCCATGAGAGTAACATGTATCATCATACTTATCATATTGCACACACCACATAACATCTTACACATAACACATATCATATTGCATATAGCACATAACATCTTTCATATCATTCATTCATATGCCATGAGACCTTGGAATCATTAACTTGACATTAAGACTTACCAAAATGAGGGCTCAACATATGGGACCTCAACTAGGGAGTCTTCGTTAGAAAACACAGAGTCTGCTTCATTCATTCATACGTACTTCATTTCATTTCATTCATAGGCTAGTGTGAACACCAGTTATACCTCGGTTGTAGTTTAAGACTTTCATCGGGTTCGTTGTGCAATGACCAAGAATGACCTAATGTCATTTCTGTAGTCTAACTCACCTCTTGATCATCCTATCCTAACACATTTGATTTCGTTCATAGGCTAGTGTGAACACCAGCTATACCTAGGATGTAGTTTAAGACTTTCATCGGGTTCGCTGTGCAATGACCAAGAATGACCTAATGTCATTGCTTGAGTCTAACTCACCTCTTGATCATCCTAACCTAACACCTTTGGTATCATTCATTTCATTATGTGCATCACTTGAGGCTGACCTCATTCATTCATTGGGAAATTTAACCTTAACCGACATAGATCATGTGAGCATCATGAAATCCAGTGTGTAATCCCTACACCGAAAAGAGGTGGAATCATCGGCCAAAGTGAACCAAAACATGCTAGCGTATATAGGAAGTCGAACCCTGCTAGATCCCTATATTGGCATTATAGGTTCAAAAACTAGGAGATATAAGGAGACCCGTACCCGGCATGACGGACATTCTCATCTCATGTGAGTTACGTGAACCTCCGCCTTCCCGAAGGAAGGCATCACCGCTTATAGCTAGCCTATCGGTGCTCAGTATAAAGTTCCATTACATTAAACTCATACATCATGGAAGCTGGCTTCTAGCATGAGGACATCATAGCTCATTAGATGATTTCTCATCTCATCATTAGTATTAAGTATGCATTAACTTCAATACTTTCATTAGAGTGTTCATAGAGACTGGTCTATTCATTAGCTTTACACTCTCATAGGTGAGTACATTTTGGTAACATTTACTTAGGCTCATTTGAGATTGCTCTCATCTTTCACATTAGCCTCTTATCATATTGTCACCTCATTCATTAACTTTAACACATTTGCTTTTCATAATTACTCACCCTTCACGTGAATATTCATTTCATCATATGCCAATGCACTTGGCCACTTAGTGTGTTTCACACTCTTACTTAACTACTAGGGTTAAATCATTTTATCACATACATCTTAGGCTCACTTACTTTTTAAACGTATGCTAGACTTATGAGTCCACACATACAAGCAATGAGGCTTCATTCATAGTTTGTCTAAGTGATTCATGTTTACCCAAGATGAATGGTACAAGACTTATGCATCTTGTAGATATGCCAAGATATTGATTTCGATCTTTAGAGGTAGCATTCATTAAATATTTACTTACGTATGACTTATGTGTCAATACGGAATTTGGCAAGGGAACCCGATTTCGAATCCCTTGAGTAACACTTAAGCTTATAGTAAACTTGTTAATTATTTTTTTTCAGATTTGGGGGACCCTAGTTCGATCCCCATCAACCCCATAATATTTCCTTTCTTTTTCTCCTCTCCTTTTTCGTTTAAGTCAAGGAGGTTGTGGGTTCAATCCCCCACAAGCTCATTATTTTTCTTTTAATTTATCTCTTAACTTTCTCACCTATCCAAGAGGTTGTGGGTTCAATCCCCACTCTCCACATTTATTTTCTCCTTTATTTTTCTCCTAACTCTCTCATTCATTCAAGAGGTTGGGTGTTCAATCCCCACTCTCCACATTTATTTTTCTCCTTTATTGTTTTCTCTTAACTCTCTCATCCATTCAAGAGGTTGGGGGTTCAATCCTGTCACGCCTCAAAACCCATTAAGACGGACAGGCACCCGATGCCCTAAAGGCCCGAGAGAACCAACCTACAACCTGTTCTTACTAAGCATATACTATAACAATTGAGACAAGATAACTTTGGATGCAGCGATACAAACCAACGTAAGTAGATTCAAAAGTTATATACAAGACTTGGCCGTTTAGGCCACAACTCCTTAAGACACAACTGAACCATGTACATACGTCTACAAAACCTCTAAAAGATAGAAGACTAGAGTAGGTCGGGACAGACCCCGCCTTACCCTTAACTACGATACAATACCAAACAAATTTAACAAGGACTTAATAAAGCTCCGAATCAACTTGGAGCTCACCAAAAGTAGCAGAATTTTGAGTGCTCCTACTGAGGAGGTCTACTAGCTGGAGTACCTGAGCCTGCAGCATGTAATGCAGCGTCCCCAATACGGGACGTCAGTACGAAAAATGTACTGAATATGTAAGGCAAAAAGTATATGTAATACAAGGCACAAATGAAATCAAGTAGCAACATATGAGTGCATAGATTAGGAGAGAAGACCACCTTTGCTTACTCTTGTGGAATCAAGTAAGCTACATTCTTTTCTTTACCTTCTTTGTATGTTATAATCTTTGTTGGGCATGTGATACAAGTGACCAGCTGATCAGTGGTAGAAGAGGATGACCCATGCTAGGCGTATTAACCCCTGGGATGCGGTCCTCATAATTACACAACTTGGGATCGGCCCATGCTAGGCTTTCGCCCCTGAGCTGCCACCCTTCTATACCAATAGGGATCGGCCCATGCTAGGCTTTCGCCCCTAAGCTGCCACCCTTAATTAAATAGATTTCTTCACTTAGATTCTTTAATCTTTGAGATTATTGTTAATCAGTTCATAACTCTTTTGAGATGTTATTTTGGATAATCGTAATATTTTGAGATGTTGATTTGGTGGTCATAATCATCTTGGAGACATGAAATTACGGAACAGTAGTGGAATACATGAAAACAATACTTTGAGGCAGTAACAATGACATAAGGAGCTATGAAACATCAACACCTTACTTTAAGACCTTAATGGCACAATTGACTTCAATTGGCTTAGGAGAAGGATTCATCAAACTTTCTTTTGCAAATACCATTTCTATAACAGCACAAGGGAAAATTACACAAGTATAGAGTAGTGAACATATAATGAAGTAGTTCCATGTACTTAGAATGGGGAAAGAAATATTGTTAGCTATTTGTAGATAGTACGCTGCCACCATGCTTCCTTTTCTAGAAATAGAACTAATGAGAATCACTTTATTGATATTAATTGCAAGTGGCAGATTTCATGCCAAAAGGATATAGAATCGAATAGCCTTACATACCTTATATTTATGACCAATACCACTATCACGATTCAGCCTTCCTTATTGGGTGCTAATCTACAACATAAGTCATGATTAAGCTAACATCAGCAGCTAATCACAATAAGGTTCTCCAAAACAGTAGCTAAAAATATTTGATGGAAATCAGGCCCAAACAACCTTTACATAAATGGTGAACCACCACACCCTTCCTCTACACATTAATACAACTTCATACATCATCTCCCAAGCTACCCAAACAGCCCTCAACAACAATATTCATAAGGCAGCCACTATCAATCTCAAATCTTTCAGCATAATAGGAGAATATTGACTCAAAGATTTATCACAATCCATGAATTTTTGATAAACATATACAAAATTCTCCACTCCAAACATTATCAAAGAGAGAAAAACAAATGGGTTGAAGTCTTACCTTAATTCTGAAAATTTATCCTCTACACTTGTACTTCAAGAATTTAAACTCTCCTACAAACTCTTACTTGAAAAATTAGACAGCACTCAAGAACTCTAAGGTGTCTTAGGGCTGCTAATTGAAGCCAAGAGAAACCAAGAAAGAACTTAGGAAATCTGAAATTTTTGCAAGTTCAAAATAGAGAATAAGACTTGATCCTTATCCTTTGAAAAAGGAGGTGTTATGGCCGACACTCTTGACCAAATTTGGGCCATATAATGTCAAGTAGGTGCCCCACTTGCTTGTCCTTTTAACTTGGGCCCTTTTGGACTTAATATTATTGGACCTTGACTGTCCATTTTTCCTTTGTTCTTTTAATCAGCTTGGGACAGATTAGTGCAAGTAGGTGGTACACACTTGGCCCAATAACATGGTAAAACAAATCTTAGGAGGTCATGCACTTACCTAGTTTCACTTGGGCTTTATCCATAATGGGCCAATTGGCAGATTTGGCTGCTGGGCCTTCTTTCATTCACAATTTCTTTAATAGGTTTGGGATTCAAATGAGCCCCTAAATATAAGCCTAAATCTGGTCAATCAAACGTGGGCCCTTTAACTATAATATAGATCAAGTAGGTGATGCAGCTGCTAGCTCAATTACCACCTTACTATAATTACTTAAATACTTTCCATCGGAGTTAACTTGCAATACATATGCTAAAACGTGCAAGGCATTACATCACCTTCCAAGCTAGTTTAAACCAACACTAATCATGTAAGAAACATGATCCCTCACCTACACTATAAGTATATGTCAAGTATAACATGAATAGAACTACCACATACAAAAATACAGGCCGTTACATCCTTCCCCCCTTGGAACATTTGTCCTCGAATGTTAGCATGGTTGTGCGGCCTAAAAAAGTTCAAGCCTAATCTAGTACTACTATTAATCACATTGAACATATAGACTTATACTTACTTGTCAATGCCTCCACTAACATTTTGATCATTCCCACCAGTGTGGAAGAGGTGAGGATACTTCAATTTCATTGCTTCTTCTGCTTCCCATGTAACTTCTTCTACTTGTTGGTTTCTCCATAGAACTTTTACAGAAGCTACTTCTTTATTTCTTAACTTCCTAACTTGTCGATCCAGAATAGCAATGGGTACTTCTTCATAAGTGAGATCTCCTGTAACCTGTACGTCTTTAGTAGGAGTAATACGAAATGGATCACCTACGCATTTCCGTAGCATTGAGACATGGAACACCGGATGAACTGATGAAAGATCTTGTGGTAGCTCTAACTCATAGGCTACTTGGCCAAATTTTCGGATAATCTTATATGGCCCTATATAGCGTGGACTCAGCTTTCCTTTTTTACCAAGCCTCATTACCCCTTTCATCGGAGACACCTTCAAGAACACCCAATCCCCTATAGAAAATTCTAGTCCTCTCCTTCTAATATCTGCATATGATTTATGTAGACTTTGAGCTGTTTCTAGCCGCTGGTGTATCACTTTGACTTTTTCCATAGCTTGATGAACAAGATCTGGCCCAAATAAGGAAGTTTCACCCATTTCGAACAAGCCAATTGGTGATCTACACTTTCAACAATATAAAGCTTCATAAGGTGCCATTTTAATGCTCGAATGATAGCTATTGTTATAAGCAAATTCAATAAGTGGTAGGTGATCATCCCAGCTACCCTTGAAATCTAATATACAAGCTCGCAGCATATCCTCAAGTGTCTGAATCGTACGTTCTGCCTGACCATCCGTTTGAGGATGAAAGGCTGTACTTAAATTCACTTGTGTTCCCAAACTCTTTGAAATGACTTCCAAAAATTTGCTGTAAATTGAGCTCCTCTATCCGATATTATAGAGATTGGCACTCCATGTAGTCGAACTATCTCTTTAATGTACAACCTCGCATACTCTTCAGCTGTATAAGTAGTCTTCACCGGTAAGAAGTGTGCTGCTTTGGTAAGTCTATCAACTATTACCCATATGGAGTCAAACTTCCGGAATGAGCGAGGCAAACCAGTAACAAAATCCATGTTGATCATGTCCCATTTCCAAATTGGAAGTTCTATACGCTGCATGTAACCTCCGGGCTTTTGGTGTTCTACTTTTACCTGTTGACAGTTTGGACACTGAGCCACGAATTCTGCAATGTTCTTCTTCATGTTCCCCCACCAATACATTTCTTTCAAGTCATCATACATTTTAGTTGACCCCGGATGAACAGAGTACCTTGAATTATGTGCTTCCATGATGATCCTCTTTCTTAGTTCATCTATATTAGGTATACACAATCTGTTTTGACATCGAAGTACTCCGTCTTGCTTAAGCTCAAACTCCTTTGTCATACCATGTAGTACATTCTCTTTAAGTTGTAAAAGAATTGGATCAGTGTACTGCTTCTCTTTCACTTCCACTATTAACGAGGATTCTGCCGCATGTTGCACAATTACCCCTTCGTCTTGAGATTCAAGAAGGCGAACGCCCAAGTTAGCTAGTTGGGAAAGATCCTTAGTCATTCCTTGTCTTTCCATAGACTTCCCATAAGTGGTTGCCATTATTTTACGGCTTAAAGCATCAGCTACTACATTAGCTTTACCGGGATGATATAAGATGTCAATTTCATAATCTTTTAATAGCTCCAGCCACCTTCGCTGCCTCAGATTTAAGTCTTTTTGCTTAAAAATATATTGCAAGCTTTTGTGATCAGTGTATATGTCAACATGAACTCCATACAAGTAGTGGCGCCATATCTTCAAAGCAAACACAACTGCTGCTAGCTCTAGATCATGTGTTGGATAATTTTTCTCATGTGGCCGCAGCTGCCTTGAGCCATAAGCTATAACTTTACCATGCTGCATCAATACACAACCTAAGCCCACTCCCGAAGTATCACAATACACTACATAGCCTTCTGTACCTTCTGGAAGTACCAGCACAGGTGTAGAAGTTAATTTACTCTTCAGCTCTTGGAAGCTTCTTTCACACTCATCGCTCCACAGAAACTTGGTTCCTTTGTGTGTTAGCTTTGTTAAGGGTGCAGCCATGGAAGAGAATCCTTCAACAAACCTTCTGTAATAACCTACCAATCCAAGAAAACTACGGATCTCCGTAGGCGTTGTACGTCTTGGCCATTTTTTCACGGCTTCTATTTTCTTGTTATCAACCCTTATTCCTTCCTCGGATACGATATGACCTAGGAATGCCACAGATTTCAACCAAAACTCACATTGAGAGAACTTTGCATACAATTTACGATCACGGAGAATTTGTAAAACCTGCCGCAAGTGATTAGCATTATCCTCTTCCGATCTTGAATACACCAAAATGTCATCTATGAACACTATCACAAACACATCTAATAATGGCTTGAACACCCTATTCATCAAATCCATAAAAGCTGCTGGTGCATTTGTTAGCCTGAATGACATGACTAAGAACTCAAAATGACCATACCGTGTTCGGAAAGCTGTCTTGGGTATATCTTTGTCCTTGACCCTCACCTTGTGATAACCTGACCTCAGGTCGATCTTTGAAAAACACCTAGCACCTTGTAATTGATCAAACAGATCATCAATTCTAGGGAGGGGATATTTGTTCTTAATTGTTACCTTATTCAACTGCCGGTAGTCGATACACATTCTTAATGAGCCATCTTTTTTGCGTACAAATAAAATTGGTGTTCCCCATGGCGACACACTAGGCCTTATGAATCCTTTCTGTAATAAGTCTTTTAACTGCTCTTTCAACTCTCGTAATTCTGCCGGAGCCATTCTATATGGAGGAATTGAGATAGGTTGAGTATCTGAAAGCACATCAATACCGAACTCTACTTCTCGTTCTGGAGGCAAACCGGGAAGATCTTCAGGAAACACATCTGGAAATTCATTTACCACCGGAATGGATTGAAGGGTTGGTGGCTCTGCATCTACATTTTTCACTCTAACTAGATGGCATATGTATCCTTTGGAAATCATCTTCTTTGCCTTAAGATAAGAAATAAATTTACCTCTTGGCATCCAATATTACCTTTACATTCGAGGACTATCTCTTTTGGAAATTGGAAATGCACTATCTTAGTTCGGCAATCTACTGTGGCATAACAAGAAGCTAACCAATCCATACCCATTATAACATCAAAATCTACTATGTCTAGCTCAACAAGGTCAGCCAATGTATCGCGATCACAAACAGTTACAATGCAATTACGATAAACTCTCCTAGCTATAATAGATTCACCAATCGGTGTAGACACTTCAAATGGCTTCGCTAATAATTCTGGTGTTCTTTTGAACTTTCCAGCAATCAATGGTGTAACATATGATAGTGTAGACCCCGGATCTATTAATGCATATACAATATGTGAAAAGATGGACAATGTACCTGTAACCACATCCGGCGACGCTTCTAAATTTTGTCGATCCCCTAGTGCATATGTGCGATTCTGACCTCCACTAGAACTAGCTGCTCCCCTAGCTCCTCTACCCCGACCTGCAGGCATATGTAGTCCCCTACCTAAAGAAGGGGTTGATGAGGTCGACGCAACAACTGATCTAGTTGGTTGAACAACGCCACCCACTCCCCTATGAGGGCAGTTTCTCATCATATGCCCTGGTGTGCCACACCAAAAACAAACATCCGTCCCAAACCTGCATGCACCTAGATGATTCCTCCCACACTGTTTACAAGGCTGTCGTGGAGGCCTTGATTGGCTCGTACTTCCTTGCTCTTGATGACTGCCTTGACTTTCACTTCTTTGCCCAAACTGATTGCCCCTAAACCCTTGGAACCGTGGTGGAGCACTAGCTGTAGAGTAGAAAGCTGATGGCCTAGGTGGTCTGTTAGAGAACCGAGGCCTAAACTCACCTTGGGATGGTGTAAACTGCCCCATGGATCTGGCCCTCTTAGAATGCCCTGTTTCCAACTCTTGTGTTCTTCTTCTTTGCCTTTGATCCTCCAATTTTTGTGCAAAAGCCTGCATCCTTGCTATATCCATATCTTTATTTAATGAAGCAATTGTACAGTCTCTAACCAGATATGAATCTAATCTGTCCACAAAACGATGAACTCTATCCTCCATAGTAGCTACTACATTAGGAGCATACCTGGCCAAGGAATTAAATTTGAGACTATACTCCCTCACACTCATATTTCCTTGGTGGAGATTTAAGAACTGATCCGCACGGGCCTCTCGGATCTCCAATGGCAGATAATGATCAAGGAATGCCTTTTTAAACTCTTTCCACATAGCTGAAGGTGCATTTATTCCCCTAGATTGCTTCCAAGCTTCATACCACAATATAGCCACACCCTTTAATCTGTATGCAGCTAGCTCAAGTGCTTCTTTACCACTTACATGCATAATATCCAAAGTGCGTTGGATTTGATCTATAAAGTCTTGGGGATCTTCATTAGGATCTGACCCGGTAAATGATGGAGGGTCCAAGTTAAGAAAATCACGTATCCGTGTTCCAGCTGATCTAACTACACCACTAGTACCTGCAACTGGACCTTTTTGCCTTTGGCCATGACCAGCAACTATACGAGTCAATAATTGGACTGCATTCCTCAAATCTTGCTCGGTAGCATTAATAGGGGGTTCCTGAGGTTCATCTTCCCTCCTTATTTCTTCAGGAGATGGAGGCGTCGAGGAAGTCTGCGATAGAGACTCATCTTGAGCCCCACTTTGAACAGCTTGACTTGGTGGTGGTTGGCTGGTCCCTTCTTGGGCAGCCACTTCTACTCGTTTACCAGTACTTTTACTCCTTCTCGTAATCGGCATCTTTGCTATAATAAAACAATTGAGGAATTAGATATGATTCACCTACAACACAAGTTCTATCGCACGATCTAAGAAATGAAAGAAATGAGACAACTCCTATATGTCCCGTAGCCTCCTGTTTATAAATGTGGTGCACAACACATCCATAAGCAAGACTCTACACAGACACGGCTTTGTAGACTCCCTAGGATGACCTGCTCTGATACCACTTTTGTCACGCCTCAAAACCCATTAAGACGGACAGGCACCCGATGCCCTAAAGGCCCGAGAGAACCAACCTACAACCTGTTCTTACTGAGCATATACTATAACAATTGAGACAAGTTAACTTTGGATGCAGCGATACAAACCAACGTAAGTAGATCCAAAAGTTATATACAAGACTTGGCCGTTTAGGCCACAACTCCTTAAGACACAACTGAACCATGTACATACGTCTACAAAGCCTCTAAAAGATAGAAGACTAGAGTAGGTCGGGACAGACCCCGCCTTACCCTTAACTACGATACAATACCAAACGAATTTACCAAGGACTTAATAAAGCTCCGAATCAACTTGGAGCTCACCAAAAGTAGCAGAATTTCGAGTGCTTCTACTGAGGAGGTCTACTAGCTGGAGTACCTGAGCCTGCAGCATGAAATGCAGCGTCCCCAATACGGGACGTCAGTACGAAAAATGTACTGAATATGTAAGGCAAAAAGTATATGTAATACAAGGCACAAATGAAATCAAGTAGCAACATATGAGTGCATAGATTAGGAGAGAAGACCACCTTTGCTTACTCTTGTGGAATCAAGTAAGCTAGATTCTTTTCTTTACCTTCTTTGTATGTTATAATATTTGTTGGGCATGTGATACAAGTGACCAGCTGATCAGTGGTAGAAGAGGATGACCCATGCTAGGCGTATTAACCCCTGGGATGCGGTCCTCATAATTACACAACTTGGGATCGGCCCATGCTAGGCTTTCGCCCCTGAGCTGCCACCCTTCTATACCAATAGGGATCGGCCCATGCTAGGCTTTCGCCCCTGAGCTGCCACCCTTAATTAAATAGATTTCTTCACTTAGATTCTTTAATCTTTGAGATTATTGTTAATCAGTTCATAACTCTTTTGAGATGTTGATTTGGTGGTCATAATCATCTTGGAGACATGAAATTACGAAACAGTAGTGGAATACATGAAAACAATACTTTGAGGCAGTAACAATGACATAAGGAGCTATGAAACATCAACACCTTACTTTAAGACCTTAATGGCACAATTGACTTCAATTGGCTTAGGAGAAGGATTCATCAAACTTTCTTTTGCAAATACCATTTCTATAAAAGCACAAGGGAAAATTACACAAGTATAGAGTAGTGAACATATAATGAAGTAGTTCCATGTACTTAGAATGGGGAAAGAAATATTGTTAGCTATTTGGAGATAGTACGCTGCCACCATGCTTCCTTTTCTAGAAATAGAACTAATGAGAATCACTTTATTGATATTAATTGCAAGTGGCAGATTTCATGCCAAAAGGATATAGAATCGAATAGCCTTACATACCTTATATTTATGACCAATACCACTATCACGATTCAGCCTTCCTTTTTGGGTGCTAATCTACAACATAAGTCATGATTAAGCTAACATCAGCAGCTAATCACAATAAGGTTCTCCAAAACAGTAGCTAAAAATATTTGATGGAAATCAGGCCCAAATAACCTTTACATAAATGGTGAACCACCACACCCTTCCTCTACACATTAATACAACTTCATACATCATCTCCCAAGCTACCCAAACAGCCCTCAACAACAATATTCATAAGGCAGCCACTATCAATCTCAAATCTTTCAGCATAATAGGAGAATATTGACTCAAAGATTTATCACAATCCATGAATTCTTGATAAACATATACAAAATTCTCCACTCCAAACATTATCAAAGAGAGGAAAACAAATGGGTTGAAGTCTTACCTTAATTCTGAAAATTTATCCTCTACACTTGTACTTCAAGAATTTAAACTCTCCTTCAAACTCTTACTTGAAAAATTAGACAGCACTCAAGAACTCTAAGGTGTCTTAGGGCTGCTAATTGAAGCCAAGAGAGACCAAGAAAGAACTTAGGAAATCTGAAATTTTTGCAAGTTCAAAATGGAGAATAAGACTTGATCCTTATCCTTTGAAAAAGGAGGTGTTATGGCCGACACTCTTGACCAATTTTGGGCCATATAATGTCAAGTAGGTGCCCCACCTGCTTGTCCTTTTAACTTGGGCCCTTTTGGACTTAATATTATTGGACCTTGACTGTCCATTTTTCCTTTGTTCTTTTAATCAGCTTGGGACAAATTAGTGCAAGTAGGTGGTACACACTTGGCCCAATAACATGGTAAAACAAATCTTAGGAGGTCATGCACTTACCTAGTTTCACTTGGGCTTTATCCATAATGGGCCAATTGGCAGATTTGGCTGCTGGGCCTTCTTTCATTCACAATTTCTTTAATAGGTTTGGGATTCAAATGAGCCCCTAAATATAAGCCTAAATCTGGTCAATCAAACTTGGGCCCTTTAACTATAATATAGATCAAGTAGGTGATGCAGCTGCTAGCTCAATTACCACCTTACTATAATTATTTAAATACTTTTCATCGAAGTTAACTTGCAATACATATGCTAAAACGTGCAAGGCATTACATCACCTTCCAAGCTAGTTTAAACCAACACTAATCATGTAAGAAACATGATCCCTCACCTACACTATAAGTATATGTCAAGTATAACATGAATAGAACTACCACATACAAAAATACAGGCCGTTACAAATCCCCACTCTTCACATTTATTTTTCCTTTGATTTTTTTCATGAATTTTTAATGTAATTTACATTTGGTGAGGTCTTGGGTTCCATTCCCAACGACCTCATAATTTAAAAAAAAAATTAAAACATAGTCATTTTCTCACCTCTTGGCCGAGACCAAATTTCCAGCAACTTCCAATCCATTTTTATCTCATTCTTTTGTTGATTTTTTTTGTAGCATTTTGAGTGACATTCAATCAGCCACCTTAACCTTTTTTGAACATCACGTTTTTAGCATTTTTACATACGCAAAACACAACATTTAACATACAAACTTCAGGCAGCAAACATAGTCAAATTTTCAGCACACACATGCTCAAAACAGTCAACTTAATACATTTTTCCGGAATATATTTTTCATCCTTTACACGATTTCCTACCACACATTCAACATATAATAACAACCAGACCTAACATTTATCTACCAGAAGACATACCAACGCATGCTTTGAATCGTTCAGACGATCTAATGACAGGGCATGCAACGGGGACAACCTTAGTCTTTCAATCGTGATTTAAACTGAACCTTAAGGGTCTCTTGGGAAACGGACCAAGAGAGAAGAAAATCCATACCTTAATGTCATTCAAAACTTGTTTAAATGCTGCCAATTTACCATGAAACCAAGCCTCACACCCGAAACTTCAAGCACAATCCCGTCAAGAACTTGTTGATTTTTGTTTTTAGCTTAGTTTTTCATTTGAGTTTTTGTGTGTAAGTTCTTCAAGAGTGAAGAACTATTATTTTCAGTTATTTTAATGATGAAAAACGTGAGAATGATAGTGAGAGACGTGATAATGAGAGGATTAGGATTATGATTAGGATTAGGAGAGTTAGGTGGAGACTAAGTCAAACTAGGACTCCTCATTATTTATTAATTTTATTATTATTATTTTTTTATTAAAAATCTGATTTTTCCCTTACTTAAATCATCTTTTTAAATGTTAATTAATTCAACTAATTCACTTAATAAAATTAAATCAATTTAATCCTTGCTTCCACCGAGGCTCGAACCCGGGTGAAGCTAGATTTTGCTTAAAGGGTCAAATTTGGCAGCCTCTACCCGAATTGCCCCTCCACCATATTAATTAATTAATCAATTAAATGTTTAGGGTAATTACAATACTACCCTTAGCCTTGAAAAGACCATTTTACCCCTAGCCCCCCCAAACATAAGATTACCCTTTTTAAGTCTGGTTAAAACTCATCCGGGTAAATCTTCATATTCGGGTGCCCTACATGGCTGGACCCAACCTTTCCTAGCTCAACTAACTCACCAAGTTAGTTGGCTTGGTTGTTGCAGAGGTTCAGAGGTCTGGTTCTACGTGCATCAATTTGTGTGAACCCGATCTAATCTAGGCATTCTAGATACGTTAGAGATTACTTAGCATAGTCATTTTTAGGGTTGTTACATTATCCCCCCCCCTAGGAACATTCGTCCCCGAATGACACTACACATCATTTTAAAATAAAGAGGGTGATTTTTGAAGATATCTTAACATACTTGAGAGTTTACGCTTTGTGAATTTCTGTTTCACACTTACTCTGGATAATGCATATTACTTAAGCTTATCTGAAGCTTCATATTTGAGATTGAGGAACTTCCTTCTCAATCGCACTTAAATTGATGCACCTCACAACTCATGCAATACAAAAATCATGCCCACGCTATACAAAAACAGCAACATGACATGCAAACATGAATTCATTTTAACTCACATAGTGCAATTATTACTCATACGATTATGGACTTACAACACCAAGTCGACTATTGCACTAAAACTTAGAGTTTCTTAAACAAAACCATCCTTATGGGGAGTATATATAAACCCTTAGATAACATCTTGTTGGACTTAAGATTTGAAATTATATGGCTTTGTTGGATTGATCCACGCCCTGCCCATTTATACCCTATCTCATTTGGTAACTGAAACCTCACTACCCTGGTTTGATAGTCTATGGTAGCATAACACTTATGGAGAAAATCCATACCTAAGCTATTCAATATTTTTTATTGGTGAATATCTGATTCACATATTAGTTGGTAGGTGCACATCCTTGAAACCTAATAGCATCTTCGCATTAATAGACTAAGGAACTCTTTCCTAAACTAGTCTCATCAAAGCATACAACATAAATAAACACATAAGTCACATAAATCAGCAACCAACATAATGACTCCAACATATTAACTTCATACTAGTGCATAAAACCATACTCATGAAAAACTAATTTAGGCTACGCACCCGAGACATCACCAGAGGTGTCTTCCCCTACACCCCTAGACTTGAGTGCGAAGAATCGTTGCCTCCTTGAAGTCTCTTCACTTGGACCATTCGGCTGAACTTTCTCCTTCCTTTTTTCTCGACCTCTCATATACGGACAATCCTTCATCATGTGACCCGGTTTTCCACAACTGTAACAAGCGTTAGAGCCGCTCCTACAGTCTCCTCCATGAAGTTTGCCACACTTTCTACAAGGTGGCCTCTCCAGAGTTGTATCTACTTCATTGTTTCTCTTAACTCTGGGCTCGTAATCACTTTCATAGCGACCCTTGGATGAACTTGACTCCCCTTGGTGGGAGAGTCCCTTCTTAAACCTGGGCTTATCCCTGATTTCAGTACTGCTCTTCCTTGAAAAATTCTTCTCAGCTTGCCTTGATCTGTTCCCTGCCCTAGTATGCTTCCTCTTCCTACATTCCTCCACTTGTTGGACATGGACCATAAGCGTGGAAAGGCCCATGCTGGCATGCAGCATAGCTTCCCTACACTCCTCGAGATTCTCAGCAATCTTAGATCCAGTGTAAACGGGAGGATTCATCCTCGTGAAGTCCCTTAACCTGCTAGACATGGTGCTGGCATGTGGGTTCTTCTTGGGAACACCTTGTTTCTCCGCCTTCGTTTCTCCTCGTATTTATCTTTCTGAATCTCAAGAGTTGATGTTAGATACGCTCTTAACACCAAGAAACAGACATTAGCGAAGGCACGATAAGATCAGAAGAAGGGAATTTTCCTACGCATCATGCAGTCTCTAATTCAGGAGAGTGGTGCACTTCACTACCATGACTTAGAAACTACTCAATGTGGTTGATGTGAACTTATTATCCTCAGAATTTAACCTAGTGTACAGATACCAACTTTGTCACGACCGGAATCTAGACCCAGACGAGACCAGCGTCGTTGACCTCTCAGAGGTCGCAGACAAGCCTACTTACGTCATTCTTACTTCATCTAGGTTAATTTTAGCGGAAAATTTGAAACTTTTTGTTTCTTATCATGCATAAAGGTCATTCTACTTACATTCATAATGTTCACAATCAACCATCTAACATTAAAATTATCAACTGAAAGAAATATTTCAATACTGCATTAAATGTATAATTGCCAAAATGGTACCAATATAATGTCTGAAATAAAAACGGAAAGAAACACTAGTGGAACATACTCCACTAGCTAAAGCCTATATCTAAGCTAGATAGTAACGGTAGACATCCTCGAAAGCATGAGGGCCTACCAAGTCCGGATGAAAGCTCCACGTCCGGATAGCTGCAACGTCAACCTGTAAGCTGTAGCGTCCACCTGTGCATGCACCTAAAAATATAGAGTTGTATGGGATTAGTACACACTTGTACTAAGTATAGGTATATTCAAGCACACACCAAGGACATGCATGAGTAAGAATAGCTCTTTCCTAACAACATGATTATGGCAAGTCAAGTCAGTGGACTTGCCAAATTTGGATTAGGAAAGTTAGTGAGCTTTCCAAATTTGGATTAGAAAAGTTAGTGAGCCTTCCAAATTTAGATTAGAAAAGTCAAGACATGAGAGTAACATGTATCATCATACTTATCATATTGCACACAACACATAACATCTTACACATAGCACATATCATACTGCATATAGCACATAACATCTTTCATATCATTCATTCATATGCCAGGAGACCTTGGAATCATGGACTTGACATTAAGACTTTCCAAAATGAGGGCTCAACATATGGGACCTCAACTAGGTAGTCTTCATTAGCTAACATAGAGTCAGCTTCATTCATTCATACGTACTTCATATCATTTCGTTCATAGGCTAGTGTGAACACTAGCTATACCTAGGATGTAGTTTAAGACTTTCATCGGGTTCGCTGTGCAATGACAAAGAATGACCTAATTTTATTGCTTGAGTCTAACTCACCTCTTGATCATCCTATCCTAACACCTTTAATTTCATTCATAGGCTAGTGTGAACACCAGCTATACCTAGGATGTAATTTAAGACTTTCATCGGGTTCACTGTGCAATGACCAAGAATGACCTAATGTAGTTGCTTGAGTCTAACTCACCTCTTGATCATCCTAACCTAACACCTTCGGTATCATTCGTTTCATTATGTGCATCATTTGGGGATGGACTCATTCATTCATTGGGAACTTTAACCTTAACGGACCTAGATCATGTGAGCATCATGAAATCCAGTGTGTAATCCCCACACCGAAAAGAGGTGGAATCACCGGCCAAAGTGAACTAAAATATGCTAGCGTATATAGGGAGTCGAACCCTGTTAGATCTCTATATTTGCAGTATAGGTTCAAAGACTAGGAGATATAAGGTGACCCATACCCGGCATGCCGGACAGTCTCATCTCATTAGAGTTACGTGAACCTCCGCCCTTCCCGAAGGAAGGCATCACCGCTCATAGCTAGCCTATCGGTGCTCAGTATAAAGTTCCATTACATTCAACTCATACATCATGAAAGCTAGCTTCTAGCATGAGGACATCATAGCTCATTAGATGATTTCTCATCTCATCATTAGTATAAAGTATGCATTAACTTCAATACTTTCATTAGAGTGTTCATAGAAACTGGTATCTTCATTAGCTTTACACTCTCATAGGTGAGTACATTTTGGTAACATTTACTTAGGCTCATTTGAGATTGCTCTCATCTTTCTCATTAGCCTCTTATCATATTGTCACCTCATTCATTAACTTTAACACATTTGCTTTTCATAATTACTCACCCCTTCACGTGAATATTCATTTCATCATATGCCAATGCACTTGGCCATTTAGTGTGTTTCACACTCTTACTTAACCCTTCTAGGCTTACATCATTTTATCACATACATCTGAGGCTCACTTACTTTTAAACGTATGCTAGACTTATGAGTCCACACATACAAGCCATGAGGCTTCATTCATAGTTTGTCTAAGTGATTCATGTTTACCCAAGATTATGTGGTACAAGACTTATGCATCTTGTAGATATGCCAATATATTGATTTTGATCTTTAGAGGCAGCATTCATTAAATATTTACTTACGTATGACTTATGTGTCAATACGGAGTAAACTTGATAATTACTTTTTTTCAGATTTGGGGGACCCTAGTTCGATCCCCATCAACCCCATAATATTTCCTTTCTTTGTCTCCTCTCCTCGTTTAAGTCAAGGAGGTTGTGGGTTCAATCCCCCACAGCTCATTATTTTTCTTTTAATTTATCTCTTAACTTTCTCACCTATCCAAGAGGTTGTGGGTTCAATCCCCACTCTCCACATTTATTTTTCTTTTTTTTCCTCCTAACTCTCTCATCCATTCAAGAGGTTGGGGGTTCAATCCCCACTCTCCACATTTATTTTTCCTTTCATTTTTTTCATGAAATTTTAATGTAAATTACATTTGGTGAGGTCTTGGGTTCCATTCCCAACGACCTCATATTTTAATTTTTTTTTAAAACATAGTCATTTTTCTCACCTCTTGGCCGAGACCAAATTTCCAGCAACTTCCAATCCATTTTTATCTGATTCTTTTGTTGATTTTTTTGTAGCATTTTGAGTGACATTCAATCATCCACCTTAACCTTTTATGAACATCAGGTTTTTAGCATTTTTACATACGCAAAACACAACATTTAACATACAAACTTGAGGCAGCAAACATAGTCAAATTTTCAGCACACACATGCTCAAAACAGTCAACTTAATACATTTTTCCGGAATGTATTTTTCATCCTTTACATGATTTCCTACCACACATTCAACACATAATCACAACCAGACCTAACATTTATCTACCAGAAGACATATCAACGCATGCTTTGAATCGTTCAGAGGATCTAATGACAGGGGCATGCAACAGGGACAACCTTAGTCTTTCAATCGTGATTTAAACTGAACATTAAGGGTCTCTTGGGAAAGGGACCTAGAGAGAAGAAAACCCATACTTTAATGTTGTTCAAAACTTGTTTAAATGCTGCCAAATTACCATGAAACCAAGCCTCACCACCGAAACTTCAAGCACAATCCCGTCAAGAACTTGTGGTTGATTTTCCTTTTTAGCTTAGTTTTTCGTTTGAGTTTTTGTGTGTAAGTTCTTCAAGAGTGAAGAACTATTATTTTCAGTTATTTTAATGATAAAAAACGTGAGAATGAGAGTGAGAGACGTGAGAATGAGAGGATTAGAATTATGATTAGGATTAGGAGAGCTAGGTGGAGACTAAGTCAAACTAGGACTCCTCATTATTTATTAATTTTATTATTATTATTTTTTATTAAAAATCTGATTTTTCCCTTACTTAAATCAGCTTTTTAAATATTAATTAATTCAACTAATTCACTTAATAAAATTAAATCAATTTAATCCTTGTTTCCACCAGGGCTCGAACCCGGGTGAAGCTAGATTTTGCTTAAAGGGTCAAATTCGGCAACCTCTACCGGAATTGCCCCTCCACCATATTAATTAATTAATTAATTAAATATTTAGGGTAATTAAAATACTATCCTTAGCCTGGAAAAGACCATTTTACCCCTAGACCCCCCAAACTTAAGATTACCCCTTTTTAAGTCTGGTTAAGACTCATCCGGGTAAATCTTCATATACGGGTGCCCTACATGGCTGGACCCAACCTTTCCTAGCTCAACTAACTCGCCAAGTTAGTTGGCTTGGTTTTTGCAGAGGTTCAGAGGTCTAGTTCTACGCGCATCAATTCTTGTGAACCCGATCTAATCTAGGCATTCTAGATATGTTAGACATCACTAAGCATAGTCATTTTTAGGGTTTTTACAGCAACCATGCAAAAACATGCATCTGAAGAGGACATTTTTCTTTGAAATCATGCAATATGACTTTTGAAAAATTCTTCATAAAAATTGACACAGTTACACAATATAATCGACATACTTCATATAGGCATAGACACTATACATGTAAACACACCAAGTTACACACATTGCTTTTAAAGGACATCAACCATGTACATAACATTATCTTCTTTTACCTTAACTCATTAACCCCTAAGTAACCCTTTAGTGATACTTGGTGCAATGCATGAATAGTGTCCCATTCCACCATCCACACTAAAGCATAACCTTAAGTTCACAAAGGTGAACATTCATACAACCTTCATTAAGTCAACATATACATTCATAGAGGCATATCATATCATGAGACATATACTTCACATGCTACCCATCATAATTCATGAACCACATATGAGACTTATTCCAAGACAACATACAAGTCATCACTACCAATAACATCATTAATAAGGTAATAGTTAAGTAACACATACTTGGATATCATTTCATACAAAATCATAAGACTTTACTCATAATCTCAATCTAAGACTACTAGTGCAATGTACATGTGAAGCCACATAACCTCACACATACTAGGAAAACCTATAAAGAGACCACGAGCTACATAATTTATCTCATGCATCAACATGACAACTACAAACATGACAAGTAAGAATTTCTTCATATAGTCAATAAGACCAACATTATGCATATAAGATAAGACCACATTAAATATACACCATAGGACTCATACTATGCATATTATCATAACAAATAGGTTAATACCATAATGTCATGCATAAGAGACATATACATATATATATATACATATATAAAACCTTCCTAGAACTACCATCAGAGCTACTTGTGCAATGCATAGGTAAAGTCACATACCCTCACCTACACTAAACAACTTCCCTTAGATTATCCAAGATAGGGTTCTTACTTGCTTCCATTGTCCATTTTACTTTAGGGAAACTATAGCCTTAACCGACACTAAGACCATGGGTACTAAACATGGAATTTGTTGTTGTAGAACCTTACACCAAGGAAATGTGCTCTACCTTGTCAAAGTAGAAAATTAACATGATGCTAGCATCTTAGGTGATATCACTTTCTAGATCCTATGGGGCAAACATATTTTATGGAACTTGGAGGCATATATGGAAACCCTCTTTATGCCAAATGGTGCATTGTAGTTATCCACCTCGACAGAAATATGTTGAACCTACCTTACCACATTGGGAAGGGACACCCCTTAACTTCAAGTTCATTCGGTGCTAAGATAAGTTCTCTTTATTAAAAAGCCATTATTATTATTACTTTATAAAATACGGCTTTATGAGATTGACTCCCCATATTCTTAGCTCATAGGTCATAGATTAGAGAATTCCTTTCATCAACCTAATTCATGTGAAAAATCCATTCACATGGACATAGCATAATAAATCACCAAATAGTTTAGGATACCCTTGATAACACCTTTCAAGAGCCCCTCTATTGACTAGATCATCATACATTCATAATGGACATACTTTCATGTACATAGAGTAATCACCCTAGAAGTTACCTATCAAGGTAGACATGGGCAATCTCTAGGCAAAGTCCCATACCATTTCTTACACTAGTACACCTATCAAGTCACCCTAGTTAAGATACATTTCATGCCTCATAGACATGTACTTTACATGCATTGTAGTAGAAATAAGTGCATATGAGAAATATCTTTTCATTAGAAACGACGAACCCATACTACTTATAAGCATGCATGAGGTGTAAGTGTTTGTACATTGGTCAACATGATCACATAATGGTTGTCAACATCACATTGAGGCAGCCACTCTCTTAGACCACAATGCAAATTAAAGTCCCCTAAACCATAGACAACTCACATATAGAATAATAGGAACTATAGACCATACAAAACCACATTATAACATAGGAGACAAAACATCTTCGTTAGTTGAATCTAAGTCTCCTAATCATGTTTAAGACCACACATTCATGTAAAGGTTCATAGGTAGGGGTTATGCTACACAAGAGTAACCAATCATCAATAGACTTCAACAATGTCAAACTATAGACCCCTAACCATAACTTCTTCATTCACATATAGAAAGCATTATCAATATAACCTAGATCATGAACTAGAATTGGAGACAAGGCATAACACTTCACATTGTGCGATCATCATACCTACACTTTAAATATACGATTACCTTCAAGGCCATGATCACATCACTGATAGAATCATAATAAGGTAAAATCCGCTACCATAAGTGGACCATACCACATAATGCCATACAAGGCCAAACATCTAGCAATTCTATAGAAAAGTAGAGAGAATAGAGCCAACTTAAAATTCCTCCAAGTTTTGATTATCATTGATCAATTCCCATAATTCAACATCAATACATGTAAAAAACAGTAGCTAAATGTACAATTAAATAAATGAAATCATACTTCAAACATCATGGTTTCAAGATCACATTAGGTACACTACTTCATGAAGTTTATCGAAAGTAGAGGAATATAGATCAATTTACCCAATCGCTAAACCTTGATCATCATTGATCACTCATCAAAAACTCATATTCAGTTCACATTAATAACAATAGTATTAGGTAATTGAACAATTGAAACATAATTCAATCAACATAGAGTAAAGATCACAAGACCCACATTATAAGCCAATTTAAGAAATTAGGGAGATCATGGATTCTTTATGGAATTGGATTGAAATTCATATTAAAATCATTGATTAATGATAAATTCATCATTAGAATGCTTTTGAAATTAATTTTACAATAAATAGATGGCTAGATTGAAAGATAGTAATTCTGATCATGAATTCTCTGTGAAAAACATTTGAAGAAACTCGTTAGATGAATGGATAACTAAGGATGAAGGATCACCATACCTTACTAATTAAAGAAACATGAGAAATTTGAGAAGAAACCATGAAAATCCAACCTCTAGCTTAAACTTAAGTTTCCCTCCAATGGAGGTTTGAGAGAATTTGGAAGAGAAGAGAGATTTGGAATTTTGATTTTCTTATTGAGTGTTGGGGTTTTGGCTTGGGAAAGGGGTTAAATAAGTCATGAAAATAGTTTATAGCCGTCTCCCCAAGTTATCAAAACACCCCATACTTATTGGCACTTTTATACATGTCAAACTTGACTTTAAAACGACGCAACTGGATCGGGGAAGTGGTTGCGCGTCGCGGAGCAGCATTTGATTCTGCCCCAAAATTTATTTTCAGGCAGTGAACCTCCTGATGGGCGCGCTTCGTACAGGCACACAAAGTGCCATGCGCGCGATGCTAGGCTGGTCCCCAATCATGCTGCTGCATGTTTCCTTGGGTAGCTTCCTTGTCAAATATTTGGGTCCTCCTTGGGGGCCCTTAGGGTGGTACTCGGGGAGTCATACCTGCACGTTTTTACCCTTAACATGTCTATTAAGATTCTAGGGACACCCCTACTATTTTTTTACTTCAAACAACAAGTAAAAACAAGGCAAACATACAAGGACATACTAATTCAAATCAAGTATACATACTATAAAAAACTTAGTGAAGATATTATAAACCTTTTTAGGCACACGTGAGGCTCTAATCACCTTAATTCATTTTTGGGATCTTATAATATCTCCAATTTGGGAACATTCATCCTCGAATGACACTTAGAACATTTCAAATACATTAAGGACATGAATGACATATATAGTAGCTCAATACATTCACAATAACATCACATAGAAGTCAATGCACCAAACTTCAAACCATTTGGCACTCAATGCAACGCAAGCAAGCAAAACCTCTATTCACTCACTTTCAAAATGCATCAAACACCCAGACTCTTGTTATGTTCATAGGAGGAACGTCCTTCTCCTAATCATAAAATGGTCTTTATATTTCAGTTCATTAAAAGATCATTATACAAAAACCATTAAGTCACACATAGACAAGTTCAACATCACTTCAAGAAGCAAATAAGCACTCATATTCAATGCACATAAACTTGAGTCAAGTAAATCAAGTAGGATCATTATCATTTAGTCATAATGCCATGAGGGGAATACTCAACCAAACCATGCTTATTTATGTTTAAGGAGCAATGTCCATCTCCTCCACACACTTACATGTCTCATGAGATCTTACAAAAGCAATGCACAAAGGTCAATTCATTTTAAATGTAAATTTCTCAAATTTTAAACAAAGCATGCTCATAGTTTCTTTCATAATGAAGTCAACATGGTATTTAACACCACACACATCACAACAATAGGAAGTCCTTTCACAACATTTCAATTTCTAGCATTACAATAGTTTTCATAAACAAGCATCAATTTGGGAAAATCTTATAATTTATCAGCACACATAAGGACACTAGCTAGACATTCCTTTATTTTTTTCAAGAGTGAGCCTGAATTCATACTTTCGAAATTATAAAAACCACATAATTTTCAAGATACTCATTTTTTTAATTTTAATAAGACTCAATTCCTCATTATGAGGCTAAACACCACACATTTAGAGTGACGTTAAACATGTTTCTTAACTTATCTCATGAATTCTAATGTACAATTTACACATCAAGATGCACAACCAAGATGAGAGAACATTAATTTGATCAAAATCCTTTTTCATTTTATTTAGAATCTTCAAAACTTTCTTAACATAGTGTCAATCAAGACATACATTACATATGGAGAATATGCAACTCATACTTTATGCAAGACTCCTATCATGAACAAGCTTCTAGGAACTCCTTGCTCTCAAGTTCAAGTAAGAATAAAAGGAAATGATAGAGATATCTACAACCTTACTACTCAAATAATCATCCCCCACTTAGGGTGAACCCATTTAACTCAACCTTAGGAGAACCTTGGCTTACTAACCTTAGATACTAATCACATCACCCTACTCTTGGGATCTAGGCTTATGCACTCCCTCCATCGATATCCCCCAAAAGTGATTTTCAACATAATGAAGTTCAAAGTAAATCAACATAGGAACATAAAGGGCATTCAAAACTTTGCAATCTAGGCACATTATACCCCACTCTGGGCAAGCCTAATCACTTCATGCCCTTAATCACCAAGGTCAAGGCAACTCAAGAACCAACCTATATACTCTTCACACAAGAAGGTTTAACATCATCGAGGGTTTTCACTCATGATCTCACATTATGGAGTCTACTAACTCAACCATATAAGGTCTCAACTATACCATGAAAAACAAGGGTCATAAATCCTTAGGAGAAACAATAGAGGAGACTTAGCCATAAGGGCTCTTTATTTTCTTTCACAATAGGTTAGGGTAACTTCTAGGTCAATCCAACCTACATCATCACCCTACATGGTAAATACACTACCCTCTCTTCTAGTATCAAGTCTATACAAAAGACTCCAATCTATACAAGGCAATTATGAAGCACTTAACATATATTAAAGCAACAATGAAACATATGCACAAATACAAGGGCTACATTTTAATTCTTACACCCATATAAATGCAACATGCATTGTTTAGCTATCAATCACACTTCTTCAAAGCTTTTCATCCTAACACACAATATTCGACTATCATCATGCAAAATCATACAGAAAGATACAAATTCCAAAGGAATCTCAATTTAACTATAACAACTTCTTTAACAAGCTATAACCAAATCATAACATAAATCTTCACATAACATGTCATTTCACCTAAATAACATATATTGCCATAAATGGAATCATGTCAACATATATCAAGGTTCACCTTCACACATACTGATTTAACAATAAAACCAATATAACAATCACAACTCACCTTTTCTCCTTCAAACATAGAGATACCATGTAAGACCCCCAAAATGAGTTAGGGTGTCTAGAGCCTCACTTGTGCCTATAATCTGGTTACCATTTTAATTAAGTGTTTTAAAGTAGTCTTGGGTGATTGATGTCATTTGGAAGTCAAACCTCAAGGGACGACCACGACGTTCGACGACTAGTCACTTAAGGGGCCTTATGTGTTTATATGCGCTTATGTGTGTGTCATGAGCTTATGAGGTCCTTAAATGAGTAACAATGATGTTTATAGGCAGTGTATGGAGTTTCATGAAGATTGTAGGTCAAACGTCCAAGAACGTCTAAGACGTTCAAAAGTTAGCCATTGAGACGTTCATGTGTGTATTGAGAGTTCCTTGCATGCTAGGATGTGTTTTACATGTTAATTTTTGGTGAAACTTTCTAGAAGGTATTCAAAATGTTATGTTGTATATTTAAGTTGAAAAAGTCCGGTTACGACTTCCCAAGGGCCCCGCAAGAGTCCCTCAAGAAGGACCCAAAGGCTGTCGAGACACTGCCTTGGCAGTGTCAATCGATGAGCCAAACAACACCTCGTCTGTGAACTGACACCACGTCAATGGGGAGGAGTTGATGTGCACTTATCCTGGAGAGGTCTTAGCCACATAACAGCCACACACCCAATTGACGGAAGGCACCGGATGGTCCATCGATGGACCAACACCCCGTCGTTGGGTCCGTCGATGCATGCCTTCAGTTCTGCCATGCACGCTGCCTATTTATGGGGTGAATGGGAAATTCACCCTACGTGGTAAACTGACCCTAGGTGGTTTATTTACCATTTTTAAGTATATATAGATGATCTAAACCGTGAATAGCCCTTAGCCATCCCCAAATAAAAAATTAAAACCTCCCTCTCCCAAAATATCCTCTCTAGAAACCTCCATTGAAGGTGAAGTTCAATGTCAGCTTATAGATTGGATTCCCATGGGTTATTCACCAATTTTTAGTAAGTTCTTCATCTAATAAAGGTATTGTGATCCTTCATCTCTAGGTATTCTTTTATCTAGAGAGTTAATCTCGAAGTTTTCAAAACATATTTCATGATCAAATTTCTCCTTCTTCAATTTAGCCGTGGGTTCTTTCTAAAAATGTTTATAATGGCTTAATCATGATATTGATGATAATGTATTGGTTTTAACGTGGATTATAATCCAATTACATTGTGAACCCATGTCCCTTCCAAAACTCGATTTAGCCCTTGCATGGGCATTGTGATCATTGCTTGTTATTGGTTGAGTTGTGATTCTATTACATCGAATTGCTCATATATACTGTTATTTATTTATTTATGGTGAATTGTTGATGAATGATCCATGTGGATCAATTTATGAAGATATGAACAGGACTAGCCTACGCCTCGAAGTAATCACTGTAACATTGATCTTTAAATGTCTAAAAGTGGAATTCGATTATGTTTATATGCTTGTAGCTACTTCCTTAGTTTAATATTGTGGTTTAATTGTGAGTGTAAATCTTGTATGATCAAAGTAAAGAAGGCTTGGTATGAATTGATCTAGGTTATTCTAGTCTATCATGTAGTAACTTGTGATCTTGACGTTAAGATAGTTGTTATGAGATTCGATTATGGTGAATAGTCTTATATACTACCTATACGTGTAATGTGATTATAATTATGTATAATTGATCCAATTTGAATAGATAAAAATTGAATTGGTAATGATGAATGTAGGTTCTTTTAGCCTATAGACTTGATAGAGTAATGTATATGTTGTGATCTATATTCTAGGGTGGATAAAGCATGATTTAGCTATGATGTTCTATCTCTTTAGAAACATCCCAAAATGTATATTATTGATACAATATGATTAATGAAAAAGACTAGGGAAATTAGTTGATGATCTATAACTCTCTACTTTCTAGTATATATGAGATGTATTGTATTAGATTGTAGTATGATCTTGTAGCGACTTGTACATGGTTCATTTCATGATTAAATGTATATTTACATACTGACCTATAATTTATTGATGATAAAAACAAGTATTGATCAATGATTATCAAAGGTTGATGAATTGGTAAGAATGACTCTTCCTATCTACTTTTCTATATTGTTGTAGTTGATGAAGCCTTGTATGTCCTTGTGTTGTATGGTCCACTTATAGTGGTGGTGTTTACTTTATTGTCAATATATATGTGTTTAATATGGCCTTGAAGGCAAATTGATGAATAAATGAGTGTGTGGTTATGATGATCACCTTATGTGTAACTTGTGCCTAGTCTTCTACTCTAGTTGTGAATCTAGGTTATGTTACTATTGTTATGAGCATGTGAATGATTATGTTAGGGTTATGTGTAGTGCTTATATTAATGAAGTATTGAGGAATGATTACTCCTACATATGTACCCCTATGTGAATGCATGAATAGCAAAAGTTAGGAGTCGTAAGTGTAATATGATGTTTGCTTGTCTCCTATGCTATTGTGTGTTGTGTAGTCTATGCTTGAAAGTGTATTGTGATTCTAACAGGGTGGGCGCCTCAATGTGTTTTTTATAGCCATGATGTGATGATATTGACCAATCTACACAGACCCTCACTCTACATGCATGCTTACAAGTAGCATAGGATCATCGTGTCTAATGAAAGGTTGTCCTCATATTTACTAGTGTCTACTACTATGCATGTTAAGCTTATGTCTATGAAAGTATGAAATGTGTTTCCTTAACTAGGATTACTTGATAGGTATACTAGTATGTGAAAGGGTATGGGACCTTGCTGTAACAACCCTAAAAATGAATAAGTTAAGAAATGCTTAATGTGTCAAGAATGCTTGCGATTAGACCAAGGTTCACACGGATTGATACGCGTAGAACCAGACCTCAAAACCCTTACTACGGCCAATACAACTAACTTGGGGAGTAAGTTGAGCTTGGAAAGGTTGGAACCAACCATGTAGGGCTCTCGAAAATGAAGATTTAATCGAAGGAGTCTTTACCAGACTTAAAAGGAAGAAATCTTAAGTTTTGAGGGTCCAGGGTAAAATGGCCTTTTCCAGGCCAAGGGTAATATTGTAATTACCCTAAAGAATTAATTAATTAATTTAATTAAAGAACCGTTTAGGGTTGGGTTGACCCAAAACAGCCTGTTTCGTGGTGGTCACTCCACCCGAGTTCGAGCCCAAATGGAAGCAACAAATTGGTGATTTAATTATTATTTAAAATCTGATTTTTTGTAAGGGCATTATGGTCAGTTCACTAAACTTATTAAATCAGATTTTATTAATTTAATTAAACCTATTTGACTAAGTCTTGAATTAGACTCCTAAACCTATGGTAACACTCTCCTATCACGCTTATCTGTCACTCACACGTTCAAACTACACTATTTCTCTCTGCCAATTAACGTGAAGAACAGAAACTATAACGAAAGTTCTTCACACTTGAAGAACTCACGAAAAAATCTAAGAAATCAAGCTAATAAAAAATGTTAAGGCAAGGGGAGATTCCGTCGAGTTGGTGGTGAAACTTTAGGTGAGTTGGACATGGTTTTGGAGAAAGATTTGGGCAGCAACTTCAACGTTTGAACAATCAAATAAGGTATGGGTTTCTTCTATCTTGGTCCCTTTCCCAAGAGACCCCTTAAGGTTCAAGATATTCATTCCGAAAACTAGGATTGTTCCCCGTTGCATGTCCCTGTCACTAGCTCCCTTTGAATTATAGGTTCGGTATGTTTGCTGGTACAAAGTAGGGATGAAATGTGTTTTCGTGATGTTTATGTTTAAGTATGCATGTTCGAAATTATGTGAATATTGAATATGTTGTCCGAAATCATGTGAAAAAGTAATGTGTGTGTGCAACGTGTGGCAGTGAACTTAGTCACTGTTGGAGGTGTGAAATGGCATGTTTAATCCTTGTATTTTATGTGCAAAAGTTGTACACAACGTGATGTTCATTGTAATGAATTGTAGCTGATTGAATAACAATCTTTTTAGCCAAACAAACCTATGAAAGATGCGCCTAAAAATGTGTTAAAATGGTCTACGAATTTCCTTAGGAGTTAAAATGAAAACGTTGATAAAGATGAACTGAAAAATGACCAAAATTTCCAGCAAAAATGCAATGTTAATTTAGACTAAAGTTTAATATAGGAATCTAGAAATTTAATAAATTTTAAAGGGTTGAGGCCACCAGGATTCGAACCTGTGACCTCACCGTGTGGCTATTGTAATTCGCGGAAAAAAAAAGATGAAAAATGGGGCTGGGGTGAATCGAACTCGGGCTACTCGTTGGGAAAGGAGAGGGAAATAATTTAAGTTAATAAATAGGAGGCGTGGTAATCGAACTCACGACCTCCAGGCTGCGAATGAGAGAAGAGTAATTAAAGAGAAAGAAAATGTGAGGCATGGGAATTGAACCCACGACCTCAGGGATAGAAGGGAGAAGGGCGAAATTACTGAAGAAAACAAAGTGAGGCTTTGGGGGCTCGATCCCACAACCTCACTGCCAAACGCCTAGCCTAGGGAGTTTTAATTAAAAATAAATATAGGAGGCTGTGGGGGTTCGAACCCACAACCTCACAGCCTTAGCGAATATAAAACTTAAATAAGGAGGCTGTGGGGGTTCGAACCCAGAACCTCCCTATTGCCAGCGTATATGATGAATAAAATAAAAGAGGCTGTGGGGATTTGATCCCACAACCTCTTGATTTAGGCAAAATGGGACTATAGTATTTTAATGAAAAATAAAAAGGGGTTGTGGGGGTTCGAACCCACAACCCTTCGGCCAAATTAAGAGGAAAACCAAGTAGAAGACTAACGATACAATGTTAATGTTGTGGTTCAATTTAGAGTCCCAATGTCATGGGGATTAAAAATAAAATCAATGAAAAATGTAAATGTTATCCAAGTGATTCAAACATGAGTTTCCTTGCCCAAACTTCCGTATTGATACATAAGTCGTACGTGAACAAAATATCCAAGAATAATGCCACCTACTTAGATCAAAATCAAGATCTTGTCATATATACAAGATACATAAGTCTTGTACTACATAATCTTAGGAATGTATGAGTCACTTAACGAACTATGAATGAAGCCTCATGGCTTGTGTGTATAGAATCATAAGTCTAGCATACATTTAAAAGAAGTGAACCTAAGATGTATGTAATGAAATGATGTAACCCTAGAAGGGGTTAAGTACGAGTGTAAAACATACTAAATGGCCAAGTGCATTGGCATATGATGAAATGAACATTCACGTAAAAAGGGGTGAGTAATTATGAAGAGCAAATGTGCTAATGTTAATGAATGTGGTGACAACATGATGTGAGGCTAATGTAAAAGATGAGAACAATCTCAAATGAGCCTAATTAAATGTTACCAAAAGGTACTCACCTATGAGAGTGTAAGTTAATGAAGAGACCAGTCTCTATGAACACTCTAATGAAAGTATTGAGATTAACACACTTAATGCTAATGATGAGATGAGAAATCATCTATTGAGCTATGATGTCCTCATACTAGAAGTCAGCTTCCATGACGTATGAGTTAAATGTAATAGAACTTTATACTGAGCATCGATAGACTAGCTATGAGGGGTGATGCCTTCTTTCGGGAAGGGTGAAGGTTCACGTAACTCTCATGAGATGAGACTCTCCGGCTTGCCGGGTATTGATCTCCTTATATCTCCTAGTCTTTGTACCTATACTGCCAATATAGGGATCTGGCAGGGTTAAATTCCCATGTACGCTAGCATATTTTGGGTCACCTTGGCCGATGATCCACCTCTTTTAAGTGTGGGGGAGACACTGGATATCATGATGCTCACATGATCTATGTCGGTTAAAGTTAAAGTTTCCAATGAATGAATGAGGCCAGCCTCAAATGATGCACATAATGAAATGAATGATACCAAAGGTGTTAGGTTAGGATAATCAAGAGGTGAGCTAGACTCAAGTAATGACACTAGGTTATTCTTGATCATTGCACAGTAAACTTGATGAAAGTCTTAAGCTACATCCTAAGTATACATGGTGTTCACACTAGTCTATGAACGAAATGAAATGAAGTACGTATGAATAAATGAAGCATACTCTGTGTTTGCTAATGAAGACTCCCTAGTTGAGGTCCCATATGTTGAGCCCTCATTTTGGAAAGTCTTAATGTCAAGTCCATGATTCCAAGGTCTCATGTCATATGAATGAATGTAATAAAAGATGTTATGTGATGTATGCTATATGATATGTGCTATGTGGATGATTTTATGTACTGTGTGCAATATGATAACTATGATGATGCATGTTACTCTCATGGAATGACTTTCCTAATCCAAATTTGGAAAGCTCATTGACTTTCCTAATCCAAATTTGGAAAGGTCACTGACTTTCCTAATCCAAATTTGGAAGGTTCACTAACTTTCCTAATCTCAATTTGGCAAGTCCACTGACTTGACTTTCAATAATCATGTTGTTAGGAAAGAGCTATATTTTCTCATGCATGTCCTTCGTGTGTGCTTGGATATACCCATACTTAGTACAAGTGTGTACTAACCCTATACAACTCTACAATTTTAGGTGCAGGCACAGGTGGACGCTAGAGCTACAAGTTGACGCTGAAGCTATCCGGACGTCGAGCATTCATTCGGACTTGGTAGGCCCTCATGCTTTCGAGGATGCTTCCATTTATATTCTAGCTTAGTTTTAGAGTTGAGCTAGTGGAGTATGTTCCACTAGCGTTTCTTTCCTGTTTTATTCAGACATTGTATTGGTGCTATTTTGGCAAGTACATCTTTATTACTATATTATACTATTTCTTTCATTTGATGATCTTAATATTAGATGGTTGATGGTGAATAATTATGTAATAATGAGAATGTTTAATAAGTATGTTAAGAAACAAAAGTTTCAAATTTTCCGCAAAAATTAACCTAGATAAAGTAAGAATGACGTATGTAGGCTTGTCTGCGACCTCTGAGAGGTCAACGACGCCGCTCTCGTCTGGGGTCTAGATTTCGGTCGTGACAAAGTTGGTATCAGAGCCCTAGGTTAAATTCCGAAGATAATAAGTTCACATCAACCACATTGAGTAGTTTCTAAGTCATGGTAGTGAAGTGCACCACTATCCTGGATTAGAGATTGCATGATGCGTAGGAAAATTTCCCTTCTTCTAATCTTATCATACTTTTCCTAATGTCTAATTTCTTGGTGTTATGAGCGTGTCTAACATCAATTCTTATTGTTTTCAGAGAATGAATACTAGGAGGAACGTCGATCAGAGGAGAGGAGGTGCAGGTTCCACCCCAGGCTCCAGCTGAAGGAGTGACTATGCCAGTTAACCCAGCTGGGTTGACTGATGCTGAGGTGAGGGCATCTCTGGCCCAGATGGCACAGGCTATTACTATGCAAGCCCAGGCTATGACTGCCCAGGTCAACCGGCAGAATGTTCAGAGGTAGAACCCACCGGTTCGTAGCATGGCTGACAGGCTGAGAGACTTCACGAGGATGAATCCTCCTATTTTCACAGGGTCTAAGACTTCAGAGGACCCCCATGAGTTTGTGGACGAGGTGCGTAAGATTCTGGTGGCTATGGGGGCCATAGATGGTGAGAAGGCGGAGCTTACTTCCTATCAGCTCAAGGATGTGGCACAGACTTGGTGCAAGATGTGGCAGGATAGCCGAGCTTTGGGCGGAGTTCCAGTCACTTGGGAGCTGTTTAAGACAGCCTTTTTGGAGAGATTCTTTACCAGAGAAATGAGGAAGTCCAAGGTTGAGGAGTTCATCAACCTTAAGCAAGGATCTGTGACAGTCAGGGAGTATTCCCTGAAGTTTGTTAAGCTATACAGGTATGCTACTTTCCTTAGTATCTAACATCAAGGATAAGGTGAGTACTGAAGTTTGTTAAATTATCCAGGTATGCTACTTCCCTTGTGTCTAACAGTAGGGGTGAGATGAGCAGGTTCCTCACAGGAATCAATGGAGATCTGGAGGAGGAGTGTCAGTTTGCGATGCTCCATGATAATAAGGACCTCTCCAGGTTGATGGTGCATGTCCAGCAGGTAGAGGACAGCCGCAAAAAGAGGGGTATTCGTAATGTTAGGAGGCCTAACCCTCAAGATCAGGCAGGTCCCAGCCATGGAGGCCACAAAAACAATTTTGGCGTCAGTGAGCAGCCCAGGTTCAAGAAGGGGTAACAGAGTTCTGGGAAATCGAACTCTCAATGGAGTACAATACCTAGAGGAGGCAGACCTGAGACCAAGAGGGGCAATGGAGGTGAGATGCAGCGTCCTAAGAAGAACTGTGCTAAGGATGGCCGAGTTCACGGTGGAGAGTGCAGAAAGGGCACTAATGCCTGCTTCGGTTGCGGTAAGAGTGGGCACATGGTTAGAGATTGCCCACAGAATAGATGTCAGGCTGGAGGTAATGCTCATCCTAGGCCTAATCCACAGGGTGCAGCAGTAGCCGAGCCTCCTAAGAGGAATAGGTTTTATGCCCTGAAGGGCAGAGAGGAGCAGGAGAAGCCCGCTGATGTGGTCACAGGTATGCTACAAGTATTCTCAACTTTTGTTTATGCTTTACTTGATTCAGGGTCCACGCTTTCCTTTGTAACCCCTTTGCTAGATCACACTTTTGAGATATTGCCTTAAGTTCTGCATGATCCTATAGTGGTTAGTACACCTTTAGGAGAAAATATAAGAACTGATAGAGTATACAAGGATTTCCCAATAATGATAAGTGGTAAGACTATGTGTGCAGACTTGGTTGAGATACCCATGCATGATTTTGATGTTATTCATGGCATGGACTGGCTTCACAGTTGTTATGCTTGCTTCGACTGTCGTAGTAGAGTGGTGAGATTTCGTTTCCCTAATGAAGAGGAGCTAGTCTGGGAGGGGTACAACTCGAGTCGTCCTAACCTCTTGATTTCAAACCTTAAGGCCAATAAAATGATGTCCAAGGGGTTATTGTGTCATCTTGTGAGTGTTAATGATTTAGATCATGACATTCCTTCCATAGACTCAGTGCCTGTAGTGAATGAGTTCCTAGACGTATTTCCTGATGATTTGCCTGGAGTCCCTCCCCCTTCAGAGATTGATTTTGGTATCGACTTAGAACCCGATACTAAACCAATTTCAATTCCTCCTTACATAATGGCTCCAGTTGAACTCAAAGAGTTGAAGCTGCAGTTAACAGATCTCACTGACAAGGGTTTCGTTCAGCCGAGCATATCCCCTTGGGGCGCTCCAGTGTTGTTTGTGAAAAAGAAAGATGGAACCCTTAGAATGTGTATTGATTATCGGCAGCTCAACAAAGTCACTATAAAGAATAAGTATCCACTTCCCAGAATACATGATTTGTTTGATCAGCTCCAAGGGTCTAGTTTCTTCTCTAAGATTGATCTTCGTTCAGGGTATCATCAGCTGAGGGTTAGGGATGGAGATATCCCAAAGACAGCCTTTCGTGCCCGATATGGTCATTATGAGTTCTTAGTCATGTCATTTGGTCTTACGAATGCACCTGCTGCATTTATGGACCTCATGAACCGAGTCTTCCGTAAATGCCTTGATTCTTTCGTCATAGTATTCATTGACGACATCCTCATCTACTCTAGGACCAAGGAAGAGCATGAACAACATTTGAGATTAAACTTGCAGGTACTTAGACAACATCAGTTGTATGCCAAATTCAGCAAGTGTAAATTTAAGCTTAGATCATTGACCTTCCTGGGTCATGTTGTGTCCGATATGGGCATGGAGGTGGATCCTAGGAAGACTGAGGCTGTGAAGAACTGGACAAAGCCTCTTACTCCTACTGACATCCGTAGCTTTCTGGGATTGGCTGGTTACTACCGCAGGTTTGTAGAGGGCTTTTCTTCCATTGCTGCCCTATTGACAGCTTTGACTAAGAAGAAAGCCAAGTTTGAATGGATGGAGACTTGTGAGAAGAGTTTCCAGGAGCTCAAGGACAGACTCACTTCAACCCCGGTGCTTACTTTGCCTAAGTGTGGTGAGAATTACACTATTTATTCTTATGCATCTAGGGTTGGTTTGAGTTGTGTTGTTATGCAGGTTGGTAAGGTGATAGCTTATGCGTCCAGACAGCTCAAGGTTCATGAGAAATCCCACTCATGACCTGGAGTTGGCAGCTGTGGTGTTTGCACTGAAGTTGTGGAGGCACTACTTGTATGGAGTGCATGTGGATGTGTTCACATACCACAAGAGTCTCTAGTACGTGTTCACACAGAGGGAGTTGAATCTACGTCAGTGGAGATGGTTGGAGCTGTTGAAGGATTATGACATGAATGTTCACTACCATCCAGGTAAGGCTAATGTTGTTGCTGATGCTTTGAACAGGATGAGCATGGTAAGTACAACCCACGTTGAGGATGAGAAGAAGGAGTTGGTGAAAGATGTACACAGACTGGGCAGACTGGGTGTGCGATTGGTTGACTCTACTAGTGGGGGTGTTTCAGTTCATCCTAGTTCTGAATCATCCTTAGTAGTTGAAGTCAAACAGGGTCAGCATATAGATCCTGTGTTGATGGAGCTAAAGGACTCAGTGTTGATAAAGATGAATGAGTCTTTCGCTTTGGGAGGTGATGTCACACTTAGGTATCAGGACAGGCTGTGTGTACCAGATGTGGATGATTTGCGAACCAGGATTGTTGAAGAGGCCCATGGTTCCAGATATTGCATACATCCAGGTTCCACCAAGATGTATCATGATCTTAAGCAGATTTATTGGTGGGATGGCATGAAGAAGGACATTGCAAAATATGTGGCTAAGTGTCCTAATTGTAAGCAGGTTAAGGCAGAGCATCTTAAGCCTGGCGGTCTAACTCAGATTATTGAGGTTCCGACTTGGAAGTGGGAGGCCATTAATATGGACTTCGTGGTTGGTCTTCCGAGGACTAGGAGGCAGCATGACTCCATATGGGTTATTTTGGACAGATTAACTAAGTCTTCCCACTTTATCCCTGTGAAGTCTACTTACAGATCCGAGGATTATGCGAGACTCTATATTGATGAGATTGTGAGATGGCACGGGATTCCTTTGTCTATCATTTCAGATAGAGGAGCTCAGTTTACTTCACATTTCTGGAGATATTTCAAAGAAGATCTTGGGCACTCAGGTAAAGATTCGTACCGCCTTTCATCCTCAGACAGATGGGCAGGCAGAGCGCACCATTCAGACATTGGAGGACATGTTGAGAGCGTGTGTGATTGACTACAGAGGTAGTTGGGATGAACATCTACCTTTGATAGAGTTCTCGTATAATAATAGCTATCACTCAAGCATTGGGATGGCATCGTTTGAGGCATTGTATGGTAGGAGGTGTAGATCTCCAGTTGAGTGGTTCGAGGTTGGAAAGTCATCCATTTAGGGTCCATAGATCATTCATGAGGCCTTAGAGAAGGTAAGAGTGATTAGGGACAGGTTGGCTACTGCTTACAGCCGACAGAAGTCATATGCAGACAACATAAAACGGCCCTTAGAATTTGATGTTGGTGACCAGGTTTACTTGAAGATATCACCTATGAAAGGGGTGATGAGATTTGGTAGAAAAGGGAAGCTGAGTCCGAGGTATGTTGGGCCATATGAAATCATGCAGCATGTGGGTGAGATGGCCTATGAGTTAGCATTGACTGCGGAGCTAGCTTCTGTTCATCCAGTCTTTCATGTCTCCATGTTGAAGAAGTGCCTAGGTGATCCAGCATCGATTCTACCTGTTGAAGGTTTGGGGGTTGATGAAGACTTGTCTTATGAGGAGGTACCTGTTGAGATCTTAGACAGACAGGTCAAGCGGCTGAGGAACAAGGAGATTCCCACAGTGAAGGTATTGTGGAGAAAGCATCTTGTTGAGGGTGCTACGTGGGTGGCTGAGGCCGACATGAGATCCCGCTACCTTCATCTTTTCATCTCTTGAGGTTGGACTTCCTACTCTTAAGTCTATGTTTCCTTATCTCTCCGTATTTTGTTGCTATTGCTTGACTGTGCATAATGATTATGTTATTATCTGACTGGCATTACGATATGTACTGGTAGTGTCATTCGAGGACGAATGTTCCTAAGGGGGGGATAATGTAACAACCCTAAAAATGAATAAGTTAAGAAATGCTTAATGTGTCAAGAATGCTTGCGATTAGACCAAGGTTCACAGGGATTGATACGCGTAGAACCAGACCTCAGAACCCTTACTACGGCCAAGCCAACTAACTTGGGGAGTTATTTGAGCTTGAAAAGGTTGGAACCAACCATGTAGGGCTCTCGAAAACGAAAATTTAATCGAAGGAGTCTTTACCGGACATAAAAAGAAGAAATCTTAAGTTTTGAGGGTCCAGGGGTAAAATGGTCTTTTCGAGGCCAAGGGTAATATTGTAGTTACCCTAAGGAATTAATTAATTAATTTAATTAAAGAATCGGTTAGGATTGGGTTGACCCGAAACAACCCGTTTCGTGGTGGTCACTCCACCCGAGTTCGAGCCCCAATGGAAGCAACAAATTGGTGATTTAATTATTGTTTAAAATCTAATTTTTTGTAAGGTCATTATGGTCAGTTCACTAAACTAATTAAATCAGATTTTATTAATTTAATTAAACCCTATTTGACTAAGTCTTGAATTAGATTCCTAAACCTATGGTAACACTCTCCTATCAAGCTTAGCTCTCACTCACACGTTCAAACTATACTATTTCTCTCTGCCAATTAACGTGAAGAACAGAAACTATAACAAAAGTTCTTCATACATGAAGAACTCACGAAAAAATCTAAGAAAGCAAGCTAATCAAAAACGTTAAGGCAAGGGGAGATTCCGTCGAGTTGGTGGTGAAACTTTAGGTGAGTTGGACATGGTTTTGGAGAAACATTTGGGCAGCAACTTCAACGTTTGAACAATCAAATAAGGTATGGGTTTCTTCTCTCTTGGTCCCTTTCCCAAGAGACCCCTTAAGGTTCAAGATATTCATTCCGAAAACTAGGATTGTTCCCCATTGCATGTCCCTATCACTAGCCCCATTGAATTATAGGTTGGTTATGTTTGCTGGTACAAAGTAGGGATGAAATGTGTTTTCGTGATGTTTATGTTTAAGTATGCATGTTCGGAATTATGTGAATATTGAATATGTTTTCCGAAATCATGTGAAAAAGTGATGTGTGTGTGCAACGTGTGGCAGTGAACTTAGTCACTGTTGGAGGTGTGAAATGGCATGTTTAATCCTTGTATTTTATGTGCAAAAGTTGTACACAACGTGATGTTCATTGTATTGAATTGTGGCTGATTGAATAACAATCTTTTAGCCAAACAAACTTATGAAAGATGCGCCTAAAAATGTGTTAAAATGGTCTACGAATTTCCTTAGGAGTTCAAGTGAAAACGTTGATAAAGATGAATTGAAAAATGACCAAAATTTCCAGCAACAATGCAATGTTAATTTAGACTAAAGTTTAATACAGGAATCTGGAAATTTAATAAATTTTAAAGGGTTGAGGCCACCAGGATTCGAACTTGTGACCTCACCCATGTGGCTACTGTAATTCGCAGAAAAAAAAAGAAGATGAAAAATGGGGCTTGGGGGAATCGAACTCGGGCTACTGGTTGGGAAACGAGAGGGAAATAATCTAAGTAAATAAATGGGAGGCGTGGGAATCGAACCCACGACCTCCAGGCTGTCAATGAGAGAAGAGAAATTAAAGAAAAAGAAAATGTGAGGCGTGGGAATCGAAGCCACGACCTCAGGGATAGAAGGGAGAAGGGCGAAATTAATGTAGAAAACAAAGTGAGGCTGTGGGGGCTCGATCCCACAACCTCACTGCCAAATGCCTAGCCTACGGAGTCTTAATTAAAAACAAAAATAGGAGGCTGTGGGGTTTCGAACCCACAACCTCACAGCCTTAGCGAATATAAAACTTGAATAAGGAGGCTGTGGGGGTTCGAACCCACAACCTCCCTTTTCCCAGCGTATATGATGAATAAAATAAAAGAGGATGTGGGGATTTGGTCCCACAACCTCTTGATTTAGGCGAAATGGGACTATAGTATTTTAATGAAAAATAAGAAGGGGTTGAGGGGGTTCGAACCCACAACCCTTCGGCCAAATTAAGAGGAAAACCAAGTAGAAGACTAATGATACAATGTTAATGTTGGGGTTCAATTTAGAGTCCCAATGTCATGGAGATTAAAAATAAAATCAATGAAAAATGTAAATGTTATCCATGTGATTCGAACTTGGGTTTCCTTGCCCAAACTTCCGTATTGATACATAAGTTATACGTGAACAAAATATCCAAGAATAATGCCACCTACTTAGATTGAAATCAAAATCTTGGCATATATACAAGATACATAAGTCCTGTACTACATAATCTTAGGAATGTATGAGTCACTTAACGAACTATGAATGAAGCCTCATGGCTTGTATGTATAGACTCATAAGTCTAGCATACGTTTAAAAGAAGTGAACCTAAGATTTATGTAATGAAAAGATGTAACCCTAGAAGGGGTTCAGTACGAGTGTAAAACACACTAAATGGCCAAGTGCATTGGCATATGATGAAATGAACATTCACGTAAAAAGGGGTGAGTAATTATGAAGAGCAAATGTGATAATGTTAATGAATGTGGTGACAACATGATATGAGGCTAATGTAAAAGATGAGAACAATCTCAAATGAGCCTAAGTAAATGTTACCAAAACGTACTCACCTATGAGAGTATAAGTTAATGAAGAGACCAGTCTCTATGAACACTCTAATGAAAGTATTGAGATTAACACACTTAATACTAATGATGAGATGAGAAATCATCTATTAAGCTATGATGTCCTCATACTAGAAGCCAGCTTCCATGACGTATGAGTTGAATGTAATGGAACTTTATACTGAGCACCGATAGACTAGCTATGAGCGGTGATGCCTTCATTCGAGAAGGGCGG
Source organism: Solanum sitiens (assembly GCA_016801875.1). NCBI lineage: Eukaryota > Viridiplantae > Streptophyta > Magnoliopsida > Solanales > Solanaceae > Solanum > Solanum sitiens. Next base: position 274,583 of record JABWTJ010000365.1, on the reverse strand, counting down.
AGGTTCATGTAACTCTCATGAGATGAGACTGTCCGGCTTGCCGGGTATGGGTCTCCTTTATATCTCCTGGTCTTCGAACCTATACTCCCAATATAGGGATTTGGCGGGGTTAAATTCCCATGTACGCTAGCATGTTTTGGGTCACCTTGGCCAGTGATTCCACCTCTTTTAAGTGTGGGGGAGACACTGGATATCATGATGCTCACATGATCTATGTCGGTTAAAGTTAAACTTCCCAATGAATGAATGAGGCCAGCCTCATAATGAAATGAATGATACCAAAGGTGTTAGGTTAGGATAATCAAGAGGTGAGCTAGACTCAAGTAATGACACTAGGTTATTTTTTATCATTGCACAGTAAACCCGATGAAAGTCTTAAACTACATCCTAGGTATAGCTGGTGTTCACACTAGTCTATGAACGAAATAAAATGAAGTACGTATGAATGAATGAAGCAGACTCTGTGTTTGCTAATGAAGACTCCCTAATTGAGGTCTCATATGTTGAGCCCTCATTTTGGAAAGTCTTAATGTCAAGTCCATGATTCCAAGGTCTCATGGCATATGAATGAATGTTATAAAAGATGTTATGTGTTGTATGCTATATGATATGTGCTATGTGGATGATGTTATGTGTTGTGTGCAATATGATAACTATGATGATGCATGTTACTCTGATGGAATGACTTTCCTAATCCAAATTTGGAAAGCTCATTGACTTTCCTAATCCAAATTTGGAAATCTCACTGACTTTCCTAATCCAAATTTGGAAGGTTCACTAACTTTCCTAATCTCAATTTGGCAAGTCCACTGACTTGACTTTCCATAATCATGTTGTTAGGAAAGAGCTATCTTTTCTCATGCATGTACTTGGTGTGTGCTTGCATATACCCATACTTAGTACAAATGTGTACTAACCCTATACAACTCTACAATTTTAGGTGCAGGAACAGGTAGACGCTAGAGCTACAGATTGACGCTGAAGCTATCCGGACGTCCAGCATTCATCCGGACTTGGTATGACCTCATGCTTTCGAGGATGCTGCCATTTAAATTCTAGCTTAGTTTTAGAGTTGAGCTAGTGGAGTATGTTCCACTAGCGTTTCTTTCCTGTTTTATTCAGACATTGTATTTGTGTCATTTTGGCAAGTACATCTTTATTACTATATTATACTATTTCTTTCATTTGATGATCTTAATATTAGATGGCTGATGGTGAGCAATTATATAATAATGAGAATGTTTAATAAGTATGTTTAGAAACAAAAAGTTTCAAATTTTCCGCTAAAATTAACCTAGATGAAGTAAGAATGGCGCATGTAGGCTTGTCTGAGACCTCTGAGAGGTCAACGACGCCGATCTCGTCTGGGGTCTAGATACCGGTCATGACACTTGCCTATGCATTGCACATATTTGCCTTGATAGGATAGTTCCTAGGTTTTGTTCTCTATATGCATGAATATGGATGTACGGTCATGTGTTGTCTTAATGTGTGTGGGAAAGGAGTGCTCACATATATGTAAACACACACATGAATAATGATATAGTTAATAGTAGAGTCTCTTGAGAGGTATGCTCAAGAGTACTCTAAAGCCATATAGGTGCTTTAATATGCTATAAGCATATTAAGAATAAATATCCTAAGCCTATGTTTTATAAAGTAATGTTACTAAAGGCATTTAATAATAAAAGGAACTAAGCTTAGCACCGAGTGAACTTGATAATGAGAGGTGTTGGCTTTCCTTGGAGGAAGATTCATCATTTGTTCCTTATAGAGTGTTGATTTCCCTTAGACGAATATTCACCTATGATTCCACATGAGGTGGTGGCTTCCCTTTGAGGAAGGTTCACCCATTTTTTCTCCTAAGATGAGGCTCCAATGCCAATGAGCATGTAAAGGGTTATGTATATCTCTTCGTTCCACAAAATTTGCTTGCCACATAGGATCTAGAAAGTGAATTTACTTAGTATGCTAGGATATATGTTAAGGTTCTACTTTGGCTAAGTAGAACACCTTCCATTGGTGTAAAGATCTACAACACCAAATTCAATGTTTAGCACCCATGGTCTTATTGTTGGTTAAGGCTATAGCTTCCCTAAGGTAAAATGGACAATGGAAGTAATGTAAAGTAAATGATCCTAACTAGGATAACCTAAGGGAAGGTACTTAGGATAGGTGGAAGTAGTGAACCCACCTAGACATTGCACAAGTAGCTAGCTAAGGGAGTCCTAGGAAGGTGTTCTAATGTATGTATTTATGTATATGTTCCTTATACATGACTTTGTAGTATTTGTCTGCTTGTTGTGATTAAATGCAAGGTATGAGCCTATATGAAGTAGTCTTGATGTACATGCTTAATATTGGTATTAATGACTATTTGATGAAGGTCCTTCTTGACATGAATGAAGTTGTCTTCACTTACTTGTTGGTGTATGAAATAGATTATTAAGGCTTGTGGTCTCATGATAGTTTTACTACGTATGTGTGAGGTTATCGGGCTTCATATGTACATTGCACTAGTAGACTTAGATTGGGGTCATGGGCAAGGTCTTATAATGATTTATGTGAAGTTAAGTGAATGGGTGTGCAAGTTGATGTAACTTACTACAAAGTCATTAGAGTCATGAATTAAGTGTATCTATGATGCTTTATACATCTATCATGATATGTGTATGCTTATGTAGGTTGTATGTATGCTTTATTTGTGGCCCTAAGGTGATGCATTGCACTAAGAATCACTAGAGGGTTACTTGGGGGGTTTAGGAGTTGAAAGAAAAAATGTTCACTGTAAAAGGGAATTAATCACTGTAAAGTGAAAGGAGCTCACTGTAAATTAACCCCAAATGTGGCTTAAATTCTATATATGATTTTATATGATGTTTGGCCTTTGAATATTTCTATATGAAGTATGTGAATGGTATAAATGCCATTGTATCAAGGTTTTAAGAAGTTTTCACAAAAAGGCATGAAGTATGATTTCAAGTAAAATGTCCCTTTTAAATGCATGTTTTTGCATGGTTGTCATACTTGGTGCATTCTTGTACTAACTCCATTCTTCTATACTTTTTACACAAAGTGTAGGTTATGGATGCTTAAAGGATGTTTCTATAATTGAGGAGCTTGATATGTGATTCCCAAGCTCAAGGAAAGGAATCTTTAAGTCCAACGATTCCAAATGTTTAATTTACTGTTAAGATTTTAGATATTGTACTTATGTATTATATTGTAAGGGTCGTGTCACTGAGGTACTCGTATGATTTTGAGTCTAGGATGTCAAAAAGAGACTAGAGTCTAAATATGTACTTATGATATTTTATATATATGAAGTGAAGTTTCTAGCATACGATGTGCTATAAAAAGTTATAAATTTTCCGCTAAATTTATTATGACAATGCGATGAATGATAACTATGGGCTTATATAAGACCTCTGAGAGGTAAAGTACGCCATGTTGCTTCTAGGGGTGCTCCCCGAATGTGACATACAATCTCATCCAAGCAATCACATCTAAAAGACCACCAGACAAGAAAACATAAGAGAAAGATCTTGTAGAGTTATGTTCTATGGAACAACATAAGAATAGTGAAAAAGGGAAAATCTATCATCCTATCGCCTCTCACTTATAGATGTGTCGCGACTCACCACCGATGATCCATACTCTAGTAGACATTGCAATATGAGACTTTGGTCCTTAAAACCACTTTCATAAACCTCATTTTCTGATATCACATTTGTCACAATGGTGAAGCACTTCCTAGAAGTAACATGGCGTACTTGACCTCTCCGAGTTCTTATGCAAGCCCATAGTTATCATTCATCGCATTGACATAGGTAAATTTAGCGGAAAATTAAAACTTTCATAACACATCACATGCTAGAACTTCACTTTCAATATATATAAACAAAATATCATAATACGTAGTTAAAGACTCTAAGTCTCTTTTGCCATCTTAGAGTCAACATCAATAAAATACAACAAGGACACAACCCTTATCATTATAACATAATATCTAAGCTATTATATGTACTTTGAATGAAACATAATATAGGAAATCCTTGAAACATAAGGATCCCTTTCTTGAACTTGGGGAAGCTATCAAAGACCTTCACTTTAAGAGACATCCTCTAGTCACCACCACCTACACTTTGTGTTAAAAGATGAAGAAGAATGTTGTTAGTACAAGAATGCACTAGGTATGATAACCATGCAAAAACATGCATTTAAAGAGGACATTTTTCTTTAAAATCATGCAATATGCCTTTTGAAAGATTCTTCATAAACATTGACACAGTGCCACAATATAATTCACATACTTCATATAGGCTAGAAACTATCAATGTCAACACACCAAGTTACATACGTTGCTTTTAAATCAATTCAACCATGTTCATAACATTATCTTCTTTTACCGTAACTCATTAACCCCTAAGTAACCCTTTAGTGATACTTGGTGTAATGCATGAATAGTGTCCCATTCCACAATCAACACTCAAGAATAATCTTAAGGTCACCAAGGTGAACATTCATACAACCTTCATTAAGTCAACATATATATTCATAGAAGCATATCATATCATGAGACATATACTTCACAGGTAACCCATCATACTTCATGATCAACATACACTACACCATTTTAGGCCTACGGCCACCCCACTAAAGTGTAGCCTAAACTAGCAAAATGTGTGGCCTTTGATAAAAGGCTACACTTTTGGACTTTAAGCAACAATTTTTAGGGGGTGGCCTAAAGAAGCGTAGCCTTTGACGTAAGATAATACTTTTAAATGTATCCATCTTTGTCTACACTTATAAAGCGTAGCCAAAGAGGTATAAAGGCACGCTTTGTTGTGATGCATTATCGACGCCTATTTCTTTTATTATACAACACTTAAAAGTGTTGCCTTTGCAGTGTTATTGGTTACACTTGAAAAGCGTTGCCTTTTACATGTCATCTAGAGCAATACTTAGAAAATGTTGCCTTTTATATCTCATATAGAGCAACACTTATAAAGTGTAATTTTATATCTCATCTAGAGCAACACTTATAAAACGTAACTTTATATATAATCTGGAGCAACACTTAAAATGTGTAACTTTAACATTGGACGTCCTACAATAATACTTTTGAATTGCATATATTCAATATATAATCACATAATTACATATACATATAAACTAAAGCAATAATTAACTAATAATTAAATCGAAACTATATATTTCAAATAAACTTAGAGAAACATGTCTTGTACAACCAAAACTTAGAAAGTGATTTCTTAAAGATCTTTAATCTCAATAAATTCGAAAAACCAAATGCATTCAAACGTATATGACAAACTCTCTATCGTTCACCACAATATATCGAGTTTACTTTTGGCCACATGCAATTCAAATTCATTTATCGGCATTTTCCTGCACATTTAAAATGAAATTATAAATTAGAAATAAATGTGGAAGTGCATAGTTGGAGAGTATTCACTATAAGCCAACCAGTCCAAATCAATATATATATATATATATATATATATATATATATATATATATATATATATATATATATCACAATAGATGGAGTTTACTTTTGGCCACATGCAATTCAGATTCATTTATTGGCATTTTCCTGCACATTCAAAATAAAATTATAAATTAGAGAAATAAATGTGAAAGTGCTTAATTGGAGAGTATTCACTATAAGCCAACCATTCCAAATCGATATACATAACGCAAATCATATAGAAAATGTATCACACGTGAATTCTGAATTACTACATGTATTGTAAACACAAAGGACACTTGTCAAATGTTTGTACAGGGCAAGAACTTGTTGCTGCCCATTTCGTTAATCAAGAAAGAGCTCAAGAGACTAGCTGTCACTTTCACACTTTCATATCAAGCAAAGAGATGAGGGATTTAAGAAAAGAAAAGAGTTGGAGGCTGATAGGAAGAACAAAAACAAAAGGAACAAGGCAAAAAAGATAAAAGAAACCTGCAAATGGCAGCAGCACCCAAAACACACCAAAAACAAAGGGAAACACCAGTTCACAATACCTGCAGCATCAAAAACAAGGAAATAACAACAAGCCAGCTGATGAAAAATGACAGACTCAAAAGAAGAAATCTTACAAGCCCATTTGTTATAGTGAAGTCCAAACAATTAGTTGCTAACCAATATATTTCAACACTATACAGGATCAACCAAACAATCAAGAAGGAGCTGAAAATCAGAATTCGCACATTCACAATAAACAACTAGTTCCAGACAGTTCTCACGTTAATGCTACAAATAAGGGTCAGAAACTTTCCCTGCATTTCCATTCCATGACACTACCATGACTAAAGGAATAGTCCCACCTTCAATTATTGCTTTTCTAGCATCATGTAAAGTGTTTCCAACAATTTTACAAATGAAAGGTGTGATTACATGGAACCCCATTGGAAGCAAAACTAAAGAAATAGCACGTAAAACTGAGGAAAAACACCAAGAAGCAAATCCAAAAGAATCAAGGATACTCATTCTCCCAACAAATATTTCAATCAACACTAATTCTTTTATGGAGTAAAGCATTGTAATGAATAGGCACCTATTGGCTACATCATCAACCTAAAAAGGTAACAAACAAAAAACTATCCTAACTAGTGATGCAAACAGTCCATTAACAAGAACATGATCAGAGAAAAGGTGATTCAGACCTTCCTCCAACACAGATTCCTTGATTCACTTGTGAATGGAAAAAACTGTATAAATATACAAGGGTGAGGTAAGGAACTGCAATACAAAATACAAAGTACAAAGAAAAGATGATTAAGACCTTCCTCAAATTCCTTGGCAAGTCCCAAACTATTTACATTCCAAATATGCTTGTCTGAGTTTTCTGTAAAATTAACAAACAGAATTCATAAATGTGATTTTAAAGGAATCAAAATTTAGAGAAAAGGAAAAATTTTGCATACTTAAACATGGGAAAATTATACCGTTAGAAATAGAAGAAGCAGGGAAACCGAGGTATAAATTTTGCATACTTCGGCCAATAATGGGTCAGCAATACTTGCATCAATCCGAAACATCTGCATAAGAAGAGATCAAAGAGAGATATAACCAGGAAAATAGTTCCGGCAGAGTGATAAGCATTATTCTTTGAAAAAGACTGTTGAGAAAAATTTTGAGCATCATTGTATTGAATAAAATCTCATCAGACAGGTAATCATCATTGTTGTTGTTATCAACAACAAAATTGATACTCCCTCTACTCCACAATGTACATGACACACTTTTCTCTCTAGTTTGCCCAAAAAGAATTGATATATTTCCTTAATTAGCAAATATTTAATGACACTATCAATATTATACCCATGTTGGATCCCATTTATTCGGCAAAACATCCACTCCATGTACACTTATAATTAAGAATTTATTTATTCAGCAAGTAGTTTTGAAACATTGCAAAATTTTTCCATATTCTTAAGACTCCGCGCTCTAGTCAAACTATATCACATAAAATAGGAAGGAGTACAATTTATGCATTATCCAAAAAAAAAAAATACCTGCCAGAAAAAATTATAAGTATTATCCAAAAAGCTGCACTCGACCAACTTGATTCCCTGTATGAAACCCAAATCTGAAAAAATAGAGTAACTCATCTAAGATCAACAATCATGTGAAAATCCTAACTGGTGATTTTAACACACTATGCAGCAACTGGCGCTAGCCTTAGATTGAGAAAATCATTTCAACATAATAGTTAGTGGCTTTTACCCAGAATAGCTAAATAAGAACCACCGCACTAGTCGTGCAAGATGAGAAAACAATATATTACAAACTAACAACAAACAATCATAGGAATCTGCAGGGTTATACATGAAACAGTGAGATAACTAGTCATGGCCCATGTAATTCCCGTGTAAAATTTTAAAAATCACGGACAATTGTTTCATTTCTGAGAAAGACAAAGACTTAAAAACAATAAGAATATAGTAGTAAGTGATTGCTTAAAGATCTCTAATCTCAACCAAAACTTAGAAAGTGATTTATTAAAGATCTCTAATATCAATAAATTCCAAAAACCAAATGCATTCAAACGTATATGACAATAGGACAAAAACTCTCCATCGTTCACCACAATATATCGAGTTTACTTTTGGCCACATGCAATTTAAATTCATTTCTCGGCATTTTCCTGCACATTTAAAATGAAATTATAAATCAGAGAAATAAATGTGGAAGTGCATAATTGGAGAGTATTCACTATAACCCAACCAGTCCAAATCAATATATATATATATATATATATATATATATATATATATATATATATATATATATATATATATATATATATATATATATATATATATATATATAGCATAATAGATGGAGTTTACTTTTGGCCACATGCAGTTCAGATTCATTTATTGGCATTTTCCTGCACATTCAAAATGAAATTATAAATCAGAGAAATAAATGTGAAAGTGCATAATTGGAGAGTATTCACTATAAGCCAACCAGTCCAAATCGATATATATAACACAAATCATATAGAACATGTATCACACGTGAATTCTGAATTACTACATGTATTGTAAACACAAAGGACACTTGTCACATGTTTGTACACGGCAGGAACTTGTTGCTGCCCATTCCATTAATCAAGAAAGAGCTCAAGAGACTAGCTCTCACTTTCACACTTTGATATCAAGCAAAGAGATGAGGGATTTAAGAAAAGAAAAGAGTTGGAGGCTGATAGGAAGAACAAAAACAAAGGGAACAAGGCAAAAAAAAATAAAAGAAACTTGCAAATGGCAGCAGCACCAAAAACACACCAAAAAAAAAAGGGAAACACCAGTTCACAATACCAGCAACATCAAAAACAAGGAAATAACAACAAGCCAGCTAATGAAGAATGACAGACTCAAAAGAAGAAATCTTACAAGCCCATTTGTTATACTGAAGTTCAAACAATTAGTTGCTAACCAATATATTTCAACACTATACAGGATCAACCAGACAATAAAAAAGGAGCTGAAAATCAGAATTCGCACATTCACAATAAACAATAAGTTCCAGACAGTTATCACGTTAATGCTACAAATAAGGGTCAGAAACTTTCCCTGCATTTCCATTCCATGACGCTACCATGACTAAAGGAATAGTCCCACCTTCAATTATTGCTTTTCTAGCATTATGTAAAGTGTTTCCAACAATTTTACAAATGAAAGGTGTGATTAAATGGAACCCCATTGGAAGCAAAACTAAAGGAATAGCAGGTAAAACTGAGAAAAAACTCCAAGAAGCAAATCCAAAAGAATCAAGAATACTCATTCTCCCAACAAATATTTCAATCAACACTAATTGTTTTATGGAGTAAAGCATTGTAATGAATAGGCACCTATTGGCTACATCAACAACCTGAAAAGGTAACAAACAAAAAACTATACTAACTAGTGATGCAAACAGTCCATTAACAAGAACACGATCAGAGAAAAGGTTATTCAGACCTTCCTCCAACACTGATTCCTTGATTCACTTGTGAATAAAAAAAACTGTATAAATATACAAGGGTGAGGTAAAGAACTGCAATACAGAAAACAAAGTACAAAGAAAAGATGATTCAGACCTTCCTCAAATTCCTTGGCAAGTCCCAAACTATTGACATTCCAAATATGCTTGTCTGAGTTTGCTGTAAAATTAACAAACAGAATTCATAAATGTGCTTTTAAAGGAATCAAAATTTAGAGAAAAGGAAAAATTTTGCATACTTAAACATGGTAAAATTATATCGTTAGAAATAGAAGAAGCAGGGAAAGCGAGGTATAAATTTTGCATAGTTCGGCCAATAATGGGTCAGCAATACCTGCATCAATCTAAAACATCTTCACAAAAAGAGATCAACAAGAGGATATAACCACGAAAACAATTCCGGCAGAGTGATAAGCATTATTCTTTGAAAGAGACTGTTGAGAACATTTTTGAGCATCATTGTATTGAATACAATCTCATCAGACAGGTAATCATCTTTGTTGTTGTTATCAACAACAAAATTGATACTCCCTCTACTCCACAATGTACATGACACACTTTTCTCTCTAGTTTGCCCAAAAAGAATTTATATATTTCCTTAATTAGCAAATATTTAATGACACTATCAACATTATACCCATGTTGGATCCCATTTATTCGGCAAAATATCCACACCATGTACACTTATAATTAAGAATTTATTTATTTAGCAAGTAGTTTTGAAACATTGCAAAAAATTTCCATATTTTTAAGACTCCGCGCTCGAGTCAAACTACATCACATAAAATAGGATGGAGTACAATTTATGCATTATCCAAAAAAAAAATACCTGCCAGAACAAATTATAAGTATTATCCAAAAAGCTGCACTCAACCAACTTGATTCCATATATGAAACCCAAATCTGAAAAAATAGAGTAACTCATCTAAGATCAACTATCATGTGAAAAATCCTAACTGGTGATTTTAACACCTTATGCAGCAACTGGCGCTAGCCTTAGATTGAGAAAATCATTTCATCATACTAGTTAGTGGCTTTTACCCAGAATAGCTAAATAAGAACCACCGCACTAGTCGTGCAAGCTGCGAAAACAGTATATAACAAACTAACAAGAAACAATCATAGGAATCTGCAGGGTTATACATGAAACAGTGAGATAACTAGTCATGGCCCATGTAATTCCCGTGTAAAATTATAAAAATCACGGACAATTGTTTCATTTCTGAGAAAGACAAAGACTTAAAAACAATAAGAATACAGTAGTAAGTGATTGCTTAAAAATCTCTGATCTCAACCAAAACTTAGAAAGTGATTTCGTAAAGATCTCAAATCTCAATAAATTCCAAAAACCAAATGCATTCAAACGTATATGACAATAGGACAAAAACTCTCCATCGTTCACCACAATATATCGAGTTTACTTTTGGCCACATGCAATTCAAATTCATTTATCGGCATTTTCCTGCACATTTAAAATGAAATTATAAATCAGAGAAATAAATGTGGAAGTGCATAATTGGAGAGTATTCACTATAAGCCAACCAGTCCAAATCAATATATATATATATATAGCACAATAGATGGAGTTTTCTTTTGGCCACATGCAGTTCAGATTCACTTATTGGCATTTTCCTGCACATTCAAAATGAAATTATAAATCAGAGAAATAAATGTGAAAGTGCATAATTGGAGAGTATTCACTATAAGCCAACCAGTCCAAATCGATATATATAACGCAAATCATATAGAACATGTATCACACGTGAATTCTGAATTACTACATGTGTTGTAAACACAAAGGACAGTTGTCACATGTTTTTACAGGGAAGGAACTTGTTGCTGCCCATTCCATTAATTAAGAAAGAGCTCAAGAGACTAGCTCTCACTTTCACACTTTCATATCAAGCAAAGAGATGAGGGATTTAAGAAAAGAAAAGAGTTAGAGGCTGATAGAAAGAACAAAAACAAAGGGAACAAGGCAAAAAAGATAAAAGAAACCTGCAAATGGCAGCAGCACCCAAAACACACCAAAAAAAAGGGAAACACCAGTTCACAATACCAGCAGCATCAAAAACAAGGAAATACCAACAAGCCAGCTGATGAAGAATGACAAACTCAAAAGAAGAAATCTTACAAGCCCATTTGTTATAGTGAAGTTCAAACAATTAGTTGCTAACCAATATATTTCAACACTATACAGGATCAACCAAAAAATCAAGAATGAGCTGAAAATCAGAATTCGCACATTCCTAATCAACAACAAGTTCCAGACAGTTCTCACGTTAATGCTACAAATAAGGGTCAGAAACTTTCCCTGCATTTCCATTGCATGACAATACCATGACTAGAGGAATAGTCCCACCTTCAATTATTGCTTTTCTAGCATCATGTAAAGTGTTTCCAACAATTTTACAAATGAAAGGTGTGATTACATGGAACCCCATTGGAAGCAAAACTAAAGGAATAGCAAGTAAAACTGAGGAAAAACTCCAAGAAGCAAATCCAAAAGAATCAAGAATACTCATTCTCCCAACAAATATTTCAATCAACACTAATTCTTTTATGGAGTAAAGCATTGTTATAAATAGGCACCTATTGGCTACATCAACAATTTGAAAAGGTAACAAACAAAAAACTATACTAACTAGTGATGCAAACAGTCCATTAACAAGAACATGATCAGAGAAAAGGTGATTCAGACCTTCCTCCAACACTGATTCCTTGATTCACTTGTGAATAGAAAAAACTGTATAAATATACAATGGTGAGGTAAGGAACTGCAATACAAAAAACAAAGTACAAAGAAAAGATGATTCAGACCTTCCTCAAATTCCTTGGCAAGTCCCAAATATTGACATTCCAAATATGTTTGTCTGAGTTTTCTGTAAAATTAACAAACAGAATTCATAAATATGTTTTAAAGGAATCAAAATTTAGAGAAAAGGAAAAAATTTTCATACTTAAACATGGGAAAATTATACCGTTAGAAATAGAAGAAGCAGGGAAAGCGAGGTATAAATTTTGCATACTTCGGCCAATAATGGGTCAGCAATACTTGCATCAATCCAAAACATCTGCATAAGAAGAGATCAAAAATCCTTTCAAAAGGGTTTAGGTACTCAAGAGAAACTTAGTACCGCTTTTCATCCTCAGACGTATGGTCAAGCGGAACGTACCATTCATACCCTTGAAGACATGTTAAGAGCCTGTTTCATTCATTTCAAGGGAAGTTGGGATGATCACTTAATTTTGATTGAGTTCTCTTACAATAGTAGCTATCATTTGAGCATCTCCATGTCACCTTTTGATGCTCTTTATGGTAGAAGGTGTAGATCTCCGGTAGGATAGTTTTGTAAGTTCTCGAAAATGACTTAGGTGAAGCTAGAGCCTAACATGTTTGTCATGATGGTATACGGTCCTAAAATTGACTATAAGCGTTACTAAGGCAGTAGATAAGAGTTTAGGTGCATTGGAATTCAAACGTCAAGGGACGACCAAGACGTTCGACGACTAAGTCACCTAAGTGCCTCATATGTGGTTGTATGTGTTTATTTCTAATGCATGATCTTATATGGTCCTTAAATGAGTTTATATGGTGTATATAGGCAGTGTGTTAAGTTTGGTGAAGTTTGGAGGCCAAACGCTCAAGAACGTCCATGATGTTCGAAAGATGTGTCTTGAAATGACCTTGTGTGTCTAATCATGTTTCGTAGAGTTTTATGTGTTGGTATTGGATTAAACTCATATGGTAGGTCTTAAACTTGTAACGTAGATGTTTTGGTAGAAAACGTCCGGGTACGACTCCATGTAGGACCCACAAGGGGCCCTAGATGAGGACCCCAACTTGGAGCTCAACACTGCCAGGCAGTGGCAATCGATTGACCCAAACGACGGACAGTCAACCAGGCGATGGCTCGTTGATGGGTCTCCTTGATGGAGCCATATGGACTGAAGGTTTAAGAGTTTCATGAGCAACAAACGAGACCCTATTGATGGGGCGTGGTCTCACACACGGACCATCGATGGTGGGGCGTCGATGGTGTTGTGATTTTCCTGCCAATTTTCTGTTAAGACTTGGGGTCTTTGGGAAATTCACCCCAAGTCTTATAAAACATGGAGATGGTAGTTTTAGGTGTTTAGGGGTATTTTAAGAGTATATAAGTGATTAAACTCTCATTTAAACCCTAACACCTAAATCAAAACCCTTCCCTTCTAAAGTTTCTCCAAAAACCACTATGAGAGTTCAAAGTGAAGATGAAACTTGAAGATGGGTCTTCAATGGAGTATCTTATTGAATTAGTATTGAGTTCTTCAAATAAGGCTTGCTATCACCTTAGAGACAATTTCAAATATGATTTTCAAAGGATTTCAAAAAGATGAAAAAGTCCAATTTCTACTTGAAGTCTTGGCTTCTTGCATGAAACGTTTGTAAAGCTTATGATATGTTATTGATGTATAATTGATGTTTTCCAATAAAATTCTCCATGAACCCTTGATCTTCTTAAATCTCTAAATTTCAATAAAGTATGGGTGAATTGATTATGCTTTCATATTCATAAATTCATGTGTAGATTGTTATGGGCTTTTGATTCATGTATTGATTATGTATGTATGGCTTAAAGGCTCTTTCAATTTGATCAATTGAGTATTGTATATTATTAGATCTATTGACTATTAAGCTCATTGAATTGATATTAACTTATGCTTATGGATTCTAGTGTAGTTTTCTATGGGCTATTGAATAAAGTAAGAATTATATTCAATTGATGTTTAGGTTGTATTAGATTAATAAAATCTATATTGAATTAACCTAGATTCATTGAGTATAATAGTTATTGAATTGAATTGATGTTCATGGCCACGGGTAAGGGCCTTATGATATTGAATTGGATGATTTAGCTTTGGATTGAAGTGGTGAGATCAAGTGGGCGGTATGCTGCCCTAACTCTCTTAATATTATGTATAGATATTGTAATTTAGATCTTGAATTATGTGTGATTGGTATGATCCACTTATGGTGGCGGTGTTACATGATTGATGTGACCTTGTCGGCGTTATTTTAAGTATTATGATGATCATGGCCTTGTCGGCACTACATGAAGTATTATGTTGATTTGGGTAGTTGATTATGTGATGTATGATCATATCTACTTTATGTGAAGTAATGTGAAAGTATATGTTCTCTTATTTAAGTTATTAGGTTAACATGTTATACTATGACTATGTGTTCATATGTGTAATCTTAGAGTTGATGCATCATTGTTCCTAAATTGACTCTATGAGTATATGATGGTTATATTGATGATGATATAGTAGTGTATAGGATGACTTAATAATGATAAGGGTTGTTCCTATGTGCTTCTTGAATGACATGTAATATTTGATAAAGTGATGTGATGTTGTGTCTTGTTTAGGTAGACTTGTGTCCCTTACTTGATGCATGTATAAATATTAATATGTGTTGTCTTGACTTAGGAAGATAAAGCGTCTTAGTCTTAATTTTATGAATGATGTGGACCTTGAATGATGATATGAAGGTCCTTTATGTGAAACCTTTTAACCTAGCGGTAAGGTTATGAAACTTGAAGTCGAAAGTCGTAATGGTATCCTTTATGTAATGAATGATAGACTTATGTTTGATTGTCTGGAACAGCATCATATCAATACTTAGGAAAGTCGTGATGAGCTTCTTGTAGCCATTGTAAGGCATCCCCTAGAGGACCTCATTGGTAGGGTAAATGTAATTGGGTTATGAACTTTATATGGAACCCCTTTGTATGAACCTTAATGTGAATTAATCTATGATAATAAAGGCTAGCACCAAGTGAGTATGGTAAGGGAAGTATTTCTATTTAAAGTATGAGGCTAGAATACGAATTAAGCCCTTTATATTCCTTAACCATGTGCCTACATGGGATGTGTCCAACTTCTACCATTGGCAAGTAGAACAACCTCATTGGAGTAGGATAGAACTCCAGATTTAATGCTTTGCTACCATGATCTATGTCGGTTATTGCCTATTCTCATCATGTGGGATACTTATTAGCATTAGAGAAGTTTTATGAAGTTTAGGTGGTGGTATGGGACGCTATCTAGACATTGCACAATAGGCTTTGAAGATGTTAGTAAGAGTCTCTAGGTCTTACCAAAGACCATTACTTGAATGTCCTTATGTGATGAATGTCTCTTAAATGAACTAAGGAATGTAATGACTTAAGTTAGGAAAGAATGTTAAACGAATAAGTTCTTATCTAGAGTAGTAAAGGGTTGTCTAGTTAAGGTATGAAGGGGGCATAGGAATGGTCAGTTCATCTCTTACTTACATAAGTCTTAATAATGATTCTAGTTAATGAATGTGATTGATTAAGTGGACATGATCCTAACCTAGGTAAGTCTTATGGATTACTTAGGTAAACTTGAAGAGGTCAATTATGGATATTCTCTTCTTGAGTTACTTGAGTAGGTCTTTTGATAACCTTTTAAAGGAGAATGTCATGTTTTATGTATGCTATTATGTTATGTGAGAATGATTCTATCTTAAGTAGTCTGTAGGATCCCTTGAGTGTGGATGAAAGGGATTGTATGGGCAGTCGCTTCACAACTCTCTCAAGTGAACCTTAAAATCACCTTTGATAGGAGGATCTCATGTTCATGTGCTTGATGTATTGTGAGTGTGTATGGTTCTCATTGTAAGTAGTCTTAAGGATCATTTAGGCATTCTTTGAGAGGGTGTATGGGAGGTCTCTCTTTGTATGACTTAAGTGAGTCTTAGGATAGATTTTAGTGGGGTGACTACATTCTAGAAGGTGCCTTAAACGAAGGAAGGCAACTTCACTATACAGTGAAGTAATTCACTCTAACAGTGATTCGAGTTACTGGAAAGTAGCTCCTAAAATTATGAAATTTTGTTTAAATGATTCCTTATGTAATTCTAAGTTTATAAATGTTGTTCTTCTACATATATTATGAAGTTTTATTCAAAATTCATCATGTATTGACTAAATATCCCTTTTTCATGGTTTTTGCATGGCTTCCATACTTAGTACATCTAATGTCCTAACCCCTTCTTTTCCCTTTTTTGACTATAGTGTAGGGAATTGGAAGTCTCTATGTGCCATGGAGTATGGATAGTTTTCTAAGGGTTAAAGATGAAGTATTGGTGAGTCCTCATCGATTCGAGGACAATATCCACATATTCGTTTATGTGTTAGTCTTTATTTTATGTCTTTTATGGGCTTAGTCCCAAGTATTGTATACTCTAAAGTTTAGATGGTGTGTGAAGAAAGTTTTATATTCTTGGTAATTTTAGAATGTTTATTATGCAATGAACGATACGAGTGGCTTAGATGAGACTTCTTGAAGTCTCATTTTCCATGTGACGAACTCAAGGATGCTCTAACTTCTAGGGTGTACTTGAGGGTCGTGACAAACTTGGTATCAGAGCATAAGATTTGGGAGTGTCGTAGTTGTCTCATGAACCACATCTAATAGAGTCTTGTTTATAATGTGAAGCGTGCCACATTATAAATAGGTGGCTATTGGGTGCTAGGAAAACTGTCACTTCTTCATTCATCTAATCGTGCCTAAGAGCTTTGTATATGGTGTCTTTCCCTTGTCTCCCTTATTTGTTTGGTCATTTGAGTGTGACTTTATGAAGATTGGGTTGAGGGAGAGAAAAGATGAGATGTGAGTCGTTAGATGATGTGTGAAAGATGGTGTTGATGACCTTTAGGTTGGTTTTGTTACCTTTTTAAGGGCAGTATAGTTGGAAGGAACGGTAAGGTATAAAGTTAGGAGCGTAAAGGAAGTGAAGATACCTTAAAGAGTAATGGTGAGTTTCTCCTATTAAGGGGGATTTAGTGGTTAGATGTTTGAATCTTTGAGTGTCTCTAGTCATGAGCTAGACTTTGGGTAAGAAAGTATTAGTAAGGTTTAAGGTGACTTGAGGAAGTTCCTTGAGGTAGACGTTATGTTGACCTTAGAATGGATTTCTCCTAAGTGAGGGAGTATGGTGAAGAAAATGGTTGTTGGGAGTCAGGTACCCTTAACCTTTCTATATGTGTTTATTCAAGCCTAAAACAAAAAGTTCTTAGTAACTTGATTTGTGTTGGAATCTTTTGTGGAAAATGAGTTCCAAACATTCTCCTTATGATATGCATGCTTGGTTGAAATTGAATTTCATTAACGTCTTGCATTCTGTATTTTATGAAGCGATGATTATGTTGTAAAAGGTGTTTATATGAAGTTACCTTGCATATTATCATGTTTCTATCAAGAAATTGCCTAAAATTTGCATTTTTGCAAAGGTTGCACAATTCACTTTAATGCACTTCCAGTTCACTTTGAAATTTTTGAAAAATTTACTAATTGAGACTTTGGTCTAATATTTTTATAATGTGGTTATAACTGATGTATATGAGTATGATAATGAATATAAAATGAGTTTTTACTATTTGGAATGAAGGATGTGAGTCTTATAGCATGTTGAGTTATACAATCTATTCTAGTTTCTTGTTGTGTTGTGAATCTCTTGACTATGAAAAATTGATGTTTTATCCTTGATTATGTGTTATATTGTATGTTCATGAGCTGCTAATTTAATCTCTAATCTTGGGAGTGTTCGGAGATTGGCAAGTGTCATTCGAGGACGAATATTGTCCAAGTGGGGGAGATTGTAATGTCTCGAAAATGACATAGGTGAAGCTACAGCCTAAAGTGGTTGTAATGATGGTCTAAGGTCCTAAAATGGTCTATAAAGTTTTATTGAGGCAGTATCTAAGTGTTTAGGTGCATTGGAAGTCAAACATCAAGGGATGACCAAGACGTTCGACGACTAAGTCACCTGAGTGCCTCGTATGTGTTTGTATGTGTTTATGTGTGATAGATGAGCTTATATGGTCCTTAACTGGGTTTATATGGTATATATAGTCAGTATGTCAAGTTTTGTGAAGTTTGGAGGCCAAACGCTCAAGAACGTCCATGACGTTCGGAAGATGTGCCTTTAAATGACCTTGTGTGTCTAAGCATGTTTCGTATAGTTTTACATGTTCTTTTTTGATTAAACTCATGTTGAAGGTTATAAACTCGTATACGTACATGTTTGGGTTGTAAACGTCCGGGTACGATTCTATGTAAGACCCACAAGGGGCCCTATAGGAGGACCCCAACTTGGAGCTCAACACTGCCAGGCAGTGGCAATCGACTAACCCAAACGACGGCCAGTCGACAAGGCGATGACCCATCGATAGGTCTCATCGATGGATACATGTGTCCTGCAGGTTTAAGAGTTGAAGGATCTACCAACGAGACTCCATCGATGGGACGTGGTCACACACACGGACCGTCAATGGTGGGGCGTCGATGGTGCTGTGATTTTCATGCCAGTTTTCTCTTAAAACTTGGGGGTTTTGGGAAATTCACCCGAAGTATTTATAAAATTTGGGGAAGGTTGTTTTAGGTATTTAGGGGAATTTTAAGAGTATATAAGTGATTAAACTCTCATTTAAACCATAAAACCTAAATCAAAACCCTTTCCCTCCTAATGATTCCCCAAAAACCTCCATAAGAGTTCAAAGTGAAGATGAAGCTTGAAGATAGGTCTTAAATGGAGTTTCTTCTTCAATTAGCATTGGTTTCTTCAAATAAGGTATGCGATTTCTTCATCTAAGGCTTGCTATCACCTTAGAGCCAATTTCAAAGATGATTTTCAAAATATTTCAAAAAGATGAAAAAGTCCAATTTCTACTCTAAGTCTTGGTTTCTTGTATGAAACATTTTCAAAGCTTAAGATATGATGTTATTGATGTATAATTGATGTTTTCCAATGAAATTCTCCATGAACCCTTGATATTCTCAAATCTCTAAATTTCACTAAAGTATGGGTGAATTGGGTTGGGGATGGGATCATTGGTAAGTGTTTTGTATGTTATGTTCTCTGATCCTTTGAATATGAAATGATTATATGACTCTATGATAATACGTCTTTGCTTATGATCATGCCTTATGATGATGGAATCCTTAACTTGTATATGTTCTATGGTATGTGCATTGAATACATTCACATGACTTAGCATGTTTTCTAAAGAAATGATAAATGATCCTTTTCATGCATGTCCTTAAATGTTATGTGCATATACCCATACTTAGTACATGTGGTGTATTAAACCCATTACTTTATATGACTACAACTATAGGTTCCGGCGATTGAAGTTTAAGGAGGTTGATTTGAAGAATATTGGAACTCTTTCTCCAAGTCTTGCTAGGTCCTCATGTCCGGGGATGCTATCTTTCATATTCCAGCTTATGAATACTTGTAGTTTTAAGAATATTGTACTTCCATTTATGTTCTTTTGGATTCTTCTGTATTAAGGCCTATATGACATATTGACTACTTATTGGCTAAGTCCAGATTTGTACTCTTTAGATGGTTTTTTATATGTTAGACAAGTTTTTTTTACACTATCGTATCTCATTATGAATGTTAAGTATGAAGTCTAAGAATATTTCAAATAGAATGGAATTTTTTTAAATTTTCCGCAATTTTTATTGATCACATGTTATGACGAATGCTAAGGACTTGTCTAAGTCCTCTGAGAGGACGATGAACCCGGTCTCATCTGGGTATGCTCTCCAGGTGTGACAGCCTTAACCGTTACTAAGACCATTTGTGCTAAACATGGAATTTGCTGTTGTAGAACCTTACACCAAGGAAAGGTGCTCTACCTTGTCAAAGTAGAACATTAACATCATGCTAGCATCTTAGGTGATATCACTTGCTAGATCCTAAGGGGCAAAACATAGTTTATGGAACTTGGAGGCATATATGGAAACCCTCTGTATGCCAAATGGGGAATTTAGTTATCCACCTCGTGAGAACTATGGTGAACCTACCTTCCCATATTGGGAAGGGACTACCCTCAACTTCAAGTTCACTCGGTGCGAAGCTATGTTCCCTTTATTAAAAAACCATTATTTTTATTACTTTATAAAATTAGGCTTTAAGAGATTGACTCCCCATATGCTTAGCTCATAGGTCATAGATGAGAGAATTCCTTTCATCAACCTAATGCATGTGAGAAATCCTTTCACATGGACGTAGCATATTAAAACACTATCTAGTTTAGGATACCCTTGAGAACACATTTCAAGAGCCCCTCTATTAACTAGATGATCCTACATTCATAATGGACATACTTTCATGTACATAGAGTAATCACCTTAGGAGCTATTCTATCAACATAGACATGTGCAATGTATAGGCAAAGTCCCATACCATTGCCTACACTAGTACACCTATCAAGTCACCCTAGTTAAGATAAATTTCATGCCTCATGGACATGTACTTTACATTCATAGTAGTATAATAAGTGCATATAAGAATTATCCTTTTAGACACCACGAACCCATACTACTTATAAGCATGCATGAGGTGTAAGTGTGAGTACACTGGTCAACATGATCACATAAAGGCTATCAACATCACATTGAGGCAGCCACACTCTTAGACCACAATGCACATTAAAGTCCCCTAAACTATGCACAACTCACATATAGAATAATAGGAAATATAGACCACACACAACTACATTACAACATAGGAGACACGACATCTTCGTTACATGAATCTAAGATTCCTAATCATGCTTAAGACCACACATTCATGTAGAGGTTCATAGGTAGGGGTTATCCTACACAAGAGTAACCAATCATCAATAGACCTAAACAATGTCATACTATAGACCCCTAACGATAACATCTTCATTCACATATATAAAGTATCATCAATATAACCTAGATCATGAACTAGAATTGAAGACGAGGCATAACACTTCACATTGTGTGATAATCATAACCACACGTTCAAGATACAGTTGCCTTAAAGGTCATGATCACATATATAATGACAATGAGGTAATCACCGCCACCATAGGTGGACCATACCACACAATGCCATAAAAGGTAAAACATCTAGCAATTCTATAAAAAAGTAGAGAGAATAGGGCAAACTTACAATTCCTCCAATCTTTGATCATCATTGATAAATTTCCATAATTCAACATCAATACAGGTATAAAAAGTAGCTAAAGGTACCATTACATAAACGAAATCATACTTCAAACATCATGGTTTCAAGATCACATTAGTTACACTACTCCATCAAGTCTATATAAAGTAGAGGAATATAGATCAATTTACCCGATCCCTAAACCTTGATCATCATTGATCACTCATCAACAATTCTTATTAAATTCACATGATTATCAATAGTATTAGGCAATTCAACATAATTGAAACATAATTCAATAAACATAGAGTAAATATCACAAGACCCATATTAT
Source organism: Solanum sitiens (assembly GCA_016801875.1). Taxonomy (NCBI): domain Eukaryota; kingdom Viridiplantae; phylum Streptophyta; class Magnoliopsida; order Solanales; family Solanaceae; genus Solanum; species Solanum sitiens. The sequence goes on along the minus strand of JABWTJ010000365.1, from coordinate 252,734 downwards.
AAGCCAATTTGAGCAATTAAGGAGATCATGGGTTCTTCATGGAATTGGATTGAAATTCATCTTAAAATCATTTATTAATTATAAATTCATCATTAGAATGCATTTGAAATCAATTTGACAATAAACCCATGGTTAGATTGAAAGATAGTAATTATGATAATTAATTCTCTATGAAAAACATTTGAAGGAACTCCTTAGATGAATGGATAAATAAGGATGAAGGATCACCATACCTTGTTAATTCAAGACCCATGAGAAATTTGAGAAGAAACCATGAAAATCCAACCTCTAGCTTGAACTTAACGTTTCCTTTCAGTGGAGGTTTGAGAGAATTTAGAAGAGAAGAGAGATTTGGGATTTTGATTTTCTTATAGGGTTTTGGGGTTTTGGCTGGGGAAATGGGATAAATAAGTAATATAAACAGTTTATAACCGTCTCCCCAAGTTACCTAAACACCCCCATACTTATTGGGACTTTTAGACATGTCAAACTTGACTTTAAAATGACGCAACCGGATCTAGGAAGTGGTTGCGCGTCGTGGAGCGGCCTCTGATTCTGCCTCAAAATATTTTTTTAGGCAGTGAGCCTCGTGCAGGGCGCACGTCGCATAGGCACACTTACTACCATGCGTACGATGCGAGGCTGGTCCCCAATCTTGATGCTGTACGTTGCCATAGGCACCGTCCTTGTCTGATGTTTGTGTCCTCCTTGGGGGCCCTTAGGGTGGTCCTCGAGGAGTCGTACCCGGACGTTTTGACCGTTAACATCTCTATTAAGATGCTAGGGTCACCCCTATTGTTTTTGGACTTCAAACAACATGTAAAAATGAGGCAAACATACAAGGACACACTAGCACGTCTAAAGACCAACTTTCGAACGTCTTGGACGTTCTTGGACGCTTGACCTCCAAATGACTTCAAATGTATACATACTATAAAACACTTAATAAAAATATTTTAAACCTTTTTAGGAACATGTGAGGCTCTAAGCACCTTAATTCATTTTCGTGGTCTTACAATATCTCCCACTTGGGAACATTCGTCCTCCAATGACAATTGGACCATTTCAAATACATTAAGGACTTGAATGACCCGTAGAGAAGATCACAACATTCACAATAACATCAGATAGAAGTCAAAGCACAAAACTTTATACCATGTGGCACTCAATTCAACAGAAGCAAGCAAAACCTCTATTCAATCACTTTCAAAATGCATCAAACACCAAGACTCTTGTCATGTTCATAGGAGGAACGTCCTTCTCCTAATCATAACATTGTGTTTTTATTTCAGTTTATTAGGAGCTCATTATTCAAAAACCATTAAGTCACACAGAGACAAGTTCAACATCACTTCAACAAGCAAATAAACACTCATATTCAATGCACATAAACATGAGTCAAGTAAATCTACTAGGATCCTTATCATTTAGTCATAATGCTATGAGGGGAATACACAACCATACCATGCTTATTTATGTTTAAGGAGCAATGTCCATCTCCTCCACACACTTACATGTCTCATGAGTTCTTACAAAAGCAATGCACAGAGGTCAATTCATTTTAAATGAAAATTTCTCAACTTTTAACGAAAGCATGCTCATATTTTCTTTCCTAATGAAGTCACCACACGCATCACAACAATAGGAATTCATTTCACAACATTTAATTTCTAGCATAACAATAGTTTTCATAAACAAGCATCAATTTGGGAAACTCTTATAAGTTATAAGCACACATAAGGACACTAGCTAGACATGCCTTCATTTTTTTCATGAGTGAGCCAATATTCATACTTCCCAAATCATAAAAACCACATAATTTGCATGATATTCATTATTTTTCATTTTAAGGAGACTCAATTCCTATTTTTGAGGCTAAACACCACACATTTAGAGTGACATTAAAAATGCTTCTTACCTTATCTCATGAAGTCTAATGCACATTTTACACATCAAGATGAACAACCAACATGAGAGAACATGAATTTGATCAAAATCCTTTTTAATTTAATTTAGAATCTTCAAAACATGCTTAACATAGTGTCAATCAAGACATAAATTACATATGGAGAATATGCAACTCATACTTTATGCAAGACTCCTACCATGAACAAGCTTCTAGGAACTCTTTGGTCTCAAGCTCAAGTAAGAATAGAAGGACAAGATAGAGATATCAACAACCTTACTACTCAACTAATCATCCCCCACCTAGGGTGAACCATTTAAGAGCAACTTAACTCAACTTTAGAAGAACCTTGACTTACCAACCTTAGCTATTAAGCACATCACCCTACTTTTGGGATCTAGGCTTATATACTCCCTCCATCAATATCCCCCAAAAGAGATTTCCAACATAAACATGTTCAAAGAAACTCAACATAGGAACATAAGGGCATTCAAAACCTTACCATCTAGGCACATTATCCCCCACTTGGGGCAAGCCTAATCACTTCTATCCTTAACCACCAAGGTCAAGGCAAGTGAAGAACCAACCTATATACTCTTCACACAAGAATGTTTAACATCATAAAGGGTTCATGATTAAGAAGTCTACTAACTCAACCACATAAGGTCTCAATTATACCATGAATACGAAGGGTCATAAAACCTTAGCGGAAATAATAGAGTAGACTTAGCCTGAAGGCCTGTTTCTTTTCTTTCACAATAGGTTAGGGTAACTTCTAGGTCAATTCAACCCACATCATCACCCTACAAGGTAAATACACTACCCTCTCTTCTAGGATCAAGTCTGTACAAAAAACTACAATCTATACAAGGCAATTACAAAGCACTTAACATATATCAAAGCAAAAATGAAACATTTGTGCAAATACAAGGGCTACATTTTAATCATTACACCCATATAAAGGCAACATGCATTCTTTAGCTATAAATCACACTTCTTGAAAGCATTTCATCCTAACACACAATATTAGACTATCATAATGCAAAATCATATAGCAAGATACCAATCCCAAATGAAGCTCAATATAACTATAACAACTTCTTTAACCAGCTATAACCAAATCACAACAGAAATCTTAACATAACATGTCATTTCACCTAAATCATATATAAAGCCATAAATGGCATCACATAAACATATATCAAGGTTCACCTTCACACATACTCATATAACAATAAAACAAAGGTAAGCATCGCAATTCACCTTTTCTCCCTCAAGCATAGAGATATCATCTCATCCAAACAATCACATCTAAAAGACCAGCGGACAAGAAAACATAAGAGAAAGATCTTATATAGTTAAGTTCTATGGCATAACATTAGAATAGTGGATAAGGGAAACTCTATCATTTTATAGCCTCTCACTCATAGATGTGTCGCGAATCACAATCATTGATAGAGACCCTACTAGACGTGGCAATATGAGACTTGGACCTTAAAACCACTTTCATAAACCTCATTTTCTGATACCATGTTTGTTACGACCGAGGAGCACTTCCTAGAAGTAACATGGCATACTTGACCTCTCGGAGGTCTTATATAAGCCAACAGTTATCATTCATCGCATTGACATAGGTAAATATAGCAGAAAATTTAAAACTTTCATATCACATCACATGCTAGAAGTTCACTTCTAACATATATACATAAAATAGCATAATACATAGTTAAAGACTCTAAGTCTCTTTTTCCATCTTAGACTCAACATCAATAGAATAGAATAGGGACACGACCCTTATCATAATAACATAATATCTAAGCTATTACATGTACTTTGAATGAAACATAATATAGGAAATCCTTGAAACATAAGGATCCCCTTTCTTGAACATGGGGAAACTATCCAAGCCCTTCACTTTAAGAGACATCCTCTAGTCACCACCACCTACACTTTATGTAAAATGATGAAGAAAAATGGTGTTAGAACAAGAATGAACAATGTATGGCAACCATTCAAAAACATGCCTTTAAAGAGGACATTTTTCTTTGAAATCATGCAATATGCCTTTTGAAAGATTCTTTATAAACATTGACACAACTACACAATATAATTCACATACTTCATATAGGTATAGACACTATCCATGTCAACAAAACAAGTTACATAAATTGGTTTTTAAGCACATCAACCATGTTCATAACATTATCTTCTTTTACCTTAACTCATTATCCCCTAAATAACCCATTCCACCATCCACACTCAAGCATCACCTTAAGGTCACCACGGTGAACATTCATATAACCTTCATTAAGTCAACATATACATTCATAGAAGCATAGAATATCATGAGACACATACTTCACATGTAACACATCATATTTCAAGAACCACATATGAGACTTATTCCAAGACAACATACAAGTCAACACTACCAATAAAATCATAATAAGGTAATAATCAACTAATGTATACTTGGATATCATTTCATAAAAACATCAAAAGACTTGACTCATTATCCCAATCTAAGACTACTAGTGCAATGTACATGTGAAGCCTCATAACCTCACACATACTAAATAAACCTACAAAGAGACCACAAGTAACATCATTTACTTCATAAATCAACATGACAACTATTCTAAAATACATACATGACAAGTAAGACTTTCTTCATATAGTCAATAAGACCAACATTATGCATATAAGATGAGACCACATCAAATAGACACCATATGACTCATAGTATGCATATTATCATAACAAATAGGTTAATATTATAATGTCATGCATAAGAGACATACACATATACATATACATATAGAACACCTTCTTACAACTCCCCTCAAGAGATACTTGTGCAATGTATAGGTAAAGTCCCATACCCTCACCTACACTAAGAAACTTCCCTTACGTTATCCTAGATAGGGTCCTTAGTTACTTCCATTGTCCATTTTACGTTAGGGAAACTATATCTTTAACCGACACTAAGACCATGGGTGATAAACATGGAATTTTGTGTTGTAGAACCTTACACTAAGGAAAGGTGCTCTACCTTGTCAGAGTAGAACATTAACATCATGCTAACATCTTAGGTGATATTCTTGCTAGATCATACGGGGAAAACATTGTTTATGGAACAAGGAGGCATATATGGAAACCCTCTTTATGAAAAATGGGCATTGTAGTTATCCACCTCGTGAGAACTATTGTGAACCTACCTTCCCATATTAGGAAGGGACACCCCTCAACTTCAAGTTCACTAGGTGCTAAGCTAAGTTCCCTTTATTAAAAATTCATTATCATTATTACATTATAAAATTAGGAGTTAAGAGATTGAATCCCCATATGCTTAGCCCATAGGTCATATATGAGAGAATTACTATCATCAACCTAACTTATTTGAGAAAACTTTTCACATGGACATAGCATAGTCAAGCACCATCAAGTTTAGAATACAGTTGCAAACACCTTTCAAGAGACCCTGTATAGACTAGATCATCATACATTCATTATGAATATACTTTCATGTACATAGAGTAATCACCCTAGGAGTTATTCTATCAAGGTAGACATGTGCAATGTATAGGCAAAGTCCCATACCATTGCCTACACTAGTACACCTATCATGTCACCCTAGTTAAGATACATTTAATGCCTCATGGATATGTACTTTACATGAATAGAAGTGGACATTAGTGTACATTAGAATTATCCTTTCATTAGACACCACGAACCGATACTACTTATATGCATGCAAGAGGTGTATGTGTGTGTATATTCGTCAACATGATCACATAATGGCTATCAACATCACACTGAGGCATCTACTCTCTTAGACCACAATGCACATTAAAGTCCCCTAAACCATATACAACTCTAATATAGAATAATAAGAAGTATAGACCACACACAACCACATTACAACATAGGATACAAGACATCTTGGTTACTTGAATCTAAGACTCCTGATCATGCTTAAGACCACACATTCATGTAGAGGTTCATAGGTAGGTTTTATGCTACACAAGAGTAACCAATCATTAATAGACCTCAACAATGTCAAACATATAAACCCTTAACCATAACATCTTCATTCACATATAGAAAGCATCATCAATATAACCTAGATCATTAACTAGAATTGGAGACGAGGCATAATACTTCACATTGTGTGATCATCATAACCACACTTTCAATATACCATTTCATTCAAGGCCATGATCACATCACATAAAGAATGTGTATAAGGTAAATACCGCCACCATTAGTGGACCATACCACACAATTCCATACAAGGCCAAACAACTAGCAATTTTATAGGAAAGTAGAGAGAATAGGGCCAACTTACAATTCCTCCAAGATTTGATCATCATTGCTCAATTCCCATAATTCAACATCAATACATGTATAAAAAAAGTAGCTAAAGGTACAATTACATAAACGAAATCTGACACATCCAGGAAGCACCCCTCAGACGTAACCGTCGTCGTCGTCCTCTTTGAGGACTAAAACTAGCCTCTTAGCATACATCATTACATTCATAGCATAAAAATGTAGAAAATTTAAAACTCTTCTGTCATGATCGGAATCTAGACCCCAGCCTAAACCGGCGTCGTTGACCTCTCAGAGGTCGCAGACAAACCTACATACATCATCGTTACATCATCTAGGTTAATTTTAGCGGAAAATTTTGAACTTTTTGTTTACTTAGACTTCATAATGAGAAACATTGAAGTCATATAAGACTATCTACATAAACTCATAAGTGTTCACACCAACCATCTAATATCAAGATAATCAAATGAATGACAGTCATATCTATATAAAAATATAGAGTTGCCAAAAATGGCACCAATACAATATCTGAAAATAACTGGGAAAGAAACACTAGTGGAACATACTCCACTAGCTAATGCCTACATCTAATGCTAGAATAAAATAGCAAGCATCCTCGAAAGCATGAGGACCTACCAAATCCGGATGAAAGCTCCACGTCCGAATAACTTCAACGTCGACTCGTAAGCTCTAGCGTCTAGCTGCACCTGCACCTAAAAGTATAGAGTTGTATGGGATTAGTACACACTTGTACTAAGTACGGGTATATGAAAGCACAGACCAAGGACATGCATGATTAGTTAGAGCTCTCTTCTAACGACCATTTTATCCCTAGACCCTCCAAATCTAAGATTACCCCTTTTAAGTTCGGTAAAACTCATTCGGGTGAATATCTTCAATTCGGGTGCCGTACATGGTTGTTCTCACCTTGCCTAGATCAACTAACTCACCAAGTTCGTTGTCTTGGCTAGTGCATACGTTCTGAGGTCTGGTTCTACGCGCCACAAGCCGTGTGAACCCGGTCTAATCCATGCATTCTAGGTATGTTTAAGTATTTATTAGCATAGTTATTTTCGGGTTGTTACATTACCCCCCCTTAGGAACATTCATCCCCGAATGACACTACTCATTACTAGCAACAAGTAAGTCATCTATAGAACGTATGCATACATAGGCAATTCAATACTCCTCATTGGTGAATATATTATTCACACATTAACATGATGGTGCACATCCTTGAAACCTACTAGCAGCTTCACATTTATAGACTAAGGAACTCTTTCCTAAACTAGTCTCATCAAAGTATACAACATAAGTAAACATATAAGTCACACAAATCAGCAACCAACATGATGACTCAAATATATTACCCTCATACTAGTGCATAAACACCATACACAGTCAAATACATGAAAGACTAATTAAGGCTACGCACCCGAGACTTCACCAGAAGTGCCTTCCCCTACACCCCTAGACTTGAGTGCGAAGAATCGTTGCCTCCTTGGAGCCTCTTCACTTGGACCATTAGGCTGAACTCTCTCCTTCCCTTGTTCTTGACTTCTCCTATTCGGACAATCCTTTACCATGTGACCTGGTTTTCCACAACTGTAACAAGCGTTAGAGCCCATCATACACTCTCCTCCATGCTGTTTGCCACACTTCATGCAAGGTGACTTCTCCTCAGGTGTATCTACTTCATTGTTTCTCTTAACTCTGGACTCGGAATCCCTATCATAGCGACCCTTGGATGAAATGACTCCCCTTGGTGGGAGAGTCCCTTCTCAAACCTGGGCTTATCCCTGATTTCAGTACTACTCTTCCTGCAAAATATTCTCCTCAGCTTGTCTTGACCTGTTCTTTGCCCTAGTGTGCTTCCTCTTCCTACTTTCCACCACTTGATGGACATGTACCATAAGCTTGGAATGGTCCATGCTGTCATGCAGCATAGATGCCCTACACTCCTCCTCGAGATCCTCAGTAATCCCTGTCAAGAATCTACTCATCTCGTCTCTGTTGTTGGACACAAGAGAAGTGGCATACCTCGAAAGTTTTATGAACTTCTGGGAGTAATCCCTAACTAACATCGAGCCCTGCTTAAGGTTAATGAATTCGTCAACCTTAGCCTCTTTCATTTCTCTGGGAAAGAACCGCTCCAGAAAAGCCGTCTTGAAAAGATCCCAAGTCATAGGACCTCCTCCTAAGGCCCTACTATCCTGCCACATCTTATACAAGGATTGAGCTACATCCTTTAGCTGGTAGGATGCCATCTGAGCCTTCTCCACCTCATTCAAACCCATAGCACACAGTATTTTGTGGATCTCATCCACAAGATCCTTAGGATCCTCCGTAGTCTTACATCCAGTGTAAACGGGAGGATTCATCTTCGTGAAGTCCCTTAACCTGCTAGCCATGGTACTGGTAGGTGGGTTTACTCTGGGAACACCTCGTTTCTCTGCCTGGGCTATCATAGCCTGAACTTGTAAGTGATTGCTTGGGCCATCTGCGCCAGGGCTGTCCTCACTTCTCTATCTGTCAATCCAGTTGGGGTAACATGCATCTCCATTTCAGTAGCTGGGGCCTGGGGTGGAACTTGGTTGCCCCCAGCAGCTGCTTCTCCTATTCCTCGACTAGCATTCCTCCTTGTGTTCATTTCTGAAACATAAGAATTGATGTTAGATACGCTCATAACACCAAGAAATCAGACATTAAGGAAAGCACGATAAGATCAGTAGAAGGAAATTTTCCTACGCATCATGCAGTCTCTAATTCATGATAGTGGTGCACTTCACTACCATAAGTTAGAAACTACTCGATGTGGTTGATGTGACCCTATTATCCTTGAAATTTAACCTAATGCTCTGATACCAACTTTGTCACGACCGGAATCTAGACCCCAGCCGAAACCGGCGTCGTTGACCTCTTAGAGGTCGCAGACAACCCTACATACATCATCGTTACATCATCTAGGTTAATTTTAGCGGAAGATTTTGAACTTTTTATTTACTTAGACTTCATAGTGAGAAACATTGAAGTCATATAAGACTATCTACATAACATCATAAGCGTTCCCAACAACCTTCTAATATCAAGATAATCAAATGAAAGACATAGTCACATCTATATAAATATATAGAGTTGCAAAAAATGGCACCAATACAATATCTGAAAATAACTGGGAAAGAAACACTAGTGGAACATACTTCACTAGATAATGCCTACATCTAATGCTAGAATAAAATAGCAAGCATCCTCGAAAGCATGAGGGCCTACAAAATCCGGATGAAAGCTCCACGTCTGGATAACTTTAATGTCGACTCATAAGCTCTAGCGTCCAGCTGCATGTGCACCTAATAGTTGAGAGTTGTATGGGATTAGTACACACTTGTACTAAGTACGGGTATATGCAAGCACACACCAAGGACATGTATGATTAGTAAGATCTCTCTTCTAACTATATGAATTATGGAAAGTCAAGTCAGTGGACTTGCCAAAATCGGATTAGGAAAGTCATGCTATGAGAGTAACATACATCGTCATACGTATCATATTGCACACACCACATAACATATTGCATATAACACATAACATATTGCATATAGCACATAACATATTTCATATCATTCGTTCATATGCCATGAGACCTTGGAATCATGGACTTGACATTAGGACTTCCCAAAATGAGGGCTCAAAATGTGGGACCTCAACTAGGGAGCCTTCTTTAGCAAACACAGAGTCTGCTTCATTTATTCATACGTACTTCATTTCATTTCATTCATAGGCTAGTGTAAACACCAGCTATACCTATGATGTAGTTTAAGACTCTCATTGTGTTCACTGTGCAATGACTAAGAATGACATAGTGTCATTACATAAGTCTAGTTCACCTCTTGATTATCCTACCCAAACACCTTTGGTATCGTTCATTTCATTGTGTGCATTACATGAGACTGGCCTCATTCTTTCTTTGGGAACTTTAACTTTAACTGACATAGATCATGTGAGCTCTATCAAATCCTGTGTCTATCCCACACCGAAAAGAGGTGGAATCACCGGCCAAAGTGAAACCAAAAAACATGGTAGCGTATATAGGGGATTGAACCCTGCTAGATCCCTATGCTGGCTGCATAGGTTCAAAGACTAGGAGATATAAAGAGACACATACCCGTTTGGACGGACAGTCTCATCTCATGAGAATTACACGAACCTCTGCCTTCCCGAAAGAAAGAATCGCCACTCATAGCTAGCCTATCGGTGCTTAGCATAAGGTTTCATTACATTCATCTCATACATCATAGAAGTTGGCTTCTAGCATGAGGATAGCATTGCTCATTAGATGATTTCTCATCTCATCATTAATATTAAGTGTGTATTAACTTTAATACTTTCACTAGAGTGTTCATAGAGACTGGTCTCTTCATTAACTTTACACTCTCATAGGTGAGTATGTTTTGGTAACATTTACTAAGGCTCATTTGAGATTTCTCTCATGTTTTGGCTAATTCATAGTACACACGTTCACAATCAAGTTAACGAAATTCACTTTTTCGGAACACATCTTTCATTTTTCACATAATTTCCGAATACACATTCAAACATGTAAACACAACCAGACCTTAAATCATCTACCGGAAGTCATACCAACGCATACTTGAATCTTTCAAAGGATCTAATGACAGGGGCATGCAACGGGGACAACCTTAGTTTTTTTTTACTGGAATTAAGCTGAACTTAGGGGTCTCTTGGGAAAGGGACCAAGAAAGAAGAAAACCCATACCTTAATGTCGTTCAACACTTGTTTCAATGCTGCCAATTCCCACATCACCACTGCCTCACCACCAAAATCCCAAGCACAATCCGTCGAGAATAATTTTTTTTTTCATTTTTAGCTTAGCTTTTCGTTTGAGTTTTTGTGTGTAAGTTCTTCAAGAGTTGATGAACTTTATTTTCTGTTCTTTTACTGATAAAAAATGTGAGGGAGAGTGGAGAAAGATTTGAGAATGAGATAGCTTAGGATTAGGAGATTTAGGTGGAGATTTAGTCAAACTAGGACTTCTCATTAATTAATTAAAAATATCTGATTTTTCCTTTACTTAAATCAGAAAATTAAATATTAATTAATTTAACTAATCCACTAAATACTAATTAAATCAATTTAATCATTGCTTCCACCAAGGCTCAAACCCGGGTGGAGCTAGATTTCGCATAAAGGGTCAAATTCGGTCATCCCCTACCCAAATTGCCCCTTAATCATATTAATTAATTAATTAATTAATTAATTAATACTTAGGGTAATTACAATACTACCCCTAGCCTGGAAAAGACCATTTTACCCCTAGACCCTTCAAATCTAAGATTACCCCTTTTAAGTCCGGTAAAACTCATTTGGGTGAATCTCTTCAATTCGGGTGCCCTACATGGTTGGTTCTCACCTTGCCTAGCTCAACTAACACACCAAGTTGGTTGTCTTGGCTAGTGCATAGGTTCCGAGGTCTGGTTCTACGCGCAACAAGCCGTGTGAACCCGGTCTAATCCATGCATTCTAGGTACGCTTAAGCATTTATTAGCATAGTTATTTTCGGGTTGTAACATTATCCCCCCCCTTAGGAACATTCGTCCCCGAATGACACTACTGTTTACTAGCAACAAGTAAGTCATCTATAGAACGTATGCATACATAGGCAATTCAAAACTCCTCATTGGTGAATATATTATTCACACATTAACATGATAGTGCACATCCTTGAAACCTACCAGCAGCTTCACATTAATAGACTAAGGAACTCTTTCCTAAACTAGTCTCATCAAAGTATACAACATAAGTAAACCTATAAGTCACACAAATCAGCAACCAACATGATGACTCAAACATATTACGCTCATACTAGTGCATAAACACCATACACAGTCAAATACATGAAAGACTAATCAAGGCTACGCACCCGAGACTTCACAAGAAGTGCCTTCCCCTACAATCCTAGACTTGAGTGCGAAAAATCGTTGCCTCCTTGGATCCTCTTCGCTTGGACCATTAGGCTGAACTCTCTCCTTCCCTTGTTCTTGACTTCTCCTATTCGGACAATCCTTCACCATGTGACCCGGTTTGCCACAACTGTAACAAGTGTTAGATATATCATACACTCTCCTCCATGCAGTTTGCAACACTTCCTGCATGGTGGCTTCTCCTGAGGCGTATCTACTTCATTGTTTCTCTTAACTCTGGACTCGAAATCCCTATCATAGCGACCCTTGGATGAACTTGACTCCCCTTTGTGGGAGAATCCCTTCTTAAACCTGGGCTTATCCCTGATTTTAGTACTACTCTTCCTTGAAAAATTCTCCTCTGCTTGCCTTGACCTGTTCCCTTCCCTAGTGTGCTTCCTCTTCCTACTTTCCTCCACTTGCTTGATATGTACCATAAGCCTGGAAAGGTCCATGCTGCCATGCAGCATAGCTGCCCTACACTCCTCCTCGAGATCCTCAGCAATCCCTGACAAGAATCTACTCATCTCGTCTCTATTGTTCGACACAAGAAAAGTGTCATACCTGGAAAGGTTCACAAACTTCAGGGAGTAATACCTAACTGACATCGAGCCCTTCTTAAGGTTGATGAATTCCTCAACCTTAGACTCCTTCATTTCTCTGGGAAAGATCCCAAGTCATAGGACCTCCTCCTAAGGCCCTGCTATCCTGCCACATCTTATACCAGGATTGAGCTACATCCTTTAGCTGGTAGGATGTCAGCTCATCCATCTCCACCTCATTCAAACCCATAGAACACAATATCTTGTGGATCTGATCCACAAACTCCTAGGATCCTCCGCGATCTTACATCCAGTGTAAACGGGAGGATTCATCCTCGTGAAGTCCCTTAAGCTGCTAGCCATGGTACTGGCAGGTGGGTTCTCTCTGGGAACACCTCGTTTCTCCACCTGGGCTGTCATAGCCTGAGCTTGTAAGTGATGGCATGGGCCATCTGTGCCAGGGCTGTCCACACTTCTCCATCTGTCAATCCAGTTGGGGTAACACGCATCTCCATTTCAGTAGCTGGGGCCTGGGGTGGAACTTGGTTGCCCCCAGCAACTGCTCCTCCTCTTCCCGGACCAGCTTTACTCTTTGTGTTCATTTTCTGAAAGATAAGAATTGATGTTAGATATGCTCATAACACCAAGAAATCAGACATTAAGGAAAGCACGATAAGATCAGAAGAAGGGAATTTTCCTACGCATCATGCATTCTATAATTCATGATAGTGGTACACTTCACTACCATAAATTAGAAATTACTCGATGTGGTTGATGTGAACTTATTATCCTTGAAATTTTACCTAATGCTTTGATACCAACTTTTTCACGACCGAAATCTAGACCCTAGCCGAAACCGGCGTCGTTGACCTCTCAGAGGTAGTAGACAAGCCTACATATGTCATTGTTACATCATCTAGGTTAATTTTAGCGGAAAATTTTGAACTTTTTCTTTACTTAGACTTCATAGTGAGAAACATTGAAGTCATATAAGACTATCTAAATAAACTCATAAGCGTTCAAAACAACCATCTAATATCAAGATAATCAAATGAAAGACATAGTCATATCTATATAAAAATAGAGTGGCCGAAAATGGCACCAATACAGTATCTGAAAATAACTGGGAAAGAAACACTAGTGGAACATACTCCACTAGCTAATTCCTACATCTAATGTTAGAATAAAATATCAAGCATCCTCGAAAGCACGAGGGACTACAAAATCCGGATTAAAGCTCCACGTCTGGATAACTTCAACGTCGACTCATAAGCTCTAGCGTCCAACTGCACCTGCACCTAAAAGTAGAGAGTTTTATGGGATTAGTACACACTAGTACTAAGTACGGGTATATGCAAGCACACACCAAGGACATGTATGATTAGTAAGAGCTCTCTTCTAATGATATGAATTATGGAAAGTCAAGTCAGTGGACTTGCCAATATTGGATTAGTAAAGTCATGCTATGAGAGTAACATGCATCATCATACGTATCATATTGCACACAACACATAACATATTGCATATAGCTCATAACATATTGCATACAGCACATAACATATTTCATATCATTCGTTCATATGCCATGAGACCTTGGAATCATGTACTTGACATTAGGACTTCCCAAAATGAGGGCTCAACATATGGGACCTCAACTAGGGAGCCTTCTTTAGCAAACACAGAGTCTGCTTCATTTATTTATACGTACTTCATTTCATTTCATTCATAGGATAGTGTAAACACCAGCTATACCTAGGATGTAGCTTAAGACTCTCATTGGATTCACTGTGCAATGACTAAGAATGACCTAGTGTCATTACATAAGTCTAGTTCACCTCTTGATTATCCTACCCAAACACCTTTGGTATCGTTCATTTCATTGTGCATTACATGAGGTTGGCCTCATTTTTTCTTTGGGAACTTTAACTTTAACCGACATAGATCATGTGAGCTCCATGAAATCCTGTGTCTATCCCACACCAAAAAGAGGTGGAATCACCGGCCAAAGTGAAACCAAAAAAACATGCTAGCGTATATAGGGGATTGAACCCTGCTAGATCCCTATGTTGGCTGCATAAGTTCAAAAACTAGGAGATATAAGGAGACTCATACCCGTTTGGACGGACAGTCTCATCTCATGAGAATTACACGAACCTCTGCCTTCCCGAAAGAAGGAATCGCCACTCACATCTTGCCTATAGGTGCTCAGTATAAAGTTCAATTACATTCATCTCATACATCATAGAAGCTGGCTTCTAACATGAGGACATCATTGCTCATTAGATGATTTCTCATCTCATCATTAGTATTAAGTATGCATTAACTTTAATACTTTCATTAGAGTGTTCATAGAGACTAGTCTCTACATTAACTTTACACTCTCGTAGGTGAGTACGTTTTGGTAACATTTACTTAGGCTCATTTGAGATTGCTCTCATGTTTCACATTAGCCTCTTATCATGTTGTCACCACATTCATTAGTCTTAGCACATTTGCCCTTCATAATTACTCACCCCTTTTTACGTGAATGTTCATTTCATCATATGCCAATGCACTTGGCCTTTTAGTGTGTTTCACACTCTTACTTAACCCTTCTGGGTCTCATCATTCATCACATAACATCTTATGTTCACTTTCTTTATGAACGTATGCTTGGCTTATGAGTCCACACACACAGGCCATGAGGCTTCATTCATAGTTCATTTAAGTGATTTATATTGCCCAAAATTATGTGGTACAAGACTTATGCATCTTGTAAGTATGCCAAGGTCTCAATTTGATTCCTATAGGCAGCATACATTAAATATTTAATCACGTAAGACTTATGTGTCAATACGGAATTGGGCAAGGGAACCTGATTTCGAATCCCTTGAGCAACACTTAATCTTATATTAAACTTGGTAATTGTATTTTTTAGATTTGGGGGACCCTAGGTCGATCCCCATCACCCCCATATATTTTTCTTTCTTTTCCCTCCACTCTTTTCCGTTTAAGGCCAAGAGGTTGTGGGATCGATCCCCCACAATTTCATTTTATTTGTCTTAATTTTTCTCTTAACTTTCTCACCTATCCAAGAGGTTGTGGGTTCAATTTCCACTCACCTCATCTTATTTTTCTTGATTTTTGTCTCAAACATTTTGGCCTGGAGAACCCAAGATCGAATCCCCACGCCCACATTCTTCTCTTTTCCTTTTTTAATTGGTTTATTTGCTTAGATGAAGAGGGTGTGGGATCGAACCCCCACAGCCTCACCTTATTTTAATTTACATTTTCTTCTTACCTTCTCATTCTGCCAAAAGGTTGTGGGTTCTAATCCCCACAGCCTCACCTTATTTTAATTTACATTTTCTCCTTACCTTCTCATTCTGCCAAGAGGTTGTGGGTTCGAATCCACACAGCCTCACCTTATTTTAATTTACATTTTCTCCTTACCTTCTCATTCTGCCAAGAGGTTGTGGGTTCGAATCCCCACAGCCTCACATTATTTTAATTTACATTTTCTCCTTACCTTCTCATTCTGCAAAGAGGTTGTGGGTTCGAATCCCACGTACCTCATTTTTATAATTTCTTTATTTCATTCTTCTCCTCTCTCCTTCATCCGTCCAAGAGGTTGTGGGTTAGAACCCCACACGCCTCACTTCATTTTCTTTCATTTTCCCCCTATCTTTTCACTTGAGCTTTACCCCATTTCGAATTCCCCTTACCATATTTTATTATTTAATTTTTTATGACATGTATATGGTGAGGTCTTGGGTTCAATCCCCACTGACCTCAAGCATTTAACAATTATTTTTGAACGTGGCTTTTCTTTACAGTAATCTGACCAAAAACAAATTACCAGAATGCTGGAAATTTGTTCACCCTCTTTGCAGTCCATTTTCTCAACTTTTAGATGTTAGATTTAGGATAAATTTTCGTGTAACATCTAGTACATCTTTAGGTGAGTTTTCATGGTTACTTTCGAGAATTTAAATCACCTTTTTGCAGTCCATTTTCTCACCCTCTATCACGTTAACCATTAAGATATTTCGAGTAGTTTTTAGGGAGATCTTTAGGTGCATTTTCAAAGTTACTTTCAATCAAGAATTTTCATTCAATTCAGCAACTTTGAACTCATATGAACATCACGTTTTTAACATATTTATACACGTAAAATACAACAATTTAACATGTCCAATTCCATACTTCAAGCCGTGGCTAATTCACAGTACACACGTGCACAATCAAGTTAACGAAATTTACTTTTTCAGAACACATCTTTCATTTCTCACATAATTTACGGATACACATTCAAACACGTAATCACAACCAGCCCTAAAATCATCTACCAGAAGTCATACCAACGCATACTTGATTCTTTCAAAGGATCTAATGACAGTGGCATGCAGCGGGGACAACCTTAGTTTTTTTTGACTGGAATTAAGCTGAACTTAGGGGTCTCTTGGGAAAGGGACCAAGAGAGAAGATATCCCATAGCTTAATGTCGTTCAACACTTGTTTCAATGCTGCCAATTCCCACGACACCACTGCCTCACCACCAAAATCCCAAGCACAATCCGTCGAGAAGATTGTTTTTTTTCTCTTCATTTTTAGCTTAGCTTTTCGTTTGAGGTTCTGTGTGTAAGTTCTTCAAGAGTTGATGAACTTTATTTGTTGTTCTTTTACTGATAAAAAACGTGAGAGAGTGGAGAAAGACTTGAGAATGAGATAGCTTAGGATTAGGAGATTTAGGTGGACACTTAGTCAAACTAGGACTTCTCATTAATTAGTTAAAAAAATCTGATTTTTCCTTTACTTAAATCAGAAAATTAAATATTAATTAATTCAACTAATCCACTAAATACTAATTAAATCAATTTAATCATTGCTTCCACCAAGGCTCAAACCCGGGTGGAGCTAGATTTCGCATAAAGGGTCAAATTCGGTCAACCCCTACCCGAATTGACCCTTAATCATATTAATTAATTAATTAATACTTAGGGTAATTACAATACTACCCTTAGCCTAGAAAAGACCATTTTACCCCTAGACCCTTCAAATCTAAGATTACCCCTTTTAAGTCCGATAAAACTCATCCGGGTGAATCTCTTCAATTCGGGTGCCCTACATGGTTGGTTCTCACCTTGCCTAGCTCAACTAACTTACCAAGTTGGTTGGCTTGGATAGTGCATTGGTTCTGAGGTCTGGTTCTACGCGTAACAAGTCGTGTGAACACGGTCTAATCCATGCATTCTAGGTACGTTTAAGCATTTTTAGCATAGTTATTTTCGGGTTGTTACATTTTCGATTACTTTTATATTGAGGTATACGTAGACCTCTTGCTTACACATAATAGATATTTATCAAATATACATAGACCGTTATTATAAGAAGATTACATAGTCTTGTACTTTTATTGCTCACACATAGTATAAGATAGTCTCATAAGAAGTCTATAACATTGTCTTATATTAAACCATCTAGGTAAGAGTATCACAATTTAGGCATAGCCCTTACAAGAACAATTATAGCCACATATAGGCTTTAAGATTATAGTACCATAATTAAAAAGAATGAACAAAGTGTCATTAAGACTAAACAACATCCAATTGGTAGATAATGGCATCATACTCGGAAAGTGAGGACCTACCGAACTTGGAATATAAAAATCCAAGTAGTCTTGAAAGCCTTCTCTAATATCAACAGCCGGACCCTACATTTGTAGGTAACATCAAACATGGGCTAGTACACACTTGTAATAAGTATGGGTATATCCACATAAACAAGTGAAATCATGTAAAAGAGGACATTTGATAAAAACCATGCTAAAGTACTTTGAAAAGCCTTATTCATAATCAAGAATCCACATAAGCCAATAATCACATAATTCATAAGTCAAACCCATGTACAACACAAGACCAACATAAACATGTAATAGTCAAGTCAATGCATACAAGAGTTCCTAAAATCATAATATAAGCAAGACCATTACTCATAACCCACCATTTAGCCTACAAGTGCAATGACCAAGCAAAGTCCCATAACCTTATTCAATAAAGTAAAGCAAACAAAGGACCACAAATAATGCCTAACTCAACATGACATAGCATCAATAATAACCATCATCATATTTTGCAATGTAGACCTATAGCATGTTCATATATGAAAATACATCGTATAGGATCATCAACATGTAAAGTCAACATAAGCATAACATTTTATAAGATTATTATATCATAAGAACATCCCTCTAGGACTTCCCTCATAGCCAACTAGTGCAATGCCTAGGTAGAGTCTCATACCCCTACCTAGACTAAGGCAACCTCTCAAGTCACCCTATCTAGAGTTCACATCATTACTTCATTTTACTTTCGAGAATATTTGCCTTAACCAACATAGACAACGAGGGCTAAGTGTGAAATCAGGTGTTGTAAAACCTTACACCGATGAAAGGTTGTCTACCGGCCAAAGTAGAGCCAAACATAAACGTAGCTTTCTAGGTGGATCCACTAGCTAGTCTTCCTATTGTGGCAACATAGTTCTAGAACTAGGAGATATGTATGAACCCGATACATGCCTATGGCTTTGGATTCTCATCTCATGGGAATCTATTGGGTGAGTGTCCCTCATAGGGTAGTCAACACTTCATATGGAACTCTAGGGTGAATCTTCCTGTATGGGAAGTAAACACCTCCCATTGTCAAGTTCACTCGGTGCTAAGCTAAGTCCCTTTGAAATGTCTTTCTTTATTGATCATCACTTAGTATAGGCCACAGGGTATATACCTTGTATAATCATAGTAATTTAGCTTAATAGGTATTGCATCAGAATATCCTTTCATGGCAATCCTTATAGGTGAGATTATCATATCATCATCATCATTTCATAATAAGGCACATAGGCAAGTCATCACCAACCTTACATCATTTCATCTTAAGCATAATCTCACAATCACATAGTTAAGACATTTCAATTAAACATCATACCAACACCTATGTAGGCTATTCACAAGGTATACTTTAATTGAACTACATCACCAATAACAAGCCATCATACTTGAACTGAAGGTTAAGATCATGAAGACTTACCAAATCTCCTTCAAAAGACATCATCATGGTCTTACAATCAACCAACCAACTATATCAATTAATAGGTGTAGTAACATCAATCAATAGTAATTAACATAAGAAATAGGTCAATTGCATCATCACTATCCAAACTTACAGCAATTCATAACCTAAGGTTAGGGGAATTAGGGTTTATCATGAATTTATCAACAAATAGATCGAATCCTAACAATACATTACCCTAGTCAATCCATACATGAATTAAAATAGATAAAACATGTCTAATAATCAAATCATTCTTCAATTCCCATCAATTCATGACCAAGATCCATGATTTGGGGAATTGGGGAAGGGAACATGATCAACATGAAATTGCATCAATTAACATCAATTAATAAACAATCTATACTCAATTAGTCATATGAAATCACAGTTTATCATCAATTTGTAGTTTAGAAGAAAACCCATTAGTATGGGAAAACCCATGGAATTGGGTACTTTGGAATCAACTCTGAAAGGACCACTTGGGGAAAGGAATCCCAAGAGTGAATAACCCATACATTAATGAAGATTAATCCACAAAATTAAAGTGAAATCCTGAAGAAATCGACCTTCTTGTTCAATCTTTCTTCCTTCTTCAATGGAGGAATAGGGGATAGAGAAAGTATAAAGAGGTGAGACCTTTTGGGTTTTGTTTTGGGAATTGGTATTTGATGAGTGAAAATGACTTAAAATGAACCTTAGGCTATATATAATCACCCCCTAAATTACCCAAAACACCCCACACATAAATGGGTCTTTTTGTGAAGTGTGAATGTCAAAAATAAAATTTTACCGAATGTGGGAAGTGGCTTCGCATCGCAGGGCCCACTGATATTTGATTTTCGTAGGCTGCTTTGGCACCCTGCCAACCCATGTTGGGTCCTCCTCCATGACCATTCAGGGGGTCCTTAGGACGTCGTTATTGGACGTTTAGACCCTTTATACTACATTCGACCGAACCAATGTCTTTTTACAAGTTTTAGACTTCATTTGATCCTCCGAAACCATCCCTAATCATAGCGACGTCAACTAGTTCAATTAGGCTAGTTTCCGGACGTCATGGACGGTCTTTGACGTCTTGGCTCGAAAACTTCTTGGATGACTTATATACATTATTTTAGGTATTAAAACAATATCTACACCTTTAAACACTCATATTAGGCTCTATATTAGGTTTTGACTTTCAGAGTGTTACATTATCCCTCTCCCCCCTCTTAGCAACATTCGTCCCCGAATGACACTTAAACATTTAAAAAAGGGAAAGGATAGACTCAAGACTAGCATCCCAACAAACAATATACAACATCATCATGAGTTACAACTCAAATCAACGTAGCAATAAGACATTTACACAATGACTCAAAACATCCATTTTAACACATAAGGCTCAACATATCATTAAAGAGTCAATTATGTTAAAGTTCCTTTCTCAAAATATCCACATGCTCACTATCACATCATGAAAGCAAGAATATACCAAATACACAAATAAGTGCAATTCGAGCAAAAGAGCATTTTTCCATGATAAATCATTTTGGCATAGATCTTTTTACCATAAATATGAACATCTTTGCAAAACAAGTAAAAATCACATTAACTCATTATTTTCATGATTAAGAAGAACAACTAATCTTAATTAGCAAAGAGATGAGGATAACGGGACATTATGTAGGCCTCGGCCATCCATGTTGCTCCCTCAACTAGGCGGTTTCTCCATAACACTTTTACGGAGACCACCTCTTTGTTCCTCAACCTCTTTACTTGATGATCAAGGATTTCAACTGGAACCTCCTCATAGGAGAGGTTTTGATCCACTCCAAGACCTTCAATAGGAAGAATAAACTCGGGAACACCAATGCTTTTCTTAAGCATGGATATATGGAAAACCAGGTGAACCGAAGATAGCTCACTAGGTAATCTCAACTCGTAAGAAACCTTGCCCACTCATTGTAAAATTTCATAGGGACCCACATAATGAGGACTCAACTTCCCTTTCTTTCCAAACCTCATCACCCCTTTCATGGGTGAAATTTTCAAGTACACTTCATCACCTTCTTCAAACTCTAGATCTCTTCTCCTATTGTCGGCATATTATTTTTTCCAGTTATAGGTTGTTTTCAATCATTCCCTTATCAAATGGACACTCTCCAAAGCATCATAAACCATGTCGGGACCAAAATGTGAAAACTCACCAACTTCCAACCACCCTACTGGAGGTCTACATCTCCTACCATACAAAGCTTCAAAAAGAGCCATGGATATGGATGAATGGTAACTATTGTTATAAGAGAACACCACCAAAGGCAAGTGCTCATACCAACTTCCCTTGAAGTCGCTGACACAAGCACTAAACACATCCTCAAGAGTTTGAATAGTACCCTTAGCTTGACCATACGTTTGGGGATGAAAAGCGGTGCTTAACTTTACTCTTGTACCCAATCCTTTTTGAAATGATCTCTAAAACCTAGATCTAAATTGTGCGCCCCTATACGAAATATTAGATTTTAAATTACCATGAAGACTCACAATCTCATCTATGTAGATCTTCGCATAATCCTCCGCCGAGTAAGTTGACTTAATGGGAATAAAGTGAGAGGATTTGGTCAATGTATCCACTATTACCCATATTGAGTCATGTTGCCTTCGAGTCTTAGGCAAACCCAATATAAAATCCATATTAACATCTTCCCACTTCCAAGTAGGAATTTGGATTTATTGTAGTAAACCACTCGGCTTTAAGTGTTCGGCTTTCACATGTTGGCAATTTGGACACTTTGCAACAAAATCCACTATGTCCTTTTTTAAGCCATCCCACCACCACACTCCTCTAAGGTCATGATACATCTTAGTAGAACCCGAATGAATCAAATAACGGGACCCATGAGCTTCGTCAAGAATCCGGTTTCTCAAATTGTCAACATTGGGTACACACAACCTAACTTGATACCTCAAAACATCATCCCCCTTAAGGAGAATAACTAATTAAATTTACTAAGATCCGATTCTTTCAACTCCATCAATGCCATGTCTAGGTGTTGGTTACACTTCACCTCAACCACCAAAGACGATTCGGAGTTATGTTGGACCACAAAGCTACCATTAGGGGAATCGTAAAACCTTACGCCCAAACTAGCCAACCTATGAACATCTTTCACTAGGTCTTTCTTGGCTTATTCTACATGGGACACATTACCCATAGTCATACGACTTAGAGCATCTGCCACCACATTGGCCTTGCCGGGGTGGTAGACAACACTCATATCATAGTTTTTCAACAACTCCAACCATCTCCGTTGCCGGAGATTTAACTTCTTTTGAGTGAAAACATTTTGGAGACTTTTATGGTCCGTATACAAATCAAAATGAACCCCATAAAGATAATGCCTCCATATTTTCAAGGCAAATACCACGGACGCTAACTCAAGGTCATGAGTTGGATAATTCTTCTCATTAACTTTGAGTACCTAGAATCATAGTCTATAACTTTGACATCTTGCATAAGAACACACCCCAACACGACTCGAGATGCATCACAATAGACCAGAAAACCCTTAGTACCTTCTGGTAGAGTCAATACCGGAGCGTACGTAATCCTATCCTTCAACATTTGGAAGCTCTTTTCACACGACTACAACCAATCAAATTTCACATTTTTTGAGTCATGGTGGTCAAAGGGGAATCAATGGATGCAAATCCATCGACAAACCTTCTATAATAACCGGCTAGGCCTAAGAAACTCCTAATATCTGTAGGAGCCAAGTTCTAGGCCAATTGTTTCACCGCTTTGGTATTCCTTGGATCAACCTCCACACCTTCACTAGAGATGATATGACCAAGAAATGCTACCGACCTCAACCAAAACTCACATTTGCTATACTTGGCAAACAATTTGTGTTCCTTAAGCACTTGTAACACTACTATGAAATTGTCCATATGTTCACCCTCATTCTTCGAATATTCCAAGATGTCGTCAATGAACACAATGACAAATGAATCTAGGTAACTTTGAAACACCATATTCATTAGCTCCATAAAATTCGGCGGAGCATTAGTGAGACCAAACGACATTAAAAAGAACTCATAGTGACCATATCAATTGGAAATGCCATCTTGGGAATATCTTCACCTCTCACCCTAAGTTGGTGATATACTGATCTCAAGTCAATCTTGGAAAATTAACTCGCACCTTGGTTTGATCAAATAAATAATCAATCCGAGGGAGAAGATACTTGTTCTTGATTGTGACTTTGTTGAGTTGACGGTAATCGATACACATTCTAAGGGACCTATCCTTCTTCTTCACAATCGATACCGGAGCACCCCATGGAGAAATACTAGGCCGAATAAAGCCCTTGTCTATTAAGTCTTTGAGTTGAGCCTTCAACTCTTTCAATTCGGTCGTAGCCATCTGATAAGGTGGAATAAGAATGAAATTTGTATCCAGTAGCAAGTCGATACCCAAATCAATTTCCTGTTCAGGAGGAATACCGGGAAGATCATTAGGAAAGACCTCCGTAAATTCCTTCACTACGGGGACTGACTCAATGGGAGGAATTTCAGAGTCTAAATCTTGGACTCTTACTATATGGTATATATACCATTTAGAGATCATCCTACAAGCTTTCAAATAAGAAATGAAATGACCTCTAGGAATAGATTTGGAAAGTTAAACTTCACTACCCTTTTTCTACAATCTATGGAACAGAAACAAGCATGCAACCAATCCATACCCAAGATAAGATGAAAAACAACCATATTGAGTTCTACTTACTCCACATGAGTAACTCTATTGGGCAAAAATATCGGACAATTCCTATATACTCTCTTCGCAACAACCGACTGACCCACCTGGGTAAACACCATAAAAGGTTCATTCAAGATATTGGGAAAAATATTAAACTTTTTAGCTACTAGACGAGTAACAAATGATAATGTAGCACCGGGATCAATTAACGCACATACATCTATGGAAAATACTTTCAACATACCGGTCACCACATCGGGAGAAGTCTCTTGCTCACCTCTATAGCGGAGAGCATCTTATCGATTATTCTTTGGAGCATCATCATTTGAACCACTTGCTTGTTCACTCCCATTGTCTTGACCCTTCAAATTAGGTAAATCTCTCACCTTGTGACCCCTTTTTTCCACAACTAAAACAATTGCCCGTCCAAACTAAGCATTCACCAAAGTGACCTTTCCCACACTTGGTACAAGTAGTCTTCTCATTAGGTGAGTTTACACTCTTTCCCTTTTTGAATTTAGGTTTAGGAACCTTATCCTAACGAACCTTAGGGAAATTCAAAGGAACTTGATTGGAGAACCTCTTCTTTAACTTAGGCTTGTCATGAATGTCAAGCCTACTCTTTGAAGAACCACAATCAAAACACCTTGCCCTATTCAAATCTCTACTCTTCCTCTTCACCCTAGTATCTTCCACTTGTTGAGCATGAACCATGAGACGAGAAATGTTCATATTATCATATAGCATAGCCAAACAACATTATTCTTTCAAGTCATCTGACACTCTTGTCACAAAGAGGCTCATTTAATCTCTATGATCGTAAACCAAAAAAGGAGTGTATCTTGACAATTTAGTGAATTTCAAATAGTAGTCAAGTACACTCATACCACCTTGACGAAGGTTGATGAATTCTTCCACTTTTGATTCCCTCTTTTATCTAGGAAAGAACCAATCAAGAAAAGCCTTCTTGAAAGTCTCCCATGTCACTGGACCACCCCTTAGAGGCCTATTATTCCTCCATTAGACATACCAAGTTTGGGCCACATCTTTGAGTTGGTAAGTGGCTAACTCGGCTTTCTCACTAGTGGTCAACCCCATAGCAAATATAATCTTGTAGATTTAATCAATGAACTCTTGGGGGTATTGCTCAACTTTGTACCCATAGAAAGAAGGAGGATTCATCCTAGTGAAATTCCTCAAATGGGAGGCCATGGTGCTAACTTGTTGGTTTCCTCAGGGTACCATCTCCCGATTAGCTTGTACCGTCATAGCTTGTGCTTGACTAGTGAGGGCTTGTGCTTGGGTAGTAAGGTATTGGGCCATTTGAAGAGAATCTTCCCTTATATCCCCATTCGCCATAGGAGAAGTAGAAACCGGAACTTGATCACCCATAGCAACTTCTTCAAGTGGAGGCACTTGGTTTTCTTGTTCTCCCGCATTAGCAATGCCTTCTTCTTTCCTTCTTGCGACTGCTCTTTGAGTATTCATATAACCACCATACAAGGTTTAGGTGAAAGCGCACATAAACTACACTCTAGAGGCACGACATAGGATTACAAGTAGATGAGAGTTTCTTAAGCATAGAATACTTTCTCATTCATAAGTGTGGAACGCTTCACAATTATGATTAAGAATCTATGTAGACGTGGTTTAATGAGACATCAATCCTAAAGGTATTCAACCTCATGCTCTGATACAAAGTTTTTCACATAGGGAAGGACCCTCGCTGACGTAACCGGCATCGTCGTCCTCTTTGAGGACTAAGACTAGCCTCTTAGCATACATCATTACATTCATAGGTTAAAAATACGGAAAATTTAGAACTTTTCGATTACTTCTACATTGAGGTTTACTTAGACCTCTCGCTTACACATAATATATATTTATCGAGTATACATATACCCTTCATATAAGAAAAATATATAGTCTTTTACTTTTATTGCACATACATAGAATAATATAGTCTTATAAGAAGTCTATAACATTGTCTCATATTAAACCATCTATGTAAGAGTATCAAAATTTCTGTATAGCCCTTATATCAACAATTATAGCCACATATAGGCTTTACAATTATAGTACCAAAATGAAAGAGAATGAACAAAGTGTATTTAAGTCTAAACAACATCCAATAGGTAGATATTAGCATCATCATCCGAAAGTGAGGACAAACCGAACATGGAATATAAGAATCCAAGTAGTCTTCAAAGCCTTCTCTAATATCAATGGTCAGACCCTATGTTTGTAGTAAACATAAAACATGGGGTAGTACACACTTGTACTAAGTACGAGTATATGCACATAAACAAGTGAAATCATGCTAAAGAGGACATTTGATAAAAACCATGCTAAACTACTTTGAAAAGCCTTATGCACAATCAAGAATCCACATAAGCCAATAATCACGTAATTCATAAGTCAAAACCATTTAAGACACAAGACCAACATAAACAAGTAATAGTCAAGTCAACCTATATAAGAATTCATAACATCATAATATAAGCAAGACCCTTACTAATAACCCACTATTTAGCCTACAAGTGCAATGACCAAGCAAAACCCCATAACCTTACTCAATAAAGTAAACCATACAAAGGACCATAAATAATGCCTAACTCAACATAACATAGCATCAATAATAACCGTCATCCTATTTAGCAATATAGACTAATAGAATGTTCATAAATGAAACTAACATCATATAGGATCATCAACATGTAAAGTCAACATAAGCATAACATATTAGAAGATTATTATATCATAAGAACATCCTTCTAGGACTTCGCTCAAAGACAACTAGTGTAATGCCTAGGTAGAGTCCCATACCTCTACCAAGACTAAGCCAACCTCTCAAGTCACCCTATCTAGAGTTCACATCATTACTTCATTTTACTTTTGGGAACATTTGCCTTAACCAACATAGACCACAAGAGCTAAATGTGGAATCCATTGTTGTAAAACCTTACACCGATGGAAGGTTCTAAACAGGCCAAAGTAGAGCCAAACATAATCGTACATTTCTAGGTGGATCCACTATCTAGTCTTCCTATGGTGACAACATAGTTCTAGAACGATTAATTTTTGTATGAACCCTCTACATACCTATGGCATTGGATCCTCATATCATGGGAATCCATTGGGTGAGTGTCCCTCATAGGGGAGTTAACACCTCATATGGAACTATAGGGTCAGTCTTCCTCTATGGGAAGTCAACACCTCCCATTGTCAAGTTAACTCGGTGCTAAACTAAGTCCCTTTTTAAATGTCTTTCTTTATTAATCATTACTTAGTTTAGGTCATAGGGTCTTCCCTTGTATATTCATAGTCATTTAGCTAAATAGGTATTGCATGAGAATATCCTTTCATGGCAACCCTCATATGTGAGATTATTATATCATCATAATCATTTCATAATAAGGCACATAGGCAAGTCATCAGTGTCACATCCGGGGAGCAATTCCTAGAAGTAACATGGAGTACTTGACCTCTAGGAGGTCTTATAAAATCCCATAGTTATAATTCATCGCATTGACATAGTAAATTTAGCGAAAATTTAAAACTTTCTTAGCACATCATATGCTTGAACATTACTTCATATATATAAAACATAAGTCATAATACAAATATAGACCTTAAGTATCTTTGCCATCTTAGACTCAACAACGTTAGAGTACATTAGGGACACGACCCTTAAGCCATAAGACACAACTATATAATTAATAAAACTTTACAGTAAACATAAGTAGGAGATCTTTGAACTTAAGGATTTCTTTCATTGAGCTTGGGAATCATCTATCAAGCTCCTCACCATTAAAGACATCCTTTAAGCATCCATAACCTACAGTTTGTGTAAAAAGTAGAGAAGAATTATTAGTACAAGAATGTAGTAAGTATGGCAATCATGCAAAAACATGCATTTAAAAGAGACATTTTCTTGAAATCATACTTCATGCCATTTTGAGTAAATCTTTACAAAACCTTTATACAATAGCATTTGTATAATTCACATACTTTATAGAGACATAATCAAAGTACAAATATCATATAAAATCACATATAGAATTTAAGCCATATATGAGGTCACTTTACATTGAGCTCATTTGTAACATTCCGAAACATTACATGTCTAGTGAAGAGCCCAATAGGTCTTTAAGAATGTGTATTGGGGTTACATAGGCATCTCAATGCCCAATATTGAGAAATATTGGGCATAGTATAGAAAATTGGCTAAGGGGTATTAGCCAATTTCTATATAATACCCAAATAAGTAAATTATTGGGCATATTAGAAAATATTGGATTAAAGGGTGTAAGCATATTTTCTAACATTAATGAGATTTTTAAAGAAATGTACCTGCAATAAAGACCCTAAGCTAAAAACATATGTTTTCACAATACTTGCAATGAGGTATGAGGCATCCATGTGTCAAACCTAGATACAAAAGCACATGATCAATTAAAATGATCATGTAGATTAAGTAGTGCCCAAGGACATAGTGAGGATCCTTGGGACAATAAGTAAATATTCCAAATGAACCATTCGGAATAGTTAGTTAGGAAAGTACAAGCAACACATGTGCAAGAACATGTGCAAGCACATGTGAAGAAACGGCCAGGGGAGGGGACCACCCTAACCGAATTCGGTTAGGGTAGTTAGGAGGAAGGCATGTGCAAGGGGTCCCTCCATGTGTAGCCTAACTCCCTAAGAAACTCAGGGCTCTAATTAACTGACCTAACTAGCTAACTAAACTATGACTAACCTAAATAAAGAAATTAGTGCCCCCGACAACCTAAGACTTAACCGGGTGACACTAACCTAGTAACTAGTTAAAGAGACAACCTAGTACCTAACCTAGGATGGTCCAAAAGGGTTAGTTATGGTCCCAAAGACATATGGGTAGTTTAGTAATTACCCTAGGTCCCTTAATTAATTGAATTAACAATTTAATTAATTAATGAAAAATCCAAAATTTGGCCGAGACCCTAGCCAATTTTCAGATTTTGGTAGGTCAAATGTTCTCCTATGTTTACTCAACTTAGGAGGGGCATTTTAGTAATTAACTAATTAATTTATTTTATTAACTTAATTAGCCTAAGTTGAAGGAAGTCAAGATCAGTTTCTAAGACTTAGACTCACGTTCAAACACTAGGAAATTCACACGCAAAACAGTGAGCAAACGAAAAGGAAAAACACAAAGTTTCTCTCGATTCTCTTAGGCGATTTTAAGGTTTTCTTCAAGATTTCGTGCAAGGTGATCTTTGTAGATTCAATTCTACATAAGTTATGGGTTTTCTGCCATGGAATTCTTTCTCCAAGAGTACTTTCAATCATCTTGAATCTACGAAATCACAAAAGTAGGGTTGCTTCCTAACGTTCTTGTTGAACGCCCTTCTCCCTAGTCTCCTTGTTTTCGATTCTAAAGAATATGTAGATGTAATCTTGATCATGTTGTTTGTATGTGGTGTTGGATGTTTTTAATGTGTAGGTTTTCGTAATCTGTAAATGTTGAATGAGCCTATAAGTCATGTTCGTAGGATTTAACTGTTTCTTACGCGAGATAAAGCACGTTATAGGACTAGTTGTGTACGAGAACGTGAAAGTGTGATGTTTCGGCCGTGAAGTATGCTTGTTGTTGAATGTTGATTTGTTTGAGATAATGAGTTTATTAAAATAGTCACATGAGGCTATCCGAAATGGCTAATAATGTTATGCCTAAACTATGATATAAAACAGGCTAATGAAAATCTCATTAAATTATACTTGAATGAATGTTTGGCTTGTGCCAATAAATTGGCTATGAAGTCATTTCCAAATTTTCTAGGCCAATACTAAATTTACACCAATCTTATGTGCCCAATATAATGTAATGTCAAATTAAGCATGACCAACATAACAAAATGAATCCATAACTAAGGGTATGACAATCAATGGGACAAGTCCCAATATACCCTATACTATCTTATATGACTAAAATGTTAGAATGACAAATGAATAAGTACACCTAAGGTAATTCAATGAATCTATAACCAAGGGTATTCCAACAATTGGGACAAGTCCCAACATGCCCTAACCAAATGAACTATAAACATAAGTATTTCATTGAATCAAGTTCTCAACGTCCATAAATGGTGATATGAAGCTACCAAATGAACGTAATCAAGTAAAGTGAGTATTAATATAATTAAAAGTGTCTAAGTTAAGAAAGTGACCATAATGAGTTGTTGAAGAAAGTGAGACAAGTCTCACTTACATCTAAGACTACTATGTTAAGATACTCAAGAAAAAGGGTGTTAGAACGTGTGACACAAGTCTCATTAACACCAAAGATGTTATGTAAGGATAAATTCACATTTCATCAATGTAAATAAATGGATGACAAGTCATCAATAGAGTAAGTAAACCTAAATCTAGAAGCAAGATTCCATAATATTTGAGTCAACTATAAAAGATAAGAAGATAAAAGCAAAACACCGATAGACTAGCTATTAGCTTGTGCTAGCACATGTAAGTCTCATGAGATGAGGCTCCACCACGGTGGATAAGAGTCTCTGAATATATCCTAGTCTTCAAACTATGTCTATCCAACATGGGAACTACCCTGTGGATTCCACCTAAGAGAGCTAGGTATGTTTTGGTTTCACCTTGGCCAGTGATTCCACCTCTTTTAGGTGTGGGGAAGACACCGGATTTCATGTTTAGCTCACATGATCTATGTCGGTTAATTCTCAAAAGAATGTTCTTGGTTCACTTTAGCCGTGGAACACCCCTTTTCGGTGTGGGGAAAACACTTGAGATGGATTCACTTTAGCGGGTAAATCACCCCTTTTTGGTATGGGGCAGACACTAGATTTTATGTTAACTCGCATAACCTAGGATTCACTTTGATCGGTGAATAACCTCTTTTCGTTATAGGGAAGACACTGGATTTCATGTAACTTCACGTGATCTTAATATTACGTACTTCTTTAAGAAAGTAAAAAGGAAGAAGAGATTTATGTTAAAAGTGAACTAATAAAGCAAGAGTTTATGAATGCCAATGTTTGATAAGAATGAAGTTTTCTATATGTAAGGGGCATCGCCAATAATGACATCTCATGTTATGAAAATGATTAAAGCCAAATAAGATTGGCATATAACGACCTTATATAATTGGCAAATGACAATAGACAAATAAGATTGGCTTATAATGACTTCTTATATTAGGCTAACATCGGATAATAGGTTTAACCAATAAAGATTGGCTTACAAAGATTTCATGCCCAAAATTGTAGTTAAATCATTTCGTTAATATCTTGGATTACTTACTTGATTCATTATAGGTATGGGACTACAATAAATCATTGCACTTGTAAGTAAAACATAGGATCAAAGGAGATTTTTAAACTAGACAACAATAAGAAGAGAAAGACTAAAAAATAAACTAAGAATGGGGAAAGGGTCTCTCGGGTTTCGGAGGATCAAAATTCAAAATTTTCGCTCGATTTGTTGTAAAATTATGTTGATTATTCTAAGGTCTTGTGTTCATATATAAAATGAGTTGTGTGGTTTGAATGCATTGAAATACGCCATATTCATACCACAATTCACAAATAACGAATTAGGAAAGTCTAGTGATGTCATTTTCAAGAAATGGCATGTTGTTTAGGAAGAGATCTCCTTGATCATGCATAGCCTTATGTGTATGTGTGCATTTACCCATACTTAGTACAAGTGTGTGCTAACCCTATACAATTACTATTTTTATAGGTGCAGGTCAGAGAGTAGATTGAAGATTCATTGCAGCAGTTTGGACTTAATGATCTCCACACCATTTCGTAGGTCCTCTCGAGTTCGAGTATGCTACATCTATCTTCATAGCCTGGTATTTAGACATAGCTAGAGGATGTTGTCCCTAGCTTTTCTTTCAGAAGTTTTCATTTTGAAGCTTTTGTATTAAGGCCATTTTGGCAAACTTATTATGATATATTAATTCTTCCTTTTGAATTGCGTAATCGATTGTACATGGTTGTTTAGTTTGTGATTATAGTATAGGAATCCATGTAACTTTTATATGAAGTATATGTATACTTCATTATGTTTTAAAATTTTTAAACTTTCCGCAAATTTAACTATATGAATGTGATGAAAGCTAAGAAGAGGCTTGTCTGCAACCTCTGAGAGGTTAACGACGCCGGTCACGATTCGGATTCCAGAATACGGGTCGTGACAAACTTGGTATAAGAGCATGAGGTTAAATTACCTAGGAACTAAAGCTCAAAACAACCACGTTACGTAGTTTCTAACTTATGGTTGTGAAGCGCGCCACAATCATGACTTAGAGACTAAGTGATGATAAGAGATTTTCCCTTCTTGTACTTTTTATCGTGCTATGTAGAGTTATGACATTTTGTGTCATTTAGATATCTAACTTCCTTCTTGTGTATGCGTGTAGAACAATGAACACAAGGAGAAATGCCGCCATAAGAGTTGAAGCAGCAGCTGCTGGAGGAAACCAAGCTCCTCCTCAAGCCGCAGCTGATGGAGCTCAAGTGCCTGTCAACCCAGCTGATTTGACAGATGGAGAGGTGAGGGAAGCTTTGATGCAGATGGCACATACCATCACTACTCAGGTGCAGGCCATCATAGCTCAAGCCAACAGAGAGGGTGCTCCCAGGGAGAACCCGCAAGCTAGCACTATGGCTAGCAGACTGAGGGACTTCACCAAAATGAATCCTTCAGTCTACTATGGGTCCAAGACTAATGAGGATCCCCAGGAGTTTGTGGATGAGATCTACAAAATTCTCTGTGCCATGGGAGTTGATGAAAAGGCAAAGGCTGAGTTGACTGCATATCATCTCAAAGATGTGGCACACATGTGGTACAGAATGTGGGCAGATGGTAGAGCACCAGGAGATGTCCCCATCACTTGGGACATTCTCAAGACTGCATTTCTGGAGAGATTCTTTCCCAGAGAGCAACGAGAAGCCAAGGTTCAAGAGTTCATCAACCTAAGAGAGGGAGGTATGTCGGTCAAGGAGTATTCCTTGATATTTGTTAAAATCTAAAATTATGCTTCTTCTCTGGTGGCAAATAGCAGGGATGAAATGAGCAGGTTTGTGACTGGCGTATCGGAGGATCTAGTGGAAGATTGTCGGGCAGCCATGTTGCATGATTACATGGATCTGGGAATATTGATGGTGCATTCTCAACAAGTGGAGGAGATCCATCGAAAAAAGTGAGTTCAGGAAGATAAGAAGCCTAAGCCGCGGATTAGACTTGTTCTAGCTCTGGTAGGGGTTCCTTTGGAGTCCACAAAAGGCCTAAGTTCAAGAAGCACTCAGGTTATTCTACTCTTCAAAAATTTGAATGCCAAAGTGGACAATTGTGGCCCCAAAAAGGGCAATGATAGGAGTGCCCAGTGAAACAGCAAGCTGTGTGGTAAGTGTGGGCATTTGCATGGAGGTGAATGATTGGTAGGTACTAACTCCTGCTTCGGGTGCGGAAATAGTGGACATATGGTCAGAGACTATGCTCTAATGAGGAATCAGGCAAAGGAAGATGCTCAGCCTCGGCCGAATCCAAATGTTGCAGTCGAACCTCCCAAGAGGAATAGATTTTATGCGCTGAAAGGTTGAGAAGAGCAACAGAAGTCACCTGATGTGGTCATGGGTACGTTGCATGTCTTTTATTTCCCTATCTATACATTATTGGATCCAGGATCCACCTTATCATTTGTTACTCCTTTGATTGCTAGTAGATTTGATGTTCTTCCTGAGATCTTGCATGAGCCTATTCTAGTTAGTACTCCCATAGGGGACGACATTAGCGCAGAAAGAGTGTATAAAAATTGTCCAATTAACATTCTTTATAGAATCACTCACGCTGAACTAGTCGAGTTAGCCATGCTCGATTTTGATATAATTTTGGGTATGGATTGGCTCCATAAGTGTTATACAACAATAAATTGTCGAAATAGGGTAGTGAGGTTTCAGTTTCCAAACGAGTTAGAGCTTGAATGGGAAGGGCGTGGTTCAAATTCAGTAGTCCAAATCATTTCACATTTAAAAGCCAATAAGATGTTAGATAAGGGGTATTTATACCACTTAGTTTGAGTCAATGACTTAGAGCAAGAAGTCCCTTCGATAGACTATAAGTCAATAGTGAATGAGTTTTAGGATGTCTTTCCGGAGGATTTACCAGGAATCCCTTCTGAACATGAGATTGATTTTGGTGTTGACTTAGATCCCAAAACCAAACCGATTTCTATTCCCCCATATAGGATGGCACCAGCCAAACTAAAAGAGTTGAAGTTGCAGTTAAAAGATCTACTTGATAAGGGCGTAATCCATCCGATCATATCCCCATGGGGTGCTCCAATGTTGTTCGTTAAGAAAAAGGATGGCACCCTTAGAATGTGTATCGATTATCGGTAACTCAACAAAGTCATTATAAAGAACAAGTATCCTCTTCCCTGATTCGATGATCTCTTTGATCAACTTCAAGGTTCAAGTTTCTTTTCAAAAATAGATCTCCGGTCAGGGTATCACCAATTAAGGGTAAGACAAGAAGACATTACTAAGACTGGTTTCCATACTAGATATGTCCATTATGAGTTTCTTATCATGTCACATGGTCTCACTAATGCACCAGCTGCGTTTATGGACCTTATGAATAGTGTCTTCCTTGAATATCTTGATTCTTTCTTCATAGTATTCATAGATGGCATCCTCATATACTTTAAGAGTAGAGAAGAGCATGAAGAACACTTAAGAAAGACATTGCAAGTACTCAGAGCACATCAAATGTATGCAAAGTTCAGTAAATGTTAATTTTGGTTGTGATCAGTGACCTTCCTTTGTCATGTTGTGACTGACCAGGGTATTGAAGTTTATCCAAAAAAGGTTGAAGCAGTGAAGAATAGGCCGAGACCCCTCACTCCTACAGATATTCGGAGTTTCTTGGGTTTGGCTAATTACTATCGCAGGTTTGTGGAGGGTTTTTCCACTATTGTTGCTCCATTCACAGCCTTGACGAAGGAGAAGTTTGAGTGGTCTGAAAAATGTGAGAAGAGCTTCCAAGAGCTCAAAAACCGACTCACTTCAGCCCCAGTTCTCACGTTATCGAGGAATGGTGCAGGATATGTGGTGTAATATGATGCTTCCCTAGTAGGTTTGGGATGTGTTGTTATGCAAGATGGCAAGGTGATTGCATATGCATCAAGACAATTGAAAGTCCACTAGAAGAATTACCCTACTCATGATCTTGAGTTAGCTGCGGTTGTCTTTGCGTTGAAGCAGTGGAGGCATTATTTATATGGTGTACATGTTGATGTATATACTTACCATAAAAGTCTTCATTATGTTTTTACGCAAAGAGAATTGAACCTTCGTCAGAGGAGATGGCTAGAATTGCTCAAGGACTATGAGATGAGTGTCCAGTATCACCCAGGTAAGGCCAATGTAGTAGCCGACGCATTGAGTAGATTGAGAATGGGCAGCATGTCTCATGTTGATGATTACAAGAAGCAACTGATTAAAGAGGTACACCAATTGTCTAAATTAGGTGTACGGCTGATAGATACACCAAGTGGGGGTGTTTGAGTTCCTTCCAGTTTTGAATCCTCACTTGTTGTAGATGTCAAAGCTAAGCAGCATCTCGACCCAGTATTGATGGAGTTGAAAGACTCAGTGTTAAGTAAGCTGAATGAATTATTTTCCCTAGGAGGGGATGGTGTAGTCAGGTACTAGAATAGATTATGTGTGCCCAATATTGATAATTTGAAGCCTAATATTATTGCAGAGGCCCATGGCTCCAGGTATTTTATTCATCAAGGTTCTACCAAAATGTATCATGACCTTAAAGAGGTCTATTGGTGGGAAGGTATGAAGCGTGATATCTCAAAGTTTGTGGACGAGTGTCCAAATTGCCAACAGGTTAAGGGCGAACACCTTAAACCTGGGGGTCTCACCCAGTCGATTGAGATCCCAACTTGGAAGCGGAAGGCTACCAATATGG
This sequence comes from Solanum sitiens, assembly GCA_016801875.1. Taxonomy (NCBI): domain Eukaryota; kingdom Viridiplantae; phylum Streptophyta; class Magnoliopsida; order Solanales; family Solanaceae; genus Solanum; species Solanum sitiens. Next base: position 216,146 of record JABWTJ010000365.1, on the reverse strand, counting down.
ATTTTTGTGGTTGGTTTGCCAAAGACCAGGAAACTACATGATTCCATTTGGGTTATTGTAATGTTCCGTAAAATCATATGTCTAATGAAGAGCCCAGTATGCCCTTAGGATAGCCTATTAGGGGTACCTAGGCACCTCAATTCCCAATATTGAGAAATATTGGGCATAGTGTAGAAAAATTGGATAAGAGATATTAGCCAATTTTCTATATACGAATATGAGATATACTTTTTGGGTTGTCATACCCCAATCCAAGATTGATGTTTAAGAAATGTACCTGCAATGAAGACCCTAAGATAATAAAAATAATGACTTCTCAACCAAACAATGAGGTATGAGACATCCAAGTGTCAAGCCTAGATACCATTCTACATAACCATCTAAAATGATCATGTAAATTAAGCAGTGCCCAGGGACATTGTGAGGGTCCTTTGGACAATAAGTGAGCATTCCCAAATAAGCCATCAACATAAATTAGTTAGGGAAGTGCAACAAACCCATGTTCAAGCACATGGGCAACACACGTGAAGGAACCGGCCAAGGGGACCACAGAGCCACCCTAACCGAATTCAGTTAGGGCGGTTAGGAATGACATGCACGGACGGGTCCCCCCATGTGGGACCAGCCAACCTAACTAACTCTAAGTCCTAACCAACTATCCTAAATATCAAACTAACCTAGAACTAACCGAATTGGACCCCCTAATGCACCCGACAACCTAGGACAAATCGGGTGGAACCTAGTACTAGTTAAGGGAACAACCTAGTACCTAACCTAGGATGTTCCAAAAGGGTTAGCTATGGTCCCAAAGACTTAGGGATGTTTTAGTAATTTCCCTAGGTCCCTAAATTAATTAAATTAAGGATTTAATTAATTAATTAAAAGTCAAAATGTTGACCGAAACAAGGGTCAATGCCGATTTCCAGATTTTGGTCAAAGTCAATATCTTCCTATGTTTAGTCAACTTAGGAATGGAGTTTTGGTAATTTACTAATCAGTTGGTTAATTTACTAAAATAGACTTAGTTGAATAGTCAAAGTCAGTTGCTAAACCTAATCATTCACTATCAAACACTTATACCAAAAATGCAAAGGCATTAGACGCAGAACGCTATAACGTGAAAAGTTCCATCGACGTTCTAGGGCAATTCCAAGGTTTCTTCAAGTTTTCGTTCAAGGTGTTATTCTTAGATTATTTTCTACATATGGTATGGGTTTCTCTCCTGCACTTCATTCTCCAAGAGAACTTTCTTTCCAAGGACTCAAAGATCTTGAAAACTAGGGTTGTTTCCCGTCGTTCTCGTAGAACTCCTTTCCCTAGTATCCTTGTACGATTTTAATGATTAAATAGGTTAGAGATCATGTGGTTGGTATGTGGTGCTGGCTGATCTTATTTGTAATGTTCTGGAATAATGAATGTCGAATTAACCTATGAATTTACTACCGTAAGAAGTAAAACAGGAATAACGTGAATTAAGAATTGATGATGTGCTAGTTGCGTCTGTAATTGTTTAAGCGTTGATATGTTGTACGAATGATTGTCTTGCTGTTATTGTAACGTTATGAAGATACTAAAGTCATCAAACGTTAATATAATACTGTCCAATATGTCTTAAAAACGTTATCACGAAAGCCATAAACTAAGATTGGCTTAAAAGACAACTACGAAATCACATCTTGAATGAATTGACTATCTTATGCCAAGAAATTGGCTAACACTACTTGGTCAAAACGAATGCATGCTAATGTCTAGGAGCTTATGTAAGTGATTGAACATTGGCTAAAGGTTCATACATATTCAATTTAAATATGAACATACGTAAAATTGACTTATGCCAACAAAAATGGTTTGCTAGTTTAATATCCCAAATGTTGAGGCCAATACTAATCATATGCCAAAATTGTGTAGTAAGAGTATCAAATATATTATAAGCACTTCTAAAGTAATTCAACGAATCCATAACCAAGGGAATGCCATTCATGCGGACAACTCCCAACATGCTCTAAAAGAATGAACTATGAACATATGTAACTCATTGAAAGAAGTATTCATCATCCACAAACGATAAAATGAAGCTACTACACTAAATTAAAGAAGTAAGTGTGTTATAACATAATTAAAGGGGTCTAAATTAAGTAAGTGACCAGAATGGGGTGTTAAAAGAAGTGAGACAAGTCTTACTTACACCTAAGCTACTATGTTAAAAGAATACTCACGAATGAAGGTGTTAGAATGCTTGAGACTAGTTTCATTAACGCCTAAGGATTATATGTAAGGACAATTCACATTTCATCAATGTAAAGTAAGGATGATATGTAAGGACAATTCACATTTCATCAATGTAAAGTAAGGATGATATGTAAGGATAATTCACATTTCATCAATGTAAAGTAAGGATGACAATTCATCAAAAGAGTAAGTAAATCTCAGTCTAGAAGCAATATTCCATAATGCTTGAGTCAACTCTAAAATATAAAGAAGATAATGAAAGTGAGCACAACACCGATAGACTAGTTATGAGCATGTGCTTGCACGTGTAAGTCTCATGAGACGAGGCTACCACCGAGGTGGATAAGTAGTCTCATTAAGTCCCTAGTCTTCGAACTATGTCTAGCCAACATAGGAACTAGCCAGTGGTTTCCACCTAAGCGAGCTAGGTATGTTCGTTTTCACTTTCGCAGGTGATTCCACCCCTTTTTGGTGTGGGGCAGACCCTGGATTTCATGTTTAGCTCACATGATCTATGTCGTTTAATGGTCAGGATATGTTCTTGGTTCACTATAGCTGTGAGCCACTCCTTTTCGGTGTGGAGTGAACACTTGAGATGGATTCGCCTTAGTCGGGGATCACCCCTTTTTGGCGTGGGGCAGACACTGGATTTCATGAGTAGCTCACATGATCTAGATTCATTTTAATAGGTGAATGACCTCTTTTTAGTGCGGGGAAGACACTGGATTTCATGTTAGCTCGCATGATCTTATTCCTAATGATGTCTCTATGAAAGTAAGGAAGGATGATGATGATGGAACGTATGTTCAAAGTTATCCATGAAGAAGAGCTTAAGAATGTCAATTGACAATATCACACTCATGAAGTTTCAGCAAATAATGGGCAAAGCCAAATAAGATTGGCTTATAATGACGTCTTATATGATGCCAATAAAGGGAAGTAGAAACATAATGTTAACTAAATACCTCATAACTTCCCTAACATGAAAGTAATGAAATATGTGGCATAGCCAATAGAGACTGGCTTATGAGATGTTAATGAATGTATAATGTAATGAATGACTCATTGTAAGATGGTGAAATCATTCCTTAGTGCTTGGATTACATACATCGATTCATTGTGGGTATGGGACTACAATGAATCATTGCACTTGTAAGTAAAACATAGGACCAAAGGAATTACTGAAGTACACAACAACAAGAAGAAAAAGACTGAAAAATAAACTAAGTCCCCAAGAAAGAGCTCTCGGGTTGGGCAATATCCAATTTCCAAATCCTCGCCCGAGTGGTTCTTAAATTATGTTTATGATACTATTGTCTTGTAATCATATAGAAAATGAGTTGTGCGCTTTTAATGCATTAAAATACATCATATTCATAGCACAGTTCACAACTAACGAATTAGGAAAGTCTAGTGATGTCACTTTCAAGAAATGACATATTGTTTAGGAAGAGCTTTCCTTGATCATGCATAGACTTATGTGTATGTGTGCATACACCCATACTTAGTACAAGTGGTGTAATAACCCCTACTATTTACTATTTTTAGGTGCAGGTAAGAGACCAGATTGAAGACTCATCGTAGTAGGTTTGGACATCAGCGTTCTCCAGACCATTTGGTAGGTCCTCTCTATTTTGAGGATGCTACAATTTAGTCTAGCTTTAGTTATAGACATAGCTAGTGGATGTTATCCCTAGTGTTTCTTTCACACTTTGTTTTCAATGCTTTTGGATGTAAGGCCGTTTTGGCAACTTATTATACTATATTAATATTTGGTTTGATTTGATTCTCTAATGGTAGATGGTTGTTTCATTTATGATGAGCTTAGTATATGATGTAACATGTAACCACTATATGAAGTCTATGTATTCTCCATACATATAAAAAGATTTAAATTTTCCGCTAAAATTAACCATATGAATGTGATGAATGAAAGAAGAGTCTAGTCTGCGACCTCTGAGAGGTCAACGACGCCGGTTGCGATTCAGAATCCAGAATCCGGGTCATGACAGTTATTGTTGAAAGCATGACTAAGTCTGCTTACTTCATTCCTGTGAAGTCTACTTACAGGGCCGAAGATTATGCCAAGATGTATATTGACGAGATAGTGAGGTGGAATGTGATTCCTTTATATATCATTTTATATAGGGGGGCCCAGTTCACTTCTCACTTTTGAAGATCTTTCCAAAAGAGCTTGGGTACACAGGTGAATCTTAGTACTCCTTTTCATTCGCAGATGGATGGACAAGCAGAATGTACCATTCAAACCATTGAAGACATGTTGAGAGCATGTGTTATTGACTTCAAGGTGAGTTGGGATGATCACTTGCCGCTGATTCATTTATCTTATAATAATAGCTACCATTCAAGTATTGGGATGACACCTTTTGAAGAACTATATGGCAGGAGATCTAGGTCTCCAGTTGGGTAGTTTGAGGTAGGAGAGTCCTCCATCCTTGGCCCTGAGACCATACATGAGGCTGTGGAAAAGGTGGGAATGATCACAGATAGATTGGCTACTGCTTACAGTCGCCAAAAATCCTATGCAGATAACAGAAAGAGAGTTCTTGAATTTGAGTTGGGTGATAAAGTCTACATAAAGATATCACCCATGAAAGGGATGATGAGGTTTGGTAAGAAAGGGAAGTTGAGTCCGAGGTATATAGGTCCTTATGAGATCTTACAGAGAGGAGAAAATGTTGCCTATGAACTGATTTTACCACAAGACTTGGCTTCTGTTCATCCAATGTTTCAGGTTTCGATGCTTAAGAAGTATCTAGGCGATCCAGCATCCATCCTGCCTGTTGAGGGATTAGGAGTTTATGAGAACATTTCTAATGAAGAGGTTCCAGTTGAAATTTTAGATCGCCAAGTGAAGCGGTTGAGGAACAAAGAGGTTGCCACCGTGAAAGTATTATGGAGGAACCACCTTGTTGAGGGAGGAACATGGGAGGCCGAGGCCGATATGAGATCCCGTTACACTCACTTATTCAGTTCTTGAGGTTAGATATGATCTTCCTAAGTCTTTTTTTTGTTAAGAAACTCTGTGTTTTTAGTGCATTAGTCGATTTTGGTGTTGTAAGTCCATAATCGTGTGTTTTATACTTGCACTATATGAGTTAAAATAGGTTCATGTTTGCATTCATGTTGCTGTATTTGTATAGCATAGTCTTGATTTTTGTGTTGCATGAGTTGTGATGTGCATTTAGTTATGTGTGATTGTGAAGGAAGTTCCTCAATCTAAACTATGAAGCTTCAGATAAGTTTTGAGTAATATGCATCATCCAGAGTAAGTGTGAATCAGATATTCAGAGAGAGTAAATTTCCAAGTATGCTAAAGTGTTTTCGAAAATCACCCTCATTATTTTAAAATGATGTGTAGTGACATTCTGGGACGAATGTTCCTAAGAGGGGGATAATGTAACATTTCAGAAAATTATATGTCTAGTGAAGAGCCCAATAGGTCTTTAAGAATATGTATTGGGAGTACATAGGCATCCCAATGCCCAATATTGAGAAATATTGGGCATAGTATAGAAAATTGGCTAAGGGGTATTAGCCAATTTCTATATAATACCCAAATAAGCAAAATATTGGGCATATTAGAAAATATTGGCTTAAAGGGTGTTAGCCAATTTTCTAACATTAATGAGCTTGTTTATGAAATGTACGTGCAATAAAGACCCTAAGCTTAAAACATATGTTTTCGCAATACTTGCATTGAGGTATGAGGTATCCATGTGTCAAGCCTAGATACCATAGCACGTGATCAATTAAAATGATCATGTAGATTAAGCAGTGCCCAAGGACATAGTGAGGATCCTTGAGACAATAAGTAAACATTCCAAATGAACCATTAGGAATAGTTATTTAGGAAAGTACAAGCAACACATGTTCAAGCACATGTGCAAGCACATGTGAAGAAACGACCATGGAAGGGGACCACCCTAACCGAATTCGATTAGGGTAGTTAGGGGGCAGGCGTGTGCAAGGGGTCCCTCAATGTGGGGCCTAACTCCCTAACCAACTCTAGTCTCTAATTAACTGACGTAACTAGATAACTAACCTAGGACTAACCGAAAAAACCAATTAGTGCACCCGACAACCTAAGATTTAAGAGGGTGACACTAACATAGTAACTAGTTAAAGAGACAACCTAGTACCTAACCTAGGATGGTACAAAAGGGTTAGTTATGGTCCAAAGACTTAGGGGTACTTTAGTAATTACTATAGGTCCCTTAATTAATTAAATTAACAATTTAATTAATTAATGAAAAATCCAAAATTTGGCCGAGACCCTAGCCAATTTCCAGATTTTGGTAAGTCAAATGTTCTCATATGTTTAGTTAACTTAGGAGGGGCATTTTAGTAATTAATGTAACAACCCTAAAAATGGATAAGATAAGAAATGCTTAATGTGTCAAGAATGCCTATGCTTAGACTAGGGTTCACACAGATTGATGCACGTAGAACCAGACTCAGAACCCTTGCTATAGCCAAGCCAACTAATTTGGGGAGTTAGTTGAGCTTGGAAAGGTTGGGTCCAACCATATAGGGCTCTCGAATACGAAGATTTACTCGAAGGAGTCTTTACCGGACTTAAAAAGAAGAAATCTTAGGTTTGAAGGGTCTAGGGGTAAAATGGTCTTTTTCCTGGCTAAGGGTAGTATCGTAATTACCCTAAATATGTAATTAATTATTTAATTAATAAAGTGGAGGGGAAATTTGGGGAGAGAGGGCCGAAAATGAGCCCTTGAAGTGAAGTGTTGCTCCACCCGGGTTCAAACCTAGGTGGAAGCAATGAATTAATGTGATTTTTATTTGAGATATTGAATTTGTAATTAATTAATAATTATTATTCATTAGCTGATTTAAAATAAAATAAAAACCAGATTTTATTAAATAAATAAAAACCCTATTGACTAAGTCCTAAAACTAGACTCCTAAGCCTCCTATAACTCCAACTCTCTCTCACATTTATCTCTCCATTCTCACGCTCAATCTCTCTTCCTATTTCACACAAAAATTATCTGCCAAAGTAAGATACAAAAGCAGAAAAATAAACCAAGTTCTTCACACTTGAAGAACTCACACGAAATCACAAGAAAATAAACGTTAATCGCACACTAGGCTAAGGGAGGTTGTCATTCGAGTGGAGTTGACATTGATGAAGCTTAGACGTGTTCTTGGGAGGAGTTTTGGGGCAGCAAGTCAAGGGTTTAACGTCAAAAAGGTATGGGTTTTCTTCTCTCTTGGTCCCTTTCCCAAGAGACCCCTTAATGTTCATATTATTCATTCGAAAAATAGGATTGATTCCCCTTTTGCATGCCCCTGTCACTAGCTCCCAATGAATCGTAGGTTGTGTATTATTGCTTGTAGATTTAGGTGTATGTTATGTTTTCGTGATGAATATGATTATGTTTGTGTACTTGAAATCGTATGAAAGACAACCATGTATTCGAAAGTTTGTGCAAGTGTGTGCATGTGCAAAAATTTTACCGTAAATAAGGTCTCGGGTTAAGGCTTCAAGTTTGATATTGTTTTGGTTGTCATTTTACGTGCATAAACCTATGTAAATCATGATGTTCATTAAAATGGAAGTGGGGCTGATTTGAGTATCAATATTTTGGCTAAACGAATATATGAAAATGCACCCCAAAAAGTGTTAAATGATCTATGAATTTTCCTAAGTTTTCAAGTGGAAATATTGGTGAAAATAAGCTAAGAAAATTTAGAGGAATAAATCTGGAAATTTAATTGATTTTAAAGGGATGAGGCCACCAGGATTCGAACCTGTGACCTCACCCGTGTGATGCCTTAAACTCGCACGAAAAGAAATGGGATTAGGGGGAATCGAAATGGGGTATACTGGCTGAAAAAGGAGAGTACAAAAATTAAATAAATAAAATGGGGGGCGTGGGAATCAAACCCACGACCTCCATGCAGCGACTGAAGTGAAAGAAAATAAAAGAAAATAAATGTGAGGCGTGGGAATCGAACCCACGACCTCAAGGCTGTGAAGGAGAGTAAAGGAGAAAGGGAGAAATAAAAAGAAAATAAAGTGAGGTTATGGGGGCTCGATCCCACAACCTCACTGCCAACGCATAAATAAGTCAACATTTAAATGAAAATAAAACAAGGAGGCTGTGGGGGTTTGAACCTAGAACCTCTCGGTCCCAAGCGAAATAAAGGAAAATAAAGAGAGGTTGTGGGGGTTTGATCCCACAACCTCCTAGTTAATGCAAAATGAACAGGAAAAATAACTAGGAAAATAAAAGAGGGCTGTGGGGGTTTGAACCCACAACCCCTCGGCCAAGGGAGAGAATTTCTAAAGAAAAGGAACTAAAAAGAAATGTTGATGTTGGGGCTCGATCTAGGGTACCAATGTCATGAGGATTAAAAATAAAATCAAGGGAAAATGTAAGTGTTGTCCAAGGGATTCGAACTTGGGTTCCCTTGCCCGAATTTCCGTATTGATACATAAGTCATACGTGAGTTAAATGTTCAAGAATAATGCCACCTACTTAGATCAAAATAGAGATCTTAGCATACATACAAGATAAATAAGTCTTGTACTACATAATCTTAGGAAGATATGAGTCACTTAATGAACTATGAATGAAGTCTAATGGCTTGTATGTATAGACACATAAGTCTAGCATATGTTTGAAAATAAGTGAACCTAAGATGTATGTAATGAAATAAAGTAACCCTAGAAGGGTTAAGTACGAGTGTAAAACACACTAAATGGCCAAGTGCATTGGCATACGATGAAATTATTATTATGTAATGAAATGATGAAACCCTAGAAGGGTTAAGTAAGAGTGTGAAACACACAAATGGCCAAGTGCATTGGTATATGATGAAATGAACATTCATGTAAAATGGGGTGAGTAATTATGAAGAGCAATTGTGCTAATGTTAATGAATGTGGTCACAACATGATATGAGGCTAATGTGAAAGATGAGAACAATCTCAAATAAGCCTAAGTAAATGTTATCAAAACGTACTCACCTATGAGAGTGTAAGTTAATGAAGAGACCAGTCTCTATGAACACTCTAATGAAAGTATTGAGATTAACACACTTAATACTAATGATGACATGAGAAATCATCTATTGAGCTATGATGTCCTCATACTAGAAGCCAGCTTCCATGACGTATGAGTTGAATGTAATGGAACTTTATACTGAGCACCGATAGACTTGTTATGAGCGGTGATGCCTTCTTTCGGGAAGGGAGGAGGTTCACGTAACTCTCATGAGATGAGACTGTCCAACTTGCTGGGTATGGGTCTCCTTTTATCTCCGGGTCTTCCAACCTATACTGCCAATATAGGGATCTGGCGGGGTTCAATTCCCATGTACGCTAGCATGTTTTGGGTCACTTTGGCCGGTGATTCAACCTCTTTTTGGTGTGGGGGAGACACTGGATTTCATGATGCTCACATGATCTATGTCGGTTAAAGTTAAAGTTCCCAATGAATGAATGAAGTCAGCCACAAATGATGCACATAATGAAATGAATGATACCAAAGGTGTTAGGATAGGATAATCAATAGGTGAGCTAGACTCAAGTAATGACACTAGGTTATTCTTGATCATTGCACAGCAAACCCGATGAAAGTCTTAAGCTACATCCTAGGTATAGCTGGTGTTCATACTAGCCTATGAACGAAATGAAATACAGTACATATGAATGAATGAAGCAGACTCTGTGTTTGCTAATGAAGAATCCCTAGTTGAGGTCCCATATGTTGAGCCCTCATTTTGGAAAGTCTTAATGTCAAGTCCATGATTCGAAGGTCTCATGGCATATTAATGAATGTTATAAAAGATGTTATGTGCTATATGCTATGTGATATGTGTTATGTGTAAGATGTTATGTGTTGTGTGCAATATGATAAGTATGATGATGCATGTTACTCTCATGGCATGACTTTCCTAATCCAAATTTGGAAAGCTCACTAACTTTCCTAATCCAAATTTGGAAAGCTCACTGACTTTTCTAATCCAAATTTGGAAAGCTCACTGACTTTCCTAATCCAAATTTGGAAAGTTCACTAACTTTCCTAATCCCAATTTGGCAAGTCCACTGACTTGACTTTCCATAATCATGTTGTTAGGAAAGAGCTATTCTTCCTCATGCATGTCCTTGGTGTGTGCTTGCATATACCCATACTTAGTACAAGTGTGTACTAATCCCATACAACTCTATATTTTTAGGTGCAGGCACAGGTGGACGCTAGAGCTTACATGTTGATGTTGCAGCTATCCGGACGTGGAGCTTTCATCCAGACTTGGTAGGCCCTCATGCTTTTGAGGATGTCTACCGTTACTATCTAGCTTAGATGTAGGCTTTAGCTAGTAGAGCATGTTCCACTAGTGTTTCTTTCCGTTTTTATTTCAGACATTGTATTGGTGTCATTTTGGCAATTATACATTTATTACAGTATTGAACTATTTCTTTCATTTGATTATCTCTATATTAGATTGTTGATTTGTGAATGTCCATGATGTTAAGTTTAAATGTTTAGCATGAAATAAGAAAACAAAAAGTTCATATTTTCCGCTAAAATTAACCTAGATGAAGTAAGAATGACGTATTTAGGCTTGCCTGCGACCTCTGAGAGGTCAACGACGCCGATCTCGTCTGGGGTCTAGATTCCGATCGTGACAATATTGGTATCAGAGCACTAGGTTAAATTCCAAGAATAATGAGTTCACATCAACCACATTGAGTAGTTTCTAAGTCATGGTAGTGAAGTGCACCACTATCCTGAATTAGAACTGTATGATGCGTAGGAAAATTTCCCTTCTTCTGATCTTATTGTGCTTTTCCTAATGTCTAATTTCTTGGTGTTATGAGCGTGTCTAACATCAATCTTTGTTGTTTTCAGAGAATGAATACTAGGAGAACTATTGGTCAGAGGAGAGGAGGTGCAGCTGCTGGGGATAATCAGGTTCCACCCCAGGCTCCAGCGGCTATGCCGGTTAACCCAGCTGGGTTGACTGATGCGGAGGTGCGGGCATCCCTGGCCCAGATGGCACAGGCCATCACTATGCAGGCCCAGGCTATGACTGCCCAGGTCAATCGGCAGGACGTTCAGAGGGAGAACCCACCGGTTCGTAGCATGGATGATAGATTGAAAGACTTCACGAGGATGAATCCTCCTATTTTCACAGGGTCTAAGACTTCATAGGACCCCCCGGAGTTTTTGGATGAGGTGCATAAGATTTTGGTGGCTTTGGGGCCACAGATATTGAGAAGGCTGAGCTGGCTTCCTATCAGCTCAAGGATGTTGCACAGACTTGGTGCAAGATGTGGCAGGCTAGTCGAGCTTTAGGCGGAGTTCCGGTCACTTGGGAGCTGTTTAAGACAGCCTTCCTGGAGAGATTCTTTCCCAGGGAGATGAGGGAGGCAAATGTTAAGGAGCTTATCAACCTTAAGCAGGGATCTATGATAGTCAGGGAGTATTCCCTGAAGTTTGTTAAACTATCCAGGCATGCTATCTCCCTTGTATCTTATAGCAGGGATGAGATGAGCAGGTTCCTTACAGGAATCAACGGAGATCTGGATGAGGAGTGTCGGTCTGCGATGATCCATGATAAGATGGACCTTTCTAGATTGATGGTGCATGTCCAGCAGGTAGAGAACAGCCGCAAGAAGAGGGGTGTTCGTGATGCTAGGAGCCCTAAGCCTCAAGATAAGGCAGGTCCCAGCCATGGAGGCCACAGAAACAATTTTGGCGTCCGTGAGTAGCCCAGGTTCAAGAAGGGGCAGCAGAGTTCTGGAAACTCTAATTCTCAGAGGAGTACAACACCTAGAGGAGGCAGACCTGAGCCCAAGAAGGTAAATGGAGGTGAGTTGCAGCGTCCCAAAAAAAACTGTGCTAAGTGTGGCCGTGCTAACAATGGAGAGTGCAGACAGGGCACTAATGCCTGCTTCAGTTGCGGTAAGAGTGGGCACATGGTTAGAGACTGCCCACAGAATAGAGGTCAGGCTGGAGGTAATACTTAGCCTAGGCCAAATCCACAGGGTGCAGCAGCAGCCGGACCTCCTAAGAGGAAAAGATTTTATGCCCTGAAGGGCATAGAGGAGAGAAGAAGTCCGCTGATGTGGTCAAAGGTATGCTGCAAGTATTCTCAACTTCTGTTTATGCTTTACTTGATCCAGGGTCTACGCTTTCCTTTGTAACTCCTTTGCTTGCTCTAACTTTTGAGATATTGCCTGAAGTTCTGCATGATCCTATAGTGGTTAGTACCCTTTAGGAGAAAATGTAAGAACTAATAGAGTATACAAGGATTGCCCAATAGTTGTAAGTGGAAAGACTATGTGTGCAAACTTGGTTGAGTTACCCATGCATGATTTTGATGTTATTCTTGGCATGGACTGGCTTCACAGTTGTTGTGCTTGTTTGAATTGTCGTAGTAGAGTGGTGAGACTTCCTTTCCCTGATGAAAAGGAGCTAGTCTGGGAGGGGTACAACTCGAGTCGTCCTAATCCCTTGATTTCAAACCTTAAGGCCAATAAAATGATGTCCAAGGGGTTATTGTGTCATCTTGTGAGTGTTAATGATTTAGAATCATGACATTCCTTCCATAGACTCAGTGCCTGTAGTGAATGAGTTCCTAGATGTATTTCCTGATGATTTGCCTAGAGTCTCTCCCCCTCGAGAGATTGACTTTGGTATCGACTTAGAACCCTATACTAAACCAATTTCAATTACTCCCTACAAGATGGCTCCAGCTGAACTCAAGGATTTGAAGTTGCAGTTAAAAGATCTCACTGATAAGAGTTTCATTCAGCCGAGCATATCCCCTTGGGACGCTGCAGTATTGTTTGTGAAAAAGAAGGATGAAACCCTTAGAATGTGTATCGATTATCGGTAGCTCAACAAAGTCACTATAAAGAATAATTATCCACTCCCCAGAATAGATGATTTGTTCGATCAGCTCCAAGGGTCTAGTTTCTTCTCTAAGATTAATCTTCGTTCAGGGTATCATCAGCTTAGGGTTAGGGATGGAGATACCCCAAAGATAGACTTTCATACCCGTTATGGTCATTATGAGTTCTTAGTCATGTCATTTGGTCTCACTAATGCACCAGCTGCATTTATGGACCTCATGAACCGAGTCTTCCGTGAATACCTTGATTCTTTCGTCATAGTATTCATTGATGACATTCTCATCTACTCTAGGACCAAGAAAGAGCATGAACAACATTTGAGACTAACCTTGCAGGTACTTAGACAACATCATCTGTATGCCAACATCAGCAAGTGTGAATTCTGGCTTAGATCAGTGACCTTCCTGGGTCATGTTGTGTCCGATCAAGACGTGGAGGTGGATCCCTGGAAGACTGAGGCTGTGAAGAACTGGCCAAAGCCTCTTACTCCCACTGACATCCGTAACTTTCTGGGATTGGCTGGTTGCTACCGCAGGTTCGTGGAGGGATTTTCTTCCATTGCTGCCCCACTGACAGCTTTGACTAAGAAGAAAGCCAAGTTTGAATGGACGGAGACTTGTGAGAACAGTTTCCAGGAGCTCAAGGACAGACTCACTTCAGCCCCGGTGCTTATTTTGCCTAAGTGTGGTGAGAATTACACTGTTTATTGTAATGCATCTAGGGTTGGTTTGGGTTGTGTTCTTATGCAGGTTGGTAAGGTGATAGCCTATGCGTCCAGATAGCTCAAGGTTCATGAGAAGAATTATCCCACTCATGACCTAGAGTTGGCAGCTGTGGTGTTTGCACTGAAGTTGTGGAGGCACTACTGGTATGGAGTGCATGTGGATGTGTTCACAGACCACAAGAGTCTCCAGTACGTGTTCACATAGAGGGAGTTGAATCTACGTCAGCGGAGATGGTTGGAGCTGTTGAAGGATTATGACATGAATGTTCACTACCATCCAGGTAAGGCTAATGTTGTAGGTGATGCTTTGAGCAGGATGAGCATGGGAAGTACAGCCCACGTTGAGGATAAGAGTTGGCGAAAGATGTAGCCAGACTGGGTGTGCGATTGGTTGACTCTACTAGTGGGGGTGTTTCAGTTCATCCTAGTTCTGAATCATCCTTGGTAGTTGAAGTCAAGCAGGGTCAGCATCTCGATCCTGTGTTGATGGAGCTGAAGGACTCAGTGTTGATAAAGATGAATGAGTCTTTCGCTTTGGGAGGTGACCGCATACTTAGGTATCAGGATAGGCTGTGTGTTCCAGATATGGATGATTTGCGGACCAGGATTGTTGCAGAGTCCCATGGTTCCAGATAATCAAGAGGTGAGCTAGACTCAAGTAATGACACTAGGTTATTCTTGATCATTGCACAGCAAACCCGATGAAAGTCTTAAGCTACATCCTAGGTATAGCTGGTGTTCACACTTGCCTATGAACGAAATGAAATAAAGTACATATGAATGAATGAAGCAGACTCTGTGTTTTCTAATGAAGAATCCCTAGTTGAGGTCCCATATGTTGAGCCCTCATTTTGGAAAGTCTTAATGTCAAGTCTATGATTCGAAGGTCTCATGGCATATTAATGAATGTTATAAAAGATGTTATGTGCTATATGCTATGTGATATGTGTTATGTGTAAGATGTTATGTGTTGTGTGCAATATGATAAGTATGATGATGCATGTTACTCTCATGGCATGACTTTCCTAATCCAAATTTGGAAAGCTCACTAACTTTCCTAATCCAAATTTGGAAAGCTCACTGACTTTTCTAATCCAAATTTGGAAAGCTCACTGACTTTCCTAATCCAAATTTGGAAAGTTCACTAACTTTCCTAATCCCAATTTGGCAAGTCCACTGACTTGACTTTCCATAATCATGTTGTTAGGAAAGAGCTATTCTTCCTCATGCATGTCCTTGGTGTGTGCTTGCATATACCCATACTTAGTACAAGTGTGTACTAATCCCATACAACTCTATATTTTTAGGTGCAGGCACAGGTGGACGCTAGAGCTTACATGTTGACGTTGCAGCTATCCGGACGTGGAGCTTTCATCCAGACTTGGTAGGCCCTCATGCTTTCGAGGATGTCTACCGTTACTATCTAGCTTAGATGTAGGCTTTAGCTTGTAGAGCATGTTCCACTAGTGTTTCTTTCCGTTTTTATTTCAGACATTGTATTGGTGTCATTTCGGCAATTATACATTTATTACAGTATTGAACTATTTCTTTCATTTGATTATCTCTATATAAGATTGTTGATTTGTGAATGTCCATGATGTTAAGTTTAAATGTTTAGCATGAAATAAGAAAACAAAAAGTTCATATTTTCCGCTAAAATTAACCTAGATGAAGTAAGAATGACGTATTTAGGCTTGTCTGCGACCTCTGAGAGGTCAACGACGCCGATCTCATCTGGGGTCTAGATTCCGGTCGTGACAATATTGGTATCAGAGCACTAGGTTAAATTCCAAGAATAATGAGTTCACATCAACCACATTGAGTAGTTTCTAAGTCATGGTAGTGAAGTGCACCACTATCCTGAATTAGAACTGTATGATGCGTAGGAAAATTTCCCTTCTTCTGATCTTATTGTGCTTTTCCTAATGTCTAATTTCTTGGTGTTATGAGCGTGTCTAACATCAATCTTTGTTGTTTTCAGAGAATGAATACTAGGAGAACTATTGGTCAGAGGAGAGGAGGTGCAGCTGCTGGGGACAATCAGGTTCCACCCCAGGCTCCAGCGGCTATGCCGGTTAACCCAGCTGGGTTGACTGATGCGGAGGTGCGGGCATCCCTGGCCCAGATGGCACAGGCCATCACTATGCAGGCCCAGGCTATGACTGCCCAGGTCAATCGGCAGGACGTTCAGAGGGAGCATGGATGATAGATTGAAAGACTTCACGAGGATGAATCCTCCTATTTTCACAGGGTCTAAGACTTCATAGGACCCCCCGGAGTTTTTGGATGAGGTGCATAAGATTTTGGTGGCTCTGGGGCCACAGATATTGAGAAGGCTGAGCTGGCTTCCTATCAGCTCAAGGATGTTGCACAGACTTGGTGCAAGATGTGGCAGGCTAGTCGAGCTTTGGGCGGAGTTCCGGTCACTTGGGAGCTGTTTAAGACAGCCTTCCTGGAGAGATTCTTTCCCAGGGAGATGAGGGAGGCAAATGTTAAGGAGCTTATCAACCTTAAGCAGGGATCTATGACAGTCAGGGAGTATTCTCTGAAGTTTGTTAAACTATCCAGGCATGCTACCTCCCTTGTATCTTATAGCAGGGATGAGATGAGCAGGTTCCTCATAGGAATCAACGGAGATCTGGATGAGGAGTGTCGGTCTGCGATGATCCATGATAAGATGGACCTTTATAGATTGATGGTGCATGTCCAGCAGGTAGAGAACAGCCGCAAGAAGAGGGGTGTTCGTGATGCTAGGAGCCCTAAGCCTCAAGATAAGGCAGGTCCCAGCCATGGAGGCCACAGAAACAATTTTGGCGTCCGTGAGTAGCCCAGGTTCAAGAAGGGGCAGCAGAGTTCTGGAAACTCTAATTCTCAGAGGAGTACAACACCTAGAGGAGGCAGACCTGAGCCCAAGAAGGTAAATGGAGGTTAGTTGCAGCGTCCCAAAAAAAACTGTGCTAAGTGTGGCCGTGCTAACAATGGAGAGTGCAGACAGGGCACTAATGCCTGCTTCGGTTGCGGTAAGAGTGGGCACATGGTTAGAGACTGCCCACAGAATAGAGGTCAGGCTGGAGGTAATACTTAGCCTAGGCCAAATCCACAGGGTGCAGCAGCAGCCGGACCTCCTAAGAGGAAAAGATTTTATGCCCTGAAGGGCATAGAGGAGCAGAAGAAGTCCGCTGATGTGGTCAAAGGTATGCTGCAAGTATTCTCAACTTCTGTTTATGCTTTACTTGATCCAGGGTCTACGCTTTCCTTTGTAACTCCTTTGCTTGCTCTAACTTTTGAGATATTGCCTGAAGTTCTGCATGATCCTATAGTGGTTAGTACCCTTTAGGAGAAAATGTAAGAACTGATAGAGTATACAAGGATTGCCCAATAGTTGTAAGTGGAAAGACTATGTGTGCAAACTTGGTTGAGTTACCCATGCATGATTTTGATGTTATTCTTGGCATGGACTGGCTTCACAGTTGTTGTGCTTGTTTGAATTGTCGTAGTAGAGTGGTGAGACTTCCTTTCCCTGATGAAAAGGAGCTAGTCTGGGAGGGGTACAACTCGAGTCGTCCTAATCCCTTGATTTCAAACCTTAAGGCCAATAAAATGATGTCCAAGGGGTTATTGTGTCATCTTGTGAGTGTTAATGATTTAGAATCATGACATTCCTTCCATAGACTCAGTGCCTGTAGTGAATGAGTTCCTAGATGTATTTCCTGATGATTTGCCTAGAGTCTCTCCCCCTCGAGAGATTGACTTTGGTATCGACTTAGAACCCTATACTAAACCAATTTCAATTCCTCCCTACAAGATGGCTCCAGCTGAACTCAAGGATTTGAAGTTGCAGTTAAAAGATCTCACTGATAAGAGTTTCATTCAGCCGAGCATATCCCCTTGGGACGCTGCAGTATTGTTTGTGAAAAAGAAGGATGAAACCCTTAGAATGTGTATCGATTATCAGTCGCTCAACAAAGTCACTATAAAGAATAATTATCCACTCCCCAGAATAGATGATTTGTTCGATCAGCTCCAAGGGTCTAGTTTCTTCTCTAAGATTAATCTTCGTTCAGGGTATCATCAGCTTAGGGTTAGGGATGGAGATACCCCAAAGACAGACTTTCATACCCGTTATGGTCATTATGAGTTCTTAGTCATGTCATTTGGTCTCACTAATGCACCAGCTGCATTTATGGACCTCATGAACCGAGTCTTCCGTGAATACCTTGATTCTTTCGTCATAGTATTCATTGATGACATTCTCATCTACTCTAGGACCAAGAAAGAGCATGAACAACATTTGAGACTAACCTTGCAGGTACTTAGACAACATCATCTGTATGCCAACATCAGCAAGTGTGAATTCTGGCTTAGATCAGTGACCTTCCTGGGTCATGTTGTGTCCGATCAAGACGTGGAGGTGGATCCCTGGAAGACTGAGGCTGTGAAGAACTGGCCAAAGCCTCTTACTCCCACTGACATCCGTAACTTTCTGGGATTGGCTGGTTGCTACCGCAGGTTCGTGGAGGGATTTTCTTCCATTGCTGCCCCACTGACAGCTTTGACTAAGAAGAAAGCCAAATTTGAATGGACGGAGACTTGTGAGAACAGTTTCCAGGAGCTCAAGGACAGACTCACTTCAGCCCCGGTGCTTATTTTGCCTAAGTGTGGTGAGAATTACACTGTTTATTGTAATGCATCTAGGGTTGGTTTGGGTTGTGTTCTTATGCAGGTTGGTAAGGTGATAGCCTATGCGTCCAGATAGCTCAAGGTTCATGAGAAGAATTATCCCACTCATGACCTAGAGTTGGCAGCTGTGGTGTTTGCACTGAAGTTGTGGAGGCACTACTGGTATGGAGTGCATGTGGATGTGTTCACAGACCACAAGAGTCTCCAGTACGTGTTCACATAGAGGGAGTTGAAT
The DNA here is from genome assembly GCA_016801875.1 of Solanum sitiens. Taxonomy (NCBI): domain Eukaryota; kingdom Viridiplantae; phylum Streptophyta; class Magnoliopsida; order Solanales; family Solanaceae; genus Solanum; species Solanum sitiens. The sequence continues at coordinate 197,369 of JABWTJ010000365.1, read as the reverse complement.
CTACGTCAGCGGAGATGGTTGGAGATGTTGAAGGATTATGACATGAATGCTCACTACCATCCAGGTAAGGCTAATGTTGTAGGTGATGCTTTGAGCAGGATGAGCATGGGAAGTACAGCCCACGTTGAGGATAAGAGTTGGCGAAAGATGTAGCCAGACTGGGTGTGCGATTGGTTGACTCTACTAGTGGGGGTGTTTCAGTTCATCCTAGTTCTGAATCATCCTTGGTAGTTGAAGTCAAGCAGGGTCAGCATCTCGATCCTGTGTTGATGGAGCTGAAGGACTCAGTGTTGATAAAGATGAATGAGTCTTTCGCTTTGGGAGGTAACCGCATACTTAGGTATCAGGATAGGCTGTGTGTTCCAGATATGGATGATTTGCGGACCAGGATTGTTGCAGAGTCCCATGGTTCCAGATATTCCATACATCTAGGTTCCACCAAGATGTATCATGACCTTAAGCAGATTTATTGGTGGGATGGCATGAAGAAGGACATTGCAGAATATGTGGCCAAGTGTCCTAATTGTCAGAAGGTTAAGGCAGAACATCTTAAGCCTGGCGGTCATACTAAGATTATTGTGGTTCCGACTTGGGAGTGGGAGACCATTAATATGGACTTCATTGTTGGTCATCCGAGGACTAGGAGACAGCATGACTCCATATGGGTTATTGTGGACAGGATGACTAAGTCTGCCCACTTTATCCTTCTGAAGTCTACTTACAGAGCCGAGGATTATGCAAGACTCTACATTGATGAGATTGTGAGATGGCATGGGATTTCTTTGTCTATCATTTCACATAGAGGAGCTTAGTTTACTTCACATTTCTGGAGATCTTTCCAGAAGAGCTTGGGCACGCAGGTAAAGCTTAGTACTGCCTTTCATCCTCAGACTGATGGGCAGGAAGAGCGCACCATTCAGACATTAGAGGACATGTTGAGAGCGTGTGTGATTGACTTCAGGGGTAGCTGGTATGACCATCTGCCTTTGATAAAGTTGGCGTATAATAATAGCAATCACTCTAGCATTGGGATGGTACCATTTGAGGCACTGTATGGTAAGAGGTGTAGATATCCAGTTGGGTGGTTCGAGGTTGGAGAGTCATCCATTTTGGGTCCAGAGATCATTCATGAGGCGTTAGAGAAGGTCAGAGTAATTAGGGACAGGTTGGCTACTGCTTACAGTCGGCAGAAGTCATATGTAGAAAATAGAAAACGGCCCTTAGAGTTTGATGTTGGTGACCAGGTCTATCTGAAGATATCACCTATGAAGGGGGTGATGAGGTTTGGGAGGAAGAGTAAGTTGAGTCCGAGGTATGTTGGGCCATACGAGATCCTATAGCATGTGGGTGAGGTTGCCTATGAGTTGGCATTGCCTGCGGAGCTAGCTTCTATCCATCCAGTCTTTCATGTATCCATGTTAAAGAAGTGCCTAGGTGATCCAGTATCGATTCTACCTGTGGAAGGTTTGGGGATCGATGAAGACTTCTCCTATGATAAGGTACTTGTTGAGTTCTTAGACAGACAAATCAAGCGGTTGAGGAACAAAGAGATTGCCACAGTGAAGGTATTGTGGAGAAATCATCTTGTTGAGGGTGCTACGTGGGAGGCTGAAGCCGACATGAGATCCCGCTACCCTCATCTTTTCAGCTCTTGAGGTTAGACTCCTGACTCTTAAGTCTAAATTTACTTATCTCTCCATATTTTTGTTGCTATTGCTTGACTGTGCATAGTGATTGTGTTATGATTTGACTGGCATTATGCTAGATAGTAGTAGTGTCATTCGAGGACGAATGTTCCTAAGGGGGGGATAATATAACAACCCTAAAATGGATAAGATCAGAAATGCTTAATGTGTCAAGAATGCCTATGATTAGACCAGGGTTCACACGGATTGATGCGCGTAGAACCAGACCTCGAAACCCTTGCTACAGCCAAGCCGACTAACTTGGGGAGTTATTTGAGCTTGGAAAGGTTGGGTCCAACAATATAGGGCTCTCGAATACGAAGATTTACTCAAAGGAGTCTTTACCGGACTTAAAAAGAAGAAATCTTAGGCTTGAAGGGTCTAGGGGTAAAATGGTCTTTTTCCTGGCTAAGGGTAGTATCGTAATTACCCTAAATATGTAATTAATTATTTAATTAATAAAGTGGAGGGGCAATTTGGGGAGAGAGGGCCGAAATTGAGCCCTTGAAGTGAAGTCTTGCTCCACCCGGGTTCGAACCTAGGTGGAAGCAATGAATTAATGTGATTTTTATTTAAGCTATTAAATTAATGTAATTAATTAATAATTATTATTCATTAGCTGATTTAAAATAAAATAAAAATCAGATTTTATTAAATAAATAAAAACCCTATTGACTAAGTCCTAAAACTAGACTCCTAAGCCTCCTATAACTCCAACTCTCTCTCACGTTTATCTCTCCATTCTCACGCTCAATCTCTCTTCCTCTTTCACACGAAAATTCTCTGCCAAAGTGAGATACAAAAGCAGAAAAATAAAACAAGTTCTTCACACTTGAAATACTCACACGAAATCACAAGAAAACAAACGTTAATCGCACACTAGGCTAAGGGAGGTTGTCATTCGAGTGGAGTTGACATTGAGGAGGATTAGACGTGTTCTTGGGAGGAGTTTTTGGGCAGCAAGTCAAGGGTTTAATGTCAAAAAGGTATGGGTTTTTCTTCTCTCTTGGTCCCTTTCACAAGAGACCCCTTAATGTTCATATTATTCATTCGAAAACTAGGATTGTTTCCCCTTTTGCATGCCCCTGTCACTAGCTCCCAATGAATCGTAGGTTGGGTATTATTGCTGGAAAATTTAGGTGTATGTTATGTTTTCGTGATGAATATGATTATGTTTGTGTACTTGAAATCGTATGAAAGACAACCATGTATTCGAAAGTTTGTGCAAGTGTGTGCATGTGCAAAAATGTTACTGTAAATGAGGTCTCTGTTTAAGGCTTCAAGTTTGATATTGTTTTGGTTGTCATTTTACGTGCATAAACCTATGTAAATCATGATGTTCATTAAAATGGAAGTGGGGCTGATTTGAGTATCAATATTTTGGCTAAGCGAATCTATGAAAATGCACCCCAAAAAGTATTAAATGATCTATGAATTTTCCTAAGTTTTCAAGTGGAAATATTGGTGAACATAAGCTAAGAAAATGACTAAATTTCCAGCAAAAATTACAAGTTTAGTTTAGGCTAAATGTAGAGGAATAAATCTGGAAATTTAATTGATTTTAAATGGATGAGGCCAGCAGGATTCGAACCTGTGACCTCACCCGGGTGATGCCTTAAACTCGCACGAAAAGAAATGGGATTAGGGGGAATCGAAATGGGGTATACTGGCTGAAAAAGGAGAGTGCAAAAATTAAATAAATAAAATGGGAGGCGTGGGAATCGAACCCACGACCTCCACGCAGCGAATGAAGTGAAAGAAAATAAAAGAAAATAAATGTGAGGCGTGGGAATCAAACCAACGACCTCAAGGCTGTGAAGGAGACTAAAGGAGAAAGAGAGAAATAAAAAACAAATAAAGTGAGGTTGTGGGGGCTCGATCCCACAACCTCACTCCCAACGCAAAAAGAAGTCAACATTTAAATGAAAATAAAACAAGGAGGCTGTGGGGGTTCGAACCCACAACCTCTCAGTCCCAAGCGAAATAAAGGAAAATAAAGAGAAGCTGTGGGGGTTTGATCCCACAACCTCCTGGTTAATGCAAAATGAACAGGAAAAATAACTAGGAAAATAAAAAAGGGATGTGGGGGTTCGAACCCACAAACCCTCGGCCAAGGGAGAGATTTTCTAAACAAAAGGAACTAAACAGAAATGTTGATGTTGGGGATCGATCTAGGGTCCTAATGTCATGAGGATTAAAAATAAAATTAAGGAAAAATGTAAGTGTTGTCCAAGGGATTCGAACTTTGGTTCCCTTACCCAAATATCCGTATTGATACATAAGTCATACGTGAATTAAATGTTCAAGAATAATGCCACCTACTTAGATCGAAATGGAGATCTTGGCATACATACAAGATAAATAAGTCATGTACTACATAATCTTAGGAAGATATGAGTCACTTAACGAACTATGAATGAAGTCTCATGGCTTGTATGTATAGACCCATAAGTCTAGCATACTTTTAAAAATACGTGAACCTAAGATGTATGTAATGAAATGAAGTAACCCTAGAAGGGTTAAGTACGAGTGTAAAACACACTAAATGGCCAAGTGCACTGTCATACGATGAAATGATTATTATGTAATGAAATGATGAAACCCTAGAAGGGTTAAGTAAGAGTGTGAAGCACACAAATGGCCAAGTGCATGGGCATATGATGAAATGAACATTCACGTAAAATGGGGTGAGTAATTATGAAGAGCAATTGTGCTAATGTTAATGAATGTGGTGACAACATGATATGAGGCTAATGTGAAAGATGAGAACAATCTCAAATGAGCCTAAGTAAATGTTACCAAAACGTACTCACCTATGAGAGTGTAAGTTAATGAAGAGACCAGTCTCTATGAACACCCTAATGAAGGTATTGAGATTAACACACTTAATACTAATGATGAGATGAGAAATCATCTATTGATCTATGATGTCCTCATACTAGAAGCCAGCTTCCATGATGTATGAGTTGAATGTAATGGAACTTTATACTTAGCACCGATAGACTAGCTATAAGCGGTGATGCCTTCTTTCGGGAAGGGCGGAGGTTCACGTAACTCTCATGAGATGAGACTGTCTGACTTGCCGGGTATGGGTCTCCTCATATCTCCTGGTCTTCGAACCTATACTTCCAATATAGGGATCTGGCGGGGTTCAATTCCCATGTACGCTAGCATGTTTTGGGTCACTTTGGACGGTGATTGCACCTCTTTTTGGTGTGGGGGAAACACTGGATTTCATGATGCTAACATGATCTATGTCGGTTAAAGTTAAAGTTCCCAATGAATGAATGAGTCCAGCCTCAAATGATGCACATAATGAAATGAATGATACCAAAGGTGTTAGGATAGGATAATCAAGAGGTGAGCTAGACTCAAGTAATGACACTAGGTTATTCTTGATCATTGCACAGCAAACCCGATGAAAGTCTTAAAATACATCCTAGGAATAGCTGGTGTTCAAACTAGCCTATAAATGAAATGAAATGAAGTACGTATGAATGAATGAAGCAGACTCTGTGTTTGCTAATGAAGACTCCCTAGTTGAGGTCCCATATGTTGAGCCCTCATTTTGGAAAGTCTTAATGTCAAGTCCATGATTCCAAGGTCTCATGTCATATGAATGAATGTTATAAAAGATGTTATGTGCTATATGCTATGTGATATGTGTTATGTGTAAGATGTTATGTGTTGTGTGCAATATGATAAGTATGATGATGCATGTTACTCTCATGGCATGACTTTCCTAATCCAAATTTGGAAAGCTCACTAACTTTCCTAATCCAAATTTGGAAAGCTCACTGACTTTCCTAATCCAAATTTGGAAAGCTCACTGACTTTCCTAATCCAAATTTGGAAAGTTCACTAACTTTCCTAATCCCAATTTAGCAAGTCCACTGACTTGAAATTCCATAATCATGTTGTTAGGAAAGAGCTATTCTTCCTCATGCATGTCCTTGGTGTGTGCTTGCATTTACCCATACTTAGTACAATTGTGTACTAATCCCATACAACTCAATATTTTTAGGTGCAGGCACAGGTGGACGCTAGAGCTTACAGGTTGACGTTGCACCTATCCGGACGTGGAGCTTTCATCCGGACTTGGTAGGCCCTCATGCTTTCGAGGATATCTACCGTTACTATCTAGCTTAGATGTAGGCTTTAGCTAGTGGAGCATGTTCCACTAGTGTTTCTTTTCGTTTTTATTTCAGACATTGTATTGGTGCCATTTTGGCAATTATACATTTATTACAGTATTGAACTGTTTCTTTCATTTGATTATCTCTATATTAGATGGTTGATTTGTGAACGCCCATGATGTTAAGTTTAATTGTTTAGCATGAAATAAGAAAACAAAAATTTCAAATTTTCCGCTAAAATTAACCTATATGAAGTAAGAATGACGTATGTAGGCTTGTCTGCGACCTCTGAGAGGTCAACGACGCCGGTCTCGTCTAGGGTCTAGATTCCGGTCATGATAATTAACTAATTAATTTATTTAATTAACTTCATTAGCCTAAGTTGAATGAGTCAAGATCATTTCCTAAGACTTAGACTCACGTTCAAACACTAGGAAATTCACACGCAAAAGAATGAGCAAACGAAAGGAAAAACAGAATGTTTCTCTCAATTTGCTTAGGCAATTTCAAGGTTTTCTTCAAGCTTTTGTGCAACGTGATCTTCGCAATTCTACATAAGGTATGGGTTTTCTCTCCTCGAATTCTTGCTCCAAGTGTACTTTCAATCATCTTGAATCTATGAAATCTCAAAACTAGGGTTGCTTCCTAACGTTCTTGTTGAACGCCCTTCTCCCTAGTCTATTTGTTTTCTATTCTAAAGAATATGTAGATGTAATCTTGATCATGTTGTTGGTATGTGCTGCTGGCTATTTTTAATATGTAGGTTTTCGTGATCTGTAAATGTTGAATGGGCCTATAAGTTATGTTCGCAGGATTTTAATTGTTTCTTACGCGAGATAAAGAACGTTATAGGACTAGTTGTTTCCGAGAACGTTAAAGTGTGATGTTTCGGCCATGAAGTATGCTTGCTGTTAAATGTTGATTGTTTGAGATCATGAGTTCATTAAAGTGGTCACATGAGGATATCCAAAATGGCTAATAATGTTATGCCTAAACTATGATATAAAATTGTCTATTGGAAATCTCATGAAATTATACTTGAATGAATGTTTGTCTTGTGCCAATAAATTGGCTATGAAGTCATTTCCAAATTTTCTAGGCCAATACTAAATTCACACCAATCTTATGTGCCCAATATAATGTAATGTCAACTTAAGCATGACTGACTTAACAAAATGAATCCATAACTAAGGGTATGTCAATCAATGGGACAAGTCCCAACATACCCTATACTATCTTATATGACTAAAATGTTGGAATGCCAAATGAAAAAGTACAACTAAGGTAATTCAATGAATCCATAACCAAGGGTATGCAACAATTGAGACAAGTCCCAACATGCCCTAACCAAATGAACTATGAACATAAGTATTTCATTGAATGAAGTTCTCAACGTCCATAAATGATGATATGAAGCTACCAAATAAACGTAAGCAAGTAAAGTGAGTGTTAACATAATTAAAAGTGTCTAAGTTAAGAAACTGACAAGAATGAGGTGTTAAAAGGAAGTGAGACAAGTCTCATTTACACCTAAGACTACTATGTTAAGATACTCAAGAAAAAGGGTGTCAGAACATGTGAGACAAGTCTCATTAACACCAAAGATGTTATGTAAGGATAAATTCACATTTCATCAATGTAAAGAAAGGGATGACAAGTCATCAATAGAGTAAGTAAACCTCAATCTAAAAGCAAGATTCCATAATGTTTGAGTCAACTCTAAAAGATAAGAAGATAACAGCAAAGCACCGATAGACTTGCTATTAGCTTGTGCTAGCACATGTAAGTCTCATGAGATGAGGCTCCACCACGGTGGATAAGACTCTCCAAATATCTCCTAGTGTTTGAACTATGTCTACCCAACATGTTAACTAGCCTGTGGATTCCACCTAAGAGAGCTAGGTATGTTTATGTTTCACCTTTGCCAGTGATTCCACCTCTTTTAGGTGTGGGTAAGACACCGGATTTCATGTTTAGACCACATGATCTATATCGGTTAATGCTCAAAAGAATTTTCTTGGTTCACTTTAGTCGTGGACCACCCCTTTTTGGTGTGGGGCAAACACTTGATATGGATTCACTTTAGCCAGTGAATCAACCCTTTTCGGTGTGGGGCAGACACTTGATTTCATGTTAACTCGCATGATCTAGGATTCACTTTGATCGGTGAGTCACCTATTTTCGGTGTGGGGAAGACACTGGATTTCATGTAACTTTACATGATCTTAATGTTACAGAATTCTTTAAGAAAGTAAGAAGGAAGAAGATATGTATGTTCAAAGTGAACTAAGAAAGCAAGAGTTTATGAATGCCATGATAAGAATGAAGTTTTCTATATGTAAGGGGCATAGCCAATAATGACATCTCATGTTATGAAAATGATTACAGCCAAATAAGATTGGCTTATAATGACCTTATATAATTGGTAAATGACAATAGCCAAATAATATTAGCTTATAATGACTTCTTATATTAGGCCAACATCGGATAATAAGTTTAACCAATAAAGATTGGCTTACAAAGATTTCATGCCCAAAATTGTAGTTAAATCATTTCCTTAATTTCTTGGATTACTTACTTGATTCATTGTGGGTATGGGACTAGAATGAATCATTGAACTTGTAAGTAAAACATAGGATCAAAGGAGATTTTTGAATTAGACAATAATAAGAAGAAAAAGACTGAAATTCAAAATTTTCGCTCGAGTTGTTCTAAAATTATGTTGATGATTCTAAGGTCTTGTGTTCATATAGAAAATAAGTTGTGTGCTTTGAATGCATTAAAATACGCCATATTCATACCACAATTCAGAAATAACGAATTAGGAAAGTTTAGTGATGTCACTTTCCAGAAATGGCAAGTTGTTTTGGAAGAGTTTTCCTTGATCATGCATAGCCTTATGTGTATGTGTGCATACACCCATACTTCGTACAAGTTTTTACTAACCCTATACAATTACTATTTTTATAGGTGCAGGTCAGAGAGCAGATTGAAGATTCATTGCAGAGGTTTGGACTCAACGATCTCCAGACCATTTGGTAGGTCCTCTCGAGTTCGAGGATGCTACGTCTATCTTTATAGCCTAGTATTTAGACATAGCTAGAGGATGTTGTCCCTAGTGTTTCTTTCAGATGTTTTCATTTCGAAGCTTTTGTATTAAGACCGTTTTGGCAAACTTGTTATGATATATTGATTCTTCCTTTTGAATTGTGTAATCGATTGTAGATGGTTGTTTAGCTTTAGCTTATAGTATATGAATCCATGTAACTTTTATATGAAGTCTATGTATACTTCATGATGTTTTAAAAGTTTTAAATTTTCCGCATATTTAAATATATGAATGTGAAGAAATCTAAGAAGAGGCTTGTCTGCGACCTCTAAGAGGTTAACGACGCCGGTCGTGATTCTGATTCCAGAATCCGGGTCGTGACATCATTCTTATTGACAGTGAACTCCTTATTTTAATTCATTAACCTCCCAAGTAATCCTTTTGTGATACTTGGTGCAATGCATCACCATAGGACCACAAGGAAAACAATACATACAACTTACACAAGCCAACACATAACATCATAGAAGTATATCCCATTACAAGACACATTCAAGTTAAGAATATAGGACATTAGAGTAAGCTACATCAACTTACACATATTTTTATTTCTTTTCATATTCATTATTATAAGTCCTTGTTCATTATCCCAATCTTAGTCTACTAGTGCAATCTACAAGTGAAGCCCTATAACCCTACACATACTTAGTAAATTCTTCATGAGACCACAAACCTTAACATACAATTCATACATCCTCATAACAAGTAAAGACAACTTCGTTCATGTCAATACAAGACCTTCATCATATAGTCGTTTAGACCAACATAGTGCATATAAGGATAAGATCACATCATATAGATTTATACCATGCACATCTTCATAACAAGTAGATAATTACTACCATGTCATGCATAAGGACATAAACATAATCATACACATTAGGTAACCTTCATAGGACTTCCTAAGGAGCTACTTTTGCAATGTCTAGATGGGTTCATTACTTCCACCTATACTAAGTAACCTCCCTTAAGTCATCATAGTTAGGATCCTAGTTCTTTACTTCCATTATCAATTTTACATTAGGGAAACTATAGCCTTAACCTACACTAAGACCATGGGTGCTAAACATGGAATTTGGTGTTGTAGAGCCTTACACCAATGGATGGTGTTCCTACCTAGCCAAGGTAGAACATTAACATATATCCTAGCATCCTAAGTGAATTCACTTTGCTAGATCCTATGTGGCAAGCATAGTTTATGGAACTAAGAGATAGGTATTTCCCTCTACATTCCATTGGTTAATTGGGGCCTCATCTTATGTGAAAACGTTGGTGAACCTTCCTCAAAGGGAAGTCACCACCTCATGTAGGTCCATAGGTGAGTATTCCTCAAAGGGAAGTCAACACTCTATAAGGAACAAATGGTGAATCTTCCTCCAAGGGAAGTCAACACCTCTCAATGTCAAGTTCACTTGGTGATAAGCTAAGTTCCCTTTATTGAAAAGCCTTTAATTACATTTTTCATAAAAACATAGGCTTAAGATATTCATTCTTTTTTATGCTTATAGCATATTCAAGCACCTATCTAGTTTAGAGTAATCTTGGGCACCCCTCTCAAGTACACTCTATAATCTAGATCATCTTTCATGTGTGTGTGTTTACATATATGTGAGCAAACCTTTCACATAACACATAAATATCACACATGCGCATATGTCAATGCATAAGTCTATAGGTATAACTATATGAGCAATCCTTTCATATAAACCCACAAAAACTCTATGCATATTCATACTTCATCATACACATAAGCTTAACATGTATAGTAATAGACACTAGTGAATATGAGAACTACCTTTCATTTAGACACCATGAACATTTACTACTTTTAAGCATGCATGAAGTGTGAGTGTGTGTGTACATTGGTAAACATGACCTCATAATGGTCATCGACAATACATTGAGGCAGCCACCCTATTAGACCACACTACGCTTTCATGTATTGACCACACAACACAATTTAGCATAGGAGACAAGACAATCTTCATATTATACTTTAAGGCTCCTATCATTAGCTATTCACACATTCACATAGGGGTACATGTGTAGGGTTCATCAACCTTTAACACTTCATTAATGGCAGCACCTACACATGGTATTACATAACCCTTTACATGCTCATAACAATAGTAACATAACCTAGATTCACAACTCAAAAAAAAGAATAGGCACAAATTAGACATAAAGTGATCATCATAACCACTCATTCCTATATTAATCAATTTGAAATCAAGTACATAGTCAACACATATCTTATGACATGAAGTAAACACCGCCACCATAAGTGGACCATAAAACGCCATGCCATACAAGGTTTCATCAATTAACAATACTATATGAAGTAGAGAAATAGAAGAGTAGATCAATTCTTACCAATCCTTTAGCTTTTGGTCATCATTGACATTACTACTCTTTCACCAATAATTCAAGTATAGGGAAGTAGATTAAGCACCATAATCTTACATGAATTCAAGTATAAGCTACTACAAGGTCATGCTACAACTAGTACAACACATTAACATACTAGAAGCTAGAAGAACATAAGCCATTACCCAATTTTACTTGCATGAATCATAAATCATAATTCATTGATAATATCAACCTAGGGCAGTGGTTAAAAATAATTTAGCATATCAAATACATGCTTAAATACCTACAAGATCATGATACCAACATATGCATTAAACTATCAGTTCAATAGTGAGTAGAGAGAGTAGGCTATCTTACAAATTTCATAATATATTGTTCATCAATCATATATTACCAATAAAATTAATTCTAGGAAGTAGCTCAATAAATCTTTACAAAAAGGAATCATGCTTCATCTAACCACAATTCCAGATCACATCACATACATAGTACTAAAAATCGATAAACTAGAAGAACTTAGATCAACTCATATCAATCCTTCTTCACCTTGATAATACATGATTTATAACTACAATTTAATAGTAATATTAACTTAAAACAGTAGCTATAATCATCTTCACCTAATCGAGTTCAACATTTAATCATTAAAAGGCCATGTTACAGTGAATTCCAAGAATACTAAACTAGGCATGTTCAATCCTTCATACATTGATCCACATGGATCCTTCATCATCAATTCATAATAAATGCATGTAAATAACATTAGGTATAAGCAACTCAACGTAAGAGAATCACAAATTAACCATTAACAACTCATGATCACAAAGCCCATGCAAGAACTAAATCGATTTTGGGAAGGAACATGGGTTGATCATGCAATCGAATTAAAATCACTTCCAAAACAATACATTAACATCAATTCATACTGATTTTAATCATTAAAATATTTTTAGAAAGAACCCATGGCTAGATTTAAGAAGAAGAAGTTGGATCATGAAATCAATTTTGAATCTTTGAGATTAACTCTCTAGATGGAAGGATAACTAGAGATGAAGGATCACCATACATTTGTCTAGTTGAAAACCTATAAAAATTAGTGAAGAACCAAGGAAATTCCAATCTACAAGAAAAATGGATGTTTCTATGGAGAATTAGTTTTGGAGGAAAGGTTCAATTTCGTGAGAAGGGATTGGGAATGGGTTGTTCACATGTTTGATCCCTTAAATAAACCCAAAAATAGGAAAATTAATCAATTAGAGTCAGTTTAGGATGTGGGGTGAATTTCCCATTCACCCCTTAAATAAAACAGTTCGCAAGACAGTGTTGCAGGCCACCATCAACGGATGACCATCGACTGGCCGTTGTTCAATCGACTGGCCATCCTTTGGCTTCCGTCGATTGGTCCTTGGCCTGTTTTTCGATTGAGACCTGCCCAGGCTAAGATTCAATCGATGAGACCTCACCTACGGGCCGTTGGTCAACCAACTGGGCGTCGTTTAGTTCAGTCGATTGACATTGCCAAGGCAGTGCCTCGACCAGCCTTGGGTCCTTCTTTAGGGCACTTTTGCAGGGTCCTTTTGAAGTCGTACCCGTACGTTTCAAACGTAAATACAACCCTTAACAAGTTTTATACCTCGCACATGAGTTTCACCCGAAACAAAATACTCGCAACACGTCCAAAAATGCAAGGCCCCATTAAGACACACACATGCATGTCTGAAGGCTATCTTTCGAATGTCATGGACGTTCTTGGATGTTTGATCTCCAAACTTCACTAAACTTCATATAATACAATTAAAAATCATTATAACTCATTTTAAAACTTCATAAACTCACTTCATACAATTATAAGCATGCATATACATATGTGGCACATAGGTGACTAATCGTCGAACGTCTTGGTCGTCCCTTGACCTTTGACTTCCAAATCACTTCAAAAATTACACACTGCCTCTAAACCATATTAAAAGTCATTTTTAGGACCTTAAAACATTAACACAAACATGTTAGGCTCTAGACACTCTATCTCATTTTGGGGGTCTTACAATATACCCAACTTGGGAACGTTAGTCCTCGAATGACACTTAGGAACACTTTAATCACAACAAGGACTTCATTGCATCATAGAGCCGTTCATCATATTCATAGAATCATCACATAGAAGTTAATTCACCAAACTTACAAGGAACACAACCTCAAATCGTTTTATCACTCAATGCACACAAGCAAGCAAAACTTCAATTCACTCACTCCTTAATACATCAATCACAAGGCTCTTATCATGTTCGTAGAAGAAACAACCTTCTCTTAATCATAACATGGGCATTTCACTTCATTTTATAAAGAGCTCATCAGACACCCTTCTGTAAATCATACCAAGGCAGATTCCAACAACACTAAAAACAAGTAGGCACTCATACTTCAATGCACAAAGACTTGAGTCAATTTAATCAACAAAGACCTTTATCAGTTAGAGCTAGTGCCATGAAGGTCATACTCAATCATACTATGTTTTGTGGTGTTCATGGAGGAATTTCCTTCTCCTCAACAAACTTACATGTATCATGAGCTCAAACCCAAGCAAATGCACGAAGTTCATCTTTATTGTAATATGAGAATTTATCAATTTTTAAAACCAAGAAATGTTCATGTTTTCTTCATAGTGATGTCTAAATGGTAAGTCACACCAAATACATCAGAACAATTTGGAAGAAATTTCACAGAATCTCAATTTCTAGCATAATATTAGTCTTTACAGTAAGCATCATTGGGAGAAATAACACAAATCATAAGCACACACATGAGCACTTATCTACACATGCTTTCATCTTTTAAGAGTGAGCTTTCCATCATGCTTCCCAAAACATACAAGTCACATAGTTTCCAAGATACTCTACACATTTCATTTTAAAGAGACTCAACTTTTCATTATAAGGCTAAACCTTACACCTCACAAGTGACTATAACCAAGTTTCTTACCTTATCTCATGAAGTCAAATGCACATTTTACCATGTTAAGATGCACAACACACATGAGAAAACATAGATTTTATCAAAATTTACCTTCATGCTCTTTAGAATCTTAAAAATATCCTTAAGGTAATGTCAATCAATACATACCAACATGTAGAGGTCATGCAATTCATACCTTTATGCAAAACTCTATTCATGAACAGGTTCATCAAGACTTCATTAGATTCAAGTTCAAGCAAAAATAAAAGGACAAGGTAGAAAATATCTACAACCTTACAATTTCATCACCATCCCCCACATAGGGTAAACCCAATTAAGAGCAACTTAAACCAACCTTAAGAGGATCTTAACTTTACAACCTTCGTTTTTCATCAGTTAAAAGTGATTACAACTTTAGAAGGAATTACAGTAAGTCAACCAAGGCATTGTATACCACATCACCTGGGCAATTTATCCCAAAATCATCAAGTTAAGTCATCTCATTCAACCACATAAGGTTTTCATACAATACAATAGACACCAAGGTCATACAAACTTAAGGGAAAACCACAAGGAGAATTAGCCATGAAAATTACTCTTTTTATTTAAACATTACAGTAAGGTGACTTCTAGGTCACTAAACCCACATCATCACCCTACCAAGACAAGCATACTACCTTCACACTTAGGATCGAGTCTATACAAAGGACTCCAATCCATACTAGGCAACTTATCAAAGGCCACATATAAACAAAGGTAAATATTGAAACCCTTAAAACACATATTCTTAGGGTAGCATGCTTTCATAAGTAGTCACGAAGCATTTCAATCTCAAATAATATCATGACATACATTCTTCAACATAACATACTATTTCATATAAATCTCATATATAGCCATAAATGGCATCACATCATGCCAAAATTCACCTTCACACATACTCATCAAACCATAAAACCAAGTTAAGCATTAAGTCACCTTTTCTGCCTCAAGCATATATGATACCATCTCATCCAAGGAATCACATCTAAACGACCACCTGACAAGAAAACATAAGAAAGATATCCTATAGAGTTAAGTTCTATGGAACGGTATGGGAATGATGAAGATGGGAAACTCTGTTGTCTTATAGCCTCTCATATCATTTTATGATGTCGCGACTCAATGAACACGAGACTCTACTAGACGTGGCAATTTGACACTTATACAACCTAAAACCACTTTATAAACCTCATGCTCTGATACCACATTTGTCACATCCGGGGAGCACCCCCTAGAAGTAACATTGCGTATTTGACCTCTTGGAGGTCTTATACAAGACCATAGTTATCATTCATCGCATTGACATAGTAAATTTAGCGGAAAATTTAAAACATTCTTAGAACATCATATGCTAGAACATTACTTCACATATATAAAACATAAGTCATAATGCACATATAGACCTTAAGTCTCTTTGCCATATTAGACTCAACAATGTAAAAGTACAATAGGGACACGACCCTTATAACATAAGACACAACTATATAATTCATAAAACTTTACAGTAAACATAAGTAGGAGATCCTTGAATTTAAGGATTTCTTTCATTGAGCTTGGAAATCATCTATCAAGCTCCTGACCATTCAAGACATTCTTTAAGCATCCATAACCTACACTTTGTGTACAAAGAAGAGAAGAATGGGATTAGTACAAGAATGTACTATGTATGGCAATCATGCAAAAACATGCATTTAAAAGGGATATTTTCTTGAAATCATACTTCATGTAATTTTGAGTAAATCTTTACAAAACCTTTATACAATAGCATTTATATAATTCACATACTTCGTAGAGACATAATCAAAGTCCAAACATCATATAAAATCACATATAGAATTTAAGCCATATATGAGGTCACTTTATAGTGAGCTCATTCTTCTTAACAGTGAACTCCTTCTTTTAATTCATAACCTACCAAGTAATCCTTTAGTGATACTTGGTGCAATGCATCTCCTTAGGACCACAAGGAAAACAATACAAAAAACTTACACAAGCCAACACATATCATCATATAAGTATATCCCATTACAAGAAACATTCTAGTCAAGAATATAGGACATTACAGTAAGCTACATCAACTTACACATATTTTTATTTCTTTTCACATTCATCATTATAAGACCTTGTTAATTATCTTAACTTTAGTCTACTAGTGCAATGTACATGTGAAGTACCATAACCCCACACATAAATAGTAAACTCTGCATGAGACCACAAATCTTAACATACAATTCATACATCCTCATGACAAGTAAAGACAACTTCATTCAGGTCAATACAAGACCTTCATCATATAGTCATTTAAACCAACATAGTGCATATAAAGATAAGATCACATCATATAGATTCATACCATGAACATCTTCATAACAAGTAGACAATTACTACCATGTCATGCATAAGGACATAAATATAATCATCCACATTAGGTCACCTTCCTAGGACTTCATAAGGATCTACTTGTGCAATGTCTAGATGGGTTCATTACTTCCACCTATACTATGTAATCTCCGTTAAGTCATCCTAGTTAGGATCCTAGTTCTTTACTTCCATTGCCCATTTTACTTTAGGGAAACTATAGCCTTAACCGACACTAAGACCATGGGTGCTAAACATGGAATTTGGTCTTTTAGAGCCTTACACCAATGGAAGGTGTTCCTGCCTAGCCAAGGTAGAACATTAACATATATGCTATAGAATCCTAAGTGAATTCACTTTTCTAGATCCTATGTGGCAAGCATAATTCATGGAACTAAGAGATAGGAAGTTCCATGTACATGCCATTGGGCAATTGGGGCCTCATCTTATGAGAAAAGAACCTTCCTCAAAGGGAAGTCACCACCTCATGTGGGTCCATAGGTGAGTATTCCTCAAAGGGAAGTCAACATTCTTGGAACAAATGGTGAATCTTCCTCCAAGGGAAGTCAACACCTCTTAATGTCAAGTTCACTCTTTGCTAAGCTAAGTTCCCTTTATTGAAAAGCCTTTAATTACATTTTTCATAAAATATAGGCTTAAGATATTCATTCTTTATTTGCTTATAGTATATTCAAGCACCTATCTAGTTTTGAGTAATCTTGGGCACCCTCTCAAGGACCCTCTAAAAACTAGATCATCATTCATGTGTGTGTGTACATATATGTGAGCAAACCTTTCACATAACACATAAATAACACACATGCCCATATATCAATGCATAAGTCTTTAGGTACAACTATATGAGAAATCCCTTCATATAAACCCACAATGACTCTATGTGCATTCATACTTCATCATACACATAAGCTTAACAAGCATAGTAATAGACACTACTGAATGTGAGAACTACCTTTCATTTAGACACCATGAACCTTTACTACTTTTAAGCATGCATGAAGTGTGAGTGTGTGTGTACGTTGGTCAACATAATCACATAATGTCAATCGACAACACATTGAGGTAGCCACCCTCTTAGACCATATTACACTTTCAAGTATAGACCACACAACAGAATTTAGCATAGGAGATAAGACAATCTTCATATTATACTTTAAGGCTCCTAACATTAGCTATTCACACATTAACATAGGGGTACATGGGTAGGGGTCATCAGCCTTTAACACTTCATTAATGGCAGCACCTACACATGGTATTACATAACCCTTTAGATGCTCATAACAATAGTAACATAACCTAGATTCAGAACTCAAATAGAAGACTAGGCGCAAGTTACACATAAAGTGATCATCATAACCACTCATTCATATATTAATAAATTTTACTTCAAGGCCATAGTAGATAAATATCTAATGACAAAAAGAAAACACCGCCACCATAAGTGGACTATACCACACCATGCCATACAAGGCTTCATGAATTAACAATACTATAAGAATTAGAGAGATAGAAGAGTAGATCAATTCTAACCAATCCTTTAGCTTTTGGTCATCATTGACCATTACTACTCTTTCACCAATAATTCAAGTATAGGGCAGTATCTTAAGTACCATAATCATACATGAATTCAAGTATAAGCTACGACAAGGTCATGCGACAACTAGTACACCACATTAACATACTAGAAGGTAGAATAACATAAACCATTACCAAATTTTACTTGCATGAATCATAAGTCATATTTCATTAATATTATCAACCTAGGGCAGTTGTTAAATATAATTTAGCATATCGACGACATGCTTAAATCCCTACAAGAATATGATACCCACATAGGCATTAAACTATCAATTCAATAGTGAGTAGAGAGAGTAGGTTATCTTACCAATTTCATAAAGTATTGTTTATCAATAATATATTACCAATAAAATTAATGCAAGGCAGTAGCTCAATAAAACATTACTTAAAAGGAATCATGCTTCATTTAACCACAATTCGAGATCACATCACATACATAGTACTAACAATCGATAAACTAGAAGAACTTAGATCAACTCATATCAATCCTTCTTCACCTTTATCATACATGATTTATAACTACAATTTAATCATAATATCAACTTAAAACAATAGCTATAATCATCTTCACCTAATTGAGTATAACATTTAATCATTAAAAGGCCATGTTACAGTGAATTCCTAGAATACTAAACTAGGCATGTTCAATCCTTCATACATTGATCGACATTGATCCTTCATCATCAATTCATAATCAATTCACGTAAATAACATTACGTATAAACAATTCAGCGTAAGTGAATCACAAATTAACCATTAACAAGACATGATAACAAAGCCCATGCAAGGACTAATTTGATTTAGGAAAGGAACATGGGTTCATCATGCAATAGAAATAAAATCACGTTCAAATCAATACATTAAAATCAATTCATCATGATTTAATCATTAAAAACTTTTTTAGAAACAACCCACGACTAGATTGAAGAAGAAGAAGTTGGATCATGAAATCTCTTTTGAAACTTTGAGATTAACTGTCAAGATGGAAGGATAACTAGAGATGAAGGATCACCACACCTGTCTAGTTGAAAAACTCTAAAAATTAGAGAAGAACCCAGGAGAATCCAATCTACAAGCTCTTCTTGAGCTTCAACAACAATGGAGGTTTCAAGGGAGAATTGGTTTTTGAGGGAAGGTTCAATTTCGTGAGAAGGGCTTGGGAATGGGTTGTTCACATGTTTGATCCCTTAAATACACCCAAAAATAGGTAAATTAATCAATTAGAGTCAGGTTAGGACGAGGGGTGAATGTCTCAAATAAAACAGTTCGCAAGACAGTGTTGGAGGCCACCATCGACGGATGACCATCGACTGGCCGTTGGTAAATCTACTGGCCATCCTTTGGCTCCCGACGATTAGACCTTGGCCTGTTTTTCGGTTGAGACCTGCCAAGGATAAGTTTCAATCGATGAGACCTCACCTACGGTCCATTGATCAACCAAGTTGGCGTCGTTTGGATCAGTCGATTGACACTGCCAAGGCAGTGTCTCGACCAGCCTTGTGTCCTTCATCAGGGCCCTTTTGTAGGGCCCTTTTGAAATTGTACCCGGACGTTTCAAATATAAATACAACCCTTAACAAGTTTTATACCTCGCACATGATTTTCACCCAAAACAAAATACTCGTAACACGTCCAAAAATGCAAGGCCCCATGAAGACACACACATGCATGTCTCAAGGCTATCTTTCGAACGTCCTGGACGTTCTTCGATGTTTGACCTCCAAACTTCACGAAACTTCATATAATACCATTAAACATCATTATAACTCATTTTAAAACTTCATAAACTCATTTCATACAATTATAAGCATGCATATACATATGTGGCACATAGGTGACAAATCGTCGAACGTCTTGGCCGTCATTTGACCTTTGACTTCCAAATTACTTCAAAAATTACACACTGCCTCTAAACCATATTATAAGTCATTTTAGGACCTTAAAACATTAACACAAACATGTTAGGCTCTAGACAACCTATCTTATTTTGGGGTCTTACAATATCCCCAACTTGGGAACGTTCGTCCTCGAATCACACTTAGAACACTTTAATCACAACAAGGACTTCAATGAATCAAAGAGCAGTTCATCATATTCATAGTATCATCACATAGAAGTTAATGCACCAAACTTACAAGGAACACAAACTCAAAACATTTTAGGACTCAATGCACACAAGCAAGCAAAACTTCAATTCACTCACTCCTTAATACATCAATCACAAGGCTCTTATCATGTTCGTAGGAGGAACAACCTTCTCCTAATCATAACATGGTCATTACACTTCATTTTAGTAAGAGCTCATCATACACCCTTGTGTAAATCATACCAAGGCAGATTCCAACAACACCCAAAACAAGTAGACACTCATACTTCAATGCACAATGACTTTAGTCAATTTAATCCACAAATACCTTTATTAGTTAGACCTAGTGCCATAAAGGTCATACTCAACCATACCATGCTTAGTGGTGTTCATGGAGTTATGTCGTTCTCCTCAACACACTTACATGTATCATGAGCTCACACCCAAGCAAATGCACAAAGGTCATCATTACTGTAATATGAGAATTTCTCAACTTTTAAAACCAAGACATGTTCATGTTTTCTTCCTAGTGAAGTCTAAATGGTAAGTCACACCAAATATATCAAAAAAATTAAGAAGCCATTTCACAAAATTTCAATTTCTAGCATAATATTAGTCTTTACAGTAAGCATCATTGGGTAAAATAACACAAATCATAAGCACACACATGAGAGAACTTATCTACACAAGTTTTCATCTTTTAAGAGTGAGCATTCAATCATGCTTCCTAAACCATACAAGTCACATACATTCCAAGAGACTCTACACATTTCATTTTAAAAAGACTCAACTTTTCATTATAAGGCTAAACCTTATACCTCACAAGTAACTATAACCAAGTTTCTTACCTTATCTCATGAAGTCAAATGCACATTTTATCATGTTAAGATCCACAACACACATTATAAAACATGGATTTTATCAAAATTTACCTTCATGCTCTTTAGAAACTTAAAAATATCCTTAAGGCAAAGTCAATCAATACATACCAAACATGTAGAGGTCATGCAATTCATACCTTTATGCAAAACTCTATTCATGAAGAAGTCATCAAGACTTCATTAGATTCAAGTTCAAGCAAAAATAGAAGGACAAGGTAGAAAATATATACAACCTTACTATTTCATCACCATCCCCCACTTAGGGTAAACACAATTAAGAGCAACTTAACCCAACCTTAAGAGGATCTTACCTTAACAACCTTCGTTTTTCATCACTTAAAAGTGATTACCACTTTAGAAGGAATTACAATAAGTCAACCAAGACATTCTAAACCACATCACCTAGGCAATTTATCCCCAAATCATCAAGTTAAGTCATCTCATTCAACCACATAAGGTTTTCATACAATACAATAGACACCAATGTCATACAAAATTAGGGGAAAACCATAAGGAGAATGAGCCATGAAATATTTTTTTATTATTTAGACATAACAGTAAGGTGACTTCTAGGTCACTAAAACCTACATCATCACCCTACAAAGACAAGCATACTATCTTCACACTTAGGATCAAGTATATACAAAGGACTCCAATCCATACTAGGAAACTTATCAAAGACCACATATAAACAAAGGGAAACATTGAAATCCTTAAAGCACATATTCTTAGGGTAGCATGCTTTCATAAGTAGTGACCAATAATTTCAAGCTCAAATCATATCATGACGTACATTCTACAACATAACAAGCTATTTCACATAAATCTCATATATAGCCATACATGGCATCACATCATGCCAAAATTCACATTTACAGATACTCATCAAACCATAAAACCAATTTAAGCATTAACTCACCTTTTCTCCCTCAAGCATATAAGATACCATCTCATCCAAGCAATTACATCTAAAAGACCACCGGAAAAAAAAACATAAGAGAGAGATCCTATAGAGTTAAGTTCTATGGCACGATATGGGAATGATGAAGAAGGAAAACTATCGTCTTATAACCTCTCATATCATTTGATGATGTCGCGACTCACCACCAATGAACACGAGACTCTACTAGATGTTACAATATGAGACTTTTAGAACCTAAAACCACTTTAACAGTGAACTCCTTCTTTTAATTCATTAACCTACCAAGTAATCCTTTAGTGATACTTTGTGCAATGCATCACCTTGGGACCACAAGGAAAACCATACATACAACTTACACAAGCCAACACATATAATCATAGAAGTATAGCCCATTACAAGACACATTCAAGTCAAGAATATAGTACATTACAGTAAGCTACATCAACTTACACATATTTTTATTTCTTTTCACATTCATCATTATAAGAACTTGTTCATGATCCCAATCTTAGTCTACTAGTGCAATGTACATGTGAAGCCCCATAACCCCACACATACTTAGTAAACTCTTCATGAGACCACAAACCTTATCATACAATTCGTACATCCTCATAACAAGTAAAGACAACTTCATTCATGTCAATAGAAGACCTTCATCGTATAGTCATTTAGACCAACATAATGCATATAAGGATAATATCACGTCATATAGATTCATACCATACGCATCATCAAAACAAGTAGACAATTACTACCATGTCATGCATAAGGACATAAACATAATCATACACATTAGGTCACCTTCCTAGGACTTCCTAAGGAGATACTTGTGCAATGTCTAGATGGGTTCATTACTTTAACCTATACTAAGTAACCTCCCTTATATCATCCTAGTTAGGATCCTAGTTCTTTACTTCCACTGTCCATTTTTCTTTAGGGAAACTATAGCCTTCACCGACACTAAGACCATGGGTGCTAAACATGGAATTCGGTGTTGTAGAGTCTTACACCAATGGAAGGTGTTCCTACCTAGCCAAGGTAGAACATTAACATATATCCTAGCATCCTAAGTGAATTGACTTTGCTAGATCCTATGTGGAAAGCATAGTTTATGGAACTAAGAGATAGGTAGTTCCCTCTACATTCCATTGGGCAATCGGGGCCTCATCTCATGAGAAAACATGGGTGAACCTTCCTCAAAGGGAAGTCACCACCTCATGTGGGTCCATAGGTGAGTATTCCTCAAAGGGAAGTCAACACTCGACAAGGAAAAAATGGTGAATCTTCCTCCAAGGAAAGTCAACACCTCTCAACGTCAAGTTCACTCGGTGCTAAGCTAAGTTCCCTTTATTGAAAAGCCTTTAATTACATTTTTCATAAAACACAGGCTTAAGATATTCATTCTTTATATGATTATAGCTTATTCAAGCACCTATCTAGTTTAGAGTAATCTTGGGCTCTCCTCTCAATGACTATCTATAAACTAGATCATTATTCATGTGTGTGTGTACATATATGTGAGCAAACCTTTCACATAATACATAAATATCACCCATGCCCATATATAAATGCATAAGTCTATATGTATAACTATATAATCAATCCTTTCATATAAACGCACAAAGAATCTATGCACATTCATACTTCATCATACACATAAGCTTAACATGCATTGTAATAGACACTAGTGAATATGAGAACTACCTTTCATATAGACACCATGAACCTTTACTACTTTTAAGCATGCATGAAGAGTGAGTGTGTGTGTACATTGGTCAACATGATCACATAATGTCCATAGACAACATATTGAGGCAGCCACCTTCTTAGACAACATTACACTTTCAAGTATTAACCACAACACAATTTAGCATAGGAGACAAGACAGTCTTCATATTATACTTTAAGGCTCCTAGCATTATCTATTCACACATTAACATAGGGGTACATGGGTAGGGGTCATCATCCTTTAACACTTCATTAATGGCAGCACCTACACATGGTATTACATAACCCTTTACATGCTCATAACAATAGTAACATAACCTAGATTCACAACTCAAATAGAAGAGTAGGCACAGGTTACACATAAAGTGATCTTCATAACCACTCATTCATATATTAATCAATATGCCTCCAAGTCCATAGTCAGCACATATTTAATGACAAAAAGTAAACACCGCCACCATAAGTGGACCATACCACACCATGCCATACAATGCTTCATCAATTAACAATACTATAGGAAGTAGAGAGATAGAAGAGTAGAGCAATTCTTACCAATCCTTTAGCTTTTGGTCATCATTGACCATTAATAATCTTTCACTAATAATTAAAGTATAGGGAAGTATATTAAGTACCATAATCATACATCAATTCAAGTATAAGCTACGACAAGGTCATGCTACAACTAGTACAACACATTAACATACTAGAAGGTAGAAGAACATAAACCATCACCCAATTTTACTTGGATGAATCATAAATCATATTTCATTAATATTATCAACCTAGGGCAGTGGTTAAATATAATTTAGCATATCGAAGACATGCTTAAATCGGTACAAGATCATGATACCAACATAGGCATTAAACTATCAATTCAGTAGTGAGTAGAGAGAGTAGGCTATCTTACCAATTTCATAATGTATTGTTCATCAATCATATATTACCTATAAAATTAATTCTAGGCAGTAGCTCAATAAATCTTTACTAAAAACGAATCATGCTTCATCTAACCACAATTCTAGATCACATCACATATATAGTACTACCAATCGATAAACTAGATGAACATAGATCAACTCATACCAATCCTTCTTCACCTTTATCACACATGATTTATAACTACAATTTAATCATAATATCATCTTAAAACAGTAGCTATAATCATCTTCACCTAATCGAGTTCAACACTTAATCATTAAAAGGCCATGTTACAGTGAATTCCTAGAATACTAAACTAGGCATGTTCAATCCATCATACATTAATCCACATGGGTCCTTCATCATAAATTCTTAATAAATTCATGTAAATAACATTAGGTATAAGCAATTCAAAGTAAGTGAATCACAAATTAACCATTAACAAGCCATGATCACAATGCCCATGCAAGTACTAAATCGATTTAGGAGGGTTCATCATGCAATCAAATTAAAATCACGTTCAAACCAATACATTGACATCAATTCATCATGATTTAATCATTAAAAATGTTTTTAGAAAGAACATGTGGCTAGATTGAAGAAGAAGAAGTTGGATCATGAAATCTCTTTTGAAACTTTGAGATTAACTGTCTAGATGGAAGGATAACTAGAGATGAAGGATCACCATACCTTTGTCTAGTTTAAAACCTGTAAAAATTAGTGAAGAACCCATCAGAATCCAATCTACAAGTTGTTCTTGAGCTTCAACAACAATGGAGATTTCTAGGGAGAATTTGTTTTGGAGGGAAGGTTCAATTTCATGAGAAGGGATTGGGAATAGGTTGTTAACGTGTTTGATCCCTTAAATACACCCAAAAATGGTAAATTAATCAATTAGAGTCATTTTAGGACGTGGGGTGAATTTCCCATTCACCCCTTAAATAAAACAGTTCGTAAGACAGTGTTGCAGGCCACCATCTACGGATGACCATCGACTGGCCGTTGGTCAATCGTCTAGCCGTCCTTTTGTTTCCACCGATTAGACGTTGGACGTTTTTGGGTTGAGACCTGCCCAGGAAAAGTGTCAATCGATGAGACCTCACCTATGGGTCGTTGGTCAACCAACTGGGCGTTGTTTGGTTCAGTCGATTGACACTGCCTGACCAGCTTTGGGTCCTTCTTGTAGGCCCTTTTGCGGGCGTACCTGTATGTTTCAAATGTACATACAAACCTTAACAAGTTTTATACCTTGCACATGAGTTTCACCCAAACAAAATACTTGCAACACATCCAAAAATGCAAGGCACCATCAAGACACACAGATGCATGTCTCAAGTCTATCTTTCGAACGTCTTGGACGTTCTTGGACGTTTGACCTCCAAACTTCACAAAACATCATATAATACAATTAAACATCGTTATAACTCATTTTAAGACTTCGTAAGCTCATTTATTACAATTATAAGCACGCATAGACATATGAGGCACATAGGTGACTAATCATCGAACGTCTTGGTCGTCCCTTAACGTTTGACTTCCAAATCACATAAAACATAACACACTGCCTATAAACCATATTATAAGTCATTTTAGGACATTAAAACATTAAGACAAAAATGTTAGGCTCTAGACACCCAATCTCATTTTGGGGGTCTTACAATCACCAACCTTATATCATTTCATCTTAAGCATAATCTCAAAATCACATAGTCAAGACATTTCAATTCAAAATCATACCATCACCTATGTAGGTTATTCACAAGGTATACTTTAATTGAACTACATCACCAATAACAAGCCATCATACTTGCAGTAAAGGTTAGGATCATGAAGACATATCAAATCTCCTTCAAATGCCATCATGATGGTCTTACCATCAACCAACCAATTACATCCATTAATAGTCGTAGTAACATCAATAAATAGTAATTCACACAAGAACTAGGTCAATTTCATCATCACTATCCGAATTAACATTAATTCATAACCTAGGGTTAGGGTAATTAGGGTTCATCATGAATTTATCAAGAAAGAAATCCTATCCCAACAATACATTACCCTAGTCAATCCATACATGAATTAGAATAGATAAAACAAGTCTAATAATCAAATCAATCTTCAATTCCCATCAATTCATGACAAAGATCCATGATTTAGTGAATGGGGGAAGGGAACATGATCAACCTTAAATTGCATCAATTAACATCAATTAATCAACAATGTATACTAAATTAGTCATAGGAAATCACAATTTATCATCAATTTGAAGTTTAGCAGAAATCCCATTAGAATTGGAAAAACGCATGGAATTGGGTACTTTGAAATCAACTTTAAAAGGACCTCTTGGGGAAAGGAATCCCAAGAGTGAAGAACCCATACCTTAATAAAGATTAATCCACGAAATTGAAGTGAAATCCTAAAGAAATTGACATTCTTCTTCAAGCTTTCTTCCTTCTTTAATGAAGGAATTGGGGAGAGAGAAAGTAGAGAGAGGTGAGAGCTTTTGGGTTTTGTTTTGGGAATCGGGTTTGGATGAGTGAAAAATTACTTAAAAGGACCCTTAGTCTATAGATAAAAACCTCTAAATTACCCAAAACACCCGTCACTTAAATGGGTCTTTTTGTGAAGTCTAAATGTCAAAAATACGATTTTACCAATTCTGGGAAGTGGCTCTGTATTGCAGGGCCAACACACATTTTATTTCCCAAAAATAATTTGAGGAAGTGAGGTATGTGTGGGCTGCGCATCGCACAGCAGCCCACTGATTCTTGACTTTCGCAGGCTGCTTTGGCAGCCTGCCCACCCATGTTGGGGTCCTCCTCAATGACCCTTCGGGTGGTCCTTGGGGCGTTGTTATTGGACGTTTAGACCCTCTATACTACATTATACCTAAACAAAGTATTTGTTATAGTTCTAGACTTAATTTGACCCTCCGAAACCATTCCCAAACATAGCGACGTCAACTAGTTCAATTAGGCTAGTTTCCGGATGTCATGGACGTTCTTTTACGTCTTGGCTCTAAAACTTCTTGGATGACTTATATACATTATTTTTCGTCTTAAAACGGTATCTAAACCTTTAGACACTTATATTAGGATCTAGATTAGGTCTTGAATTTTCGGAGTGTTACAAAATCATACTTCAAACATCATGGTTTCAAGATCACATTAGGTACACTACTTCATCAAGTCTATAGAAAGTAGAGGAATATATATAAATTTACTCAATACCTAAACCTTGATGACCAAGACTGGAATTTTAACAATTCTATGAACTTAACGACGGACCAACAGGACGGTTGGTCCGTTGGTCCGTCGATTTACAAATGGGGCGTACACTGTGTCTCATCTATGAGTCCCCTAGTTTTGCTGCTCGTTTTTAGTTTAGTTAAATTAATTAATTAGGTGGTTAGTTAATTAGTTAGGGGATAAGGAAGGTCTAATTAAGTTGTTTAATGATCTATATAAAGACCTTAACCTAATTACACTAACCTAAGCCCTCATAATTCCCAAAGCAAAATTCTCCTCCTTCTCTCTTATTTCTCTCTCCCAAGTTGATGAACACCATATGAGTAAAGGTCAAGAGGGTCTTAGGGCTGCTAAATACCAAAGTTTCTCCATCAATATTCATTAAATATCAAGGTATGGGATTCCTTTTACCTTTTGGAGTTCTTTCCCCAAAGGGTTCCATGAAATTGATTTCAAAAGTATGAAATTCAAGTGGGTTTTCGTCCAATACAAAATAGATCTTGTGAATTGCTTTATTTATAATTTCTTATGGATATTATTAATAGATTAACATGTATTATAACTCAATTATTTTATTTTTTGATGGATTGGTCTAGTTTGTAGAATATGACCTATTCCCCTTAACCTTAGGTTGTAATCTTGAGTTGAACTATCTAGTGTTGATGTAATTGGACTGGTTAATGTGTGAATTACTATTTTATGATGTTATTGTGACAATTTATGAATAGATTAAGAAGAATTGTAGTCCTAACATGCTAGTTCTTCAAAAATTGACTTAGATGGTGAAGTAAACTATGAACTTGATCTAATTCTAGGCTATGAACTAGTGAGGGATTGTTGTATAATGATTCAATTGGTCTTTTTATTATGTATGTTACTATTATATGATGCTATAATCACATTTTGGGTTAAGTTGAAGGTTGATGGTAAGAATTTGATGATGGAATTGTGAAGAGGATTGAGTAAGTCTTGTGATCCCTATTATGTACTTCGATTATGGTTACTTGTGCTTATGTAGTGATGTTGTATTGAAGTATACCTTATATTAAGATGTGACTATGTAAATGTTCTAACCTCACTTATATGAACTGTAATGAAAGGAAAATACTCATGCAATTCTTATTGAGCTATGATGATGATGATTATATAAGGGATAGACCCTATGACCTAAATTAAGTTATAATGATTAATAAAGAAATTAAAGACATTTCAAAAAGGAGTCTAGCTTAGCACTGAGTGAACTAGTGCGAGGAGTGTCCCTTCGCACATAGGAAAGGTATGATCACTAATGTACTCATGCGACTGAAGACTATAATGCATGTAGCATAAAAAGGGTCCCAGCTATATTTCCGAGTTCTTGAACTATGTTGCCCACACAGGAATAATACAAAGTGGATCCACGTAGTTGCTATGTTCATGTTTTTGTACTACATTTGCAAGTAGTCTGCTTTCCTTCAGTGAAGGATTCCATGACACCGGATTCCACATTAGCTAATGTGGTATATGTCGGCTACGGCAAGATGTTCCCAAAATGATCTCATGTGGAATTCGGTGTGATGGAACCCTACACCGAAAGAAGGTGGGCTACTTGCCAAAGTAGTACCTATACATGAACATACCATCTAAGTGGATCCATTAGCTAGTATTACTATGGGGGAAACATAGTTCAAGAACTAGGAGATGTACTTAGCTCCCTCTTTCTGCTACATGCATTACAGTCTCCAATCATATGAGTATAATACTGAACCTACCTTCCCTATTTTGAAAGGGACACTCCTCACTACTAGTTCATTCGGTTCTAAGCTAGAGTCCCTTTTGAAATATCATTATTTCACAACCATAACTTAGTTTAGGTCATAGGAGAATAGCTCCTTGTATAGTCATAGTCATTAGCTCAATAGGAATTGCATGAGAACACCTTTCAATACAACCATCACATGTGAGATTAGCACATTAACATCATCATATAATAGTAACGCACATAGATATATCATAAGCAACCTTATATCATTACATCTTAAATATAATCTCACAATCACATAATCAAGACATTTCAATTACTTCATCATACCACAGCTTCTAAGCCCAATTACAACACATACTTCAATTGAACTTCATCACCAAGTACAAGCCATTATAATTGAAGTAAAGGTTTATGACAATAAAGACTTACCGAATCTTCTTCCAAAGCCATCATCATGGTCTTACCATCAACCAAAAAATTCCATCCAATAATAGG
This sequence comes from Solanum sitiens, assembly GCA_016801875.1. Lineage (NCBI taxonomy): Eukaryota > Viridiplantae > Streptophyta > Magnoliopsida > Solanales > Solanaceae > Solanum > Solanum sitiens. The sequence goes on along the minus strand of JABWTJ010000365.1, from coordinate 167,099 downwards.
TGTAATAACATCATTCGATATTAATTAACACAATAACCAAGTCAATTGCTTCATTACAAGTAAATTCAACAGTAGTTCATAACATAGGGTTAGAGAATTGGGGTCAATTCATGATCTATTCCTCATACTAGGTAAACTCATCAAGAAATAGCGTAATTGAATAATAATATATCATAATCTAAGCATAATAATTAAAAGAAACCATAGACAATAAAAGTTAGAAGATCAAATTCGTGTTAGGAAGAAATCCATATGAAATCATCTTTTTGAAAACCAATATTGGAAAAACCCTTTGGGGAAAGTAATCCCAAAGGTAAATAGTCCCCATACTTTGTTAATCTTTGAATATTGATGGATAAAAGAACCCTTCTTGCTACCTTAGAACCCTTAGACTTTGGTCTTCTATTGAGTTTCCTTGGGAGAAAGAAAGTAGAGAGAAGGAAGAGCAATTTGGGTTTGGGAATTTGGGGGTGTTAAGTTCTTTTTAGGCTTAGGGTAGGTTATATAGTTAATTAACTAACCTAATTAACCACCCCCTAATCACTAATTAAACCCCTAACTAACTAACTAATTTAAAATGAACCAATTAAGAACTCACTAGCAAATTTCATAGCTTACCTACAACACCCCAACCTACAGTCCCTAGGTTAGTCGACGCCCATGCCCACCAACCGTCCTGCACCTCCGTCGTTTGCGATAGAGAGTTGGAAAATTGGCTTTTTTGGAAAAACAGTTAAGTTACCAACGATAGAGGAATCGACACCCCATCGTTTAGGCCATGCCTCATCACCTGCAACCGTTGGTGGCTACTCCGTGCACTGCCTTATTAGGACAGTTTGGGTAAAAATGAAAGGGTCCTCCTCAACAACCCTTAGGGTGTTCTTTGGGGAGTCGTACCTGGACGTTTCGACCCTAAACCTACCCTAATATGTGTTAGACACCTTTAACGAAATTTGATTCATTCGACTCTTAAAACCCGTTGAAATAGGCTAAGGCACACTAGCACCTTTTTGACTAGTCTCTGGACGTCATGGAAGTTCCTTGATGTTTTGACTCTAAAACTTCTTAAATTACTTACCATAAAACAATAACTATTACCAACCATAGACACTCAAGACCAAATGTGAATGTCCTTGATTGTTGAATGTCTTTTAAACGGACGAATGAAGATACTGACTTAAGTTAGAATGTATGTTAATGAATAAGTACTTATCTAGGGTAGCTTTAAAGATTACCTAGTTAAGGTGTTGAGGGGGTATATGTATGGTCTCTTCATGTCTTACTTATGGGAGTTTTAAGAGTAACTCTAGATAGGAAAGTTGATTAATGAAATTGTAATAATTTTATCTTAGGTAGTCTAAAGGATCTATTTTGTGTGTGTGAAGGGATTTTATTGGCGGTTGCTTCATAACTCACTCAAGTGAGCCTTAGAATCACCTTTGGTAGGCAGGTCTCATGTTCATGTGTTTTGATGTGTTATTGATGCTATCTATGATATGTGACTTATACGTGAAGTTGGTATGACATGTGGTTCTATATTATTATACGATGTTTACTCAAAAGAGCATATTTTATAAAAATTTCCCTTTTATCATTATTTTATGTGTTATGCCATACATAAAATATACCATTTTAGGTCTACGACCACACTAAATCTGAGCAACACTTGAAAAGTGAGGCCTAAAATATTTTTGGGAACAATTTAAAATGTAGCCTAAATTTTTAACTTTTGACAACAATAATATTGGCAACACTTGTAAAGTGTACCCTTTAATGGTATAGGCTACACTTTATAAGCGTTGTCATAATATGAAATAAATTACAACAGTTAATTATATATATGGCAACACTTTTAAAGTGTCATATGTTTTAATTGTAAAAACAACACATTAAAAGTGTGGCCTAAAAATTTTCACTAAAATATTAGATTACCTCCAATATTTTTAACTCTCTCTCCCAATTTTATTGGCCAAAAAATAATAATTAATAAAACATTAACAAAAACTTTTTTCTTTTTTCTGAAAATTAGAACACATCAGATTTTACTCTTCTAAGAACTGACGTTGCTTTAAGCTTCTTTCTCTTCTCCAAAACATAAGAATCGAAGAGTTGAAGCTGACCATCGAAGAGAGGAAGCTGAAGAACTGAAGAGTTTAGCTAAAAACGGAAGAGCTGAGCTGATTCTCTTCTCCATAACCCAATTTTCTCGAATAGATGAAGAGTTACTACTGACGAACTAGGGATTGATCGAGGAAGTGAAGATCGAAGAACTAAAGAGTGGAAGTTGAAGAACCAATTTCACCAAAGAACCCAAGATATGTTATATATAGAATATATAATAAATAACATAAAAGAAATATCCAGATTAGAACAATTATCAAAAGAAGTATATGATAAAATATATTAATATATGTATCTTACTCTACGATGAATTCCGCACCCCCCAACATTTGTATCAGAGCTATGAACAAAAACTGTGTTATGAATGAAGATAAAAACAAAAATAATATTAGTAGAAAAATAAGGAGAAAATTAAATAAATTATATCCAAAATATAAACAAGTAAATATTACAAAAACCAATAACCAAGAATTAGAAAGATTAATAGATATTATTTCTAAAAAAGAATATAAATATATCAAATATTTAAAATTACAATGAATGACGAATATAGACAAAAACGTAGTAAAGTAATCATGGCAAAAAGAAAAAAATTAAGATATAGACAAAATAGACTTAATAGTAATATATTTGCAGGAGTCTGTAATAAATCTATAATAGCACAAAGAAAGACTATTTTATATCTAGAAATACAAATAAATAATCTAGAATATAAACTACAACATAATTTATAAATGAATAAAGAAGAATATGCAATAGATGAAAAAACATTTGAAAACTATGAAGGATTAAAAATAAAGATAATATTTTCTAATCTAGGAAGAAGATATAAGAAAATAGGTGATAATTTAAGTTTAATGTTAGAAAAGGAAACGGTAAAATTAGAAGATAGTTTAACTGCTATGGTGAGAATAACAAAAGAAAATGAAGAAATAGATAGAAAACTGGAAATTGAAAAAATAAAACAACAAGCGAAAAAAGAAGTACAACAATTAGAAGAAATAAAAAATACTAAAATAATAGAATTAGAAAATGAATTAGCAATGTTAAAAGAAATGTATGAAATGAAACAAAAAGAAAAAGAACAAAAAAGAAAATTAGCAGATGAGATAAACAAATTTAAAGAAAAATTGCAAATAGAAGATAAATTAGAAGAGAAAGAAGAAAATAACCAAGATAATTTACCTAACCTACCAGAAATTAGAATTGATGATATTAATGATGATTTAGAAGAACAGCATTCAGAGATAAGTGAAACATATACAGAAATGCTAGAAAATATAGATAATATAAAAAATGTAGAAGTAAATATGGGAGATACAGACATGAATGAAAAACCTAGTACATCAAGAGTAAAAAATCCAAAATATTTAAATCCAACATATTATAATGCAAATTATGAAAAATATGATAGAGAAAAAACTTTATGGAATAAAAGATTAAATAAATGGAGACCTAAACCAACAACTGAACAACATAATTTTTTAGATTTAGACTGTGTAGCAGATATAAATAAAACAATTCAATTATGGATGGGATATATGTCGAAACAATTAATAGATAACAAAATAGGAATGACAGAAACACCAGGATATATAGAAAGAACACTTATAGGAACAGTAAAATTATGGTTACAAAATTTAACGGAGGAAAGTATAAAGACTTTAAGAAATAATAAAAAATTTAATGGAGAAACAGCTACAACATCTATGGAAATATTAAATAAATACGAAATAACTATAAGAAATGAATTTAGTAGTATGACAACAGAATTAGAAGAACAAAATAAAGAAAAAGTTATAAATAGAAATTTACTGTCAAAATTGGCAATATGTAATATGTGTTATATAGATGAATATACATGTGCATTTAGAGAATATTATTATAAAGGAACATATAACATGGAAGAAGGTAAGGAAATAAGAAAAATGTATTTTACAAAATTACCAGAACCCTTTAGTTCAAAAATAATAAAAAGTTGGAATGAAGCAGAATTAACAGATACTTTAGGAGCTAGAATGAAATTCTTGCAAACACGATTTATTGAATTATGTGAAAAACATAAAGAAGACATAAAAATGGAAAAAGTATTAATAAAAAACTTAGCATGTTGCAAAAAACAAAATAGCACCTCAATTTGGTTGTACAGATAGATATTATAAAAAGAAGTATAATAGAAATAAAAATTATAAAAAATATAGATCAACGTATAAATATAAAAAACCAAGAAAGAAATATTACGTAAAAAATTATAAAACTAAAAGACCATATAGACCAAAAAGAAAATTGACGGAATGTACTTGCTATAATTGTGGAAAACTAGGACATATAGCTAAAGATTGTAAATTACCTAAAAATCCAAAGAAAAAACAGATATCAGAAATAATTATGGAAAATGAAAAATATACACAAATAGAATATGTCGATTATGATTTAGAAAGTGAAGATAGCATATATGAAATATCATAAAATGAAATAGATAATGATATAGAATTAGAATCATATAATGAATTCTATAATATGAAAAATGACTGAAGCAGATATACAAATAATAAACAAAGAAGAATCTCAAGATGAAGAATCTATAGAACAAAAAATAATATTTGATAATAGTATATTTGAACAAATAAAAGGAAAAGAATTAGATCTAAGTGTAGAAAAAATATTAGAAGTACCAAAAATAAAAAATTGGTTTAAAAGACAAAAAGAAGAATATTATGTAGTAAGTCAAAGAGAACATATTATAGATTGTAAGTATACTAAAGAAAAAGCTAAAATACCAATAATAAATAAGAGAATAATCAATAAAGAAATACAAGAGGTAAATGCAACAAACCCAATTAAATATGTACATTTAGGAGAAACTGAAATATTAATAAAAGCATGTTTTAGAGAAGAAATAGATACACCTATAGAAATATATTTAGCAGATGATAGAATTATACAACCCATAGAAAAAAGTATAATAAGTGCAGTAAAAGATAATTTAATATACCAAAAATTTAAATTTATAATATGTGCTAACTACTCAGTAGCAATTAATGACAGAAATATAGATAAATCATTAGTATTATATTGGAAAAATGTCAGGAATAGAACTAGCACCTGGAAGTAAAATATTTACAGCTAGATGTAAAAATTTATATGTTTTAACAACAAAACATAAAATAACAGCAAAAAATAAAATAAATAAAATAAAAATAGAAAATCCCTTTGAAAAGATAGTTACGGTTATAGATAATAACGAATATAGTTATGACGAAATTGATATAGAAGAAGATTTAGAAATAGTACAAGAAAGATTAAGTACATCAAAAAGAATGAATAAAAATTATGATATACCACAAACATCATAAAAAATGAGTACTTCAAATAGTTTAAAAAGAATAAATATAATTCCACAAAAACTAATAGAAGAAGAAATAAAAGCACACCATTATTATATAACAGGAATAATGGAGCAAAGAAAATATTTAATATTAATAGATACAGGACAAGAAGAAAACTATATTACAAGAGAGTTAGTAATGGAAGATAAAATAATAACTAAAGAACACTCATGTCTAGAATTACCAAAAGTATTAGTAAATATTGAAGAAACGACAGAACAAGAACTAATAATTGGAGGAATACCAATAATAACAAAATTCAAAATATATCAAGGAAATGAAAATATAACATTAGGGATAAAATGGTTAGAACAAGTAAAACCATATAATCTAAAAGATAAGCAATTAACAATAAATTATGAAAATAAGAAGATAATAATAAAAAGAACTTTAATATGATTAAAAAATGAAAATATATATACTTGCAAAGATAATAATAGAAGGATACAATAACAGATATTATACACTAATGATAGATACATGAGCAGAAGCTAATATACGTAAATACAATTGTTTACCAGAAGAAAAATGGAAAAAATTAAAAACACCAATAGTAGTAACAGGATTTAATAATGAAGGAAGTATGATCACATATAAGGCAAAAAATATAAAAATACAAATATGGGATAAAATATTAATTATAGAAGAAATATATAATTTTGAATTAACAACAAAGGATATGTTATTAGGAATGCCATTTTTAGATAAATTATATCCACATATAATAACTAAAACACACTGGTGGTTCACAACACCATGTAAACAAAAGATAGGAGCAAAAAGAGTAGGTAACAAAAGAAGAAAAACAACAGAATGAATTAAAGGCAGTGAAAAAATTACACAAAAATTAGAGAATATAAAAGAAGAAGACCCTAGAATAGAATTAATTATATTCTCTATAGATAAAGTAAAAATACTCCAAGAAAAATTAGAATTATTATATAACGAAGATCCTTTACAAGGATGGAAAAAACATAAAACAAAAGTTAACATTGAACTGATTGATGAAAATAGTATAATAACACAAAAACCATTAAAATATACTTTTAATGATTTCACTGAATTTAAACTACATATAAATGAATTACTAGAGAAAAAAATGTATACAAGAAAGTAATAGTAAACATACAAGCCCGGCATTTATTGTAAATAAATATAGTGAACAAAAAAGAGGAAAAAGTAGGATGGTTATTGACTATAGAAATTTAAATGCTAAAACTAAAACATACAATTACCCAATAATAAACAAAATACTAAAGATAAGACAAATACAAGGATATAATTATTTTAGTAAATTTGATTGTAAATCAGGATTTTATCACTTAAAGTTAGAAGAAGAATCTAAAAAACTTACAACATTCACAGTACCACAAGGATTTTATGAATGGAATGTATTACCATTTGGATATAAAAATGCACCAGGTAGATATCAACATTTTATGGACAACTATTTTAAACAACTAGAAAATTGTGTAGTATATATTGATGATATACTATTATTTTCTAAAACATAAGATGAACACATAAGATTATTAGAAAAATTTATACATATAATAGAACATTCAGGTATAAGTTTAAGCAAAAAGAAAGCAGAAATAATGAAAAAACAAATAGAATTCTTAGGAATACAAATAAATAAAAATGGAATAAAAATGCAAACGCATATAGTACAAAAAATAATAACTTCGAATGAACAATTTGATACAAAAAAGAAATTACAGTCATTCTTAGGACTAGTTAATCAAGTAAGAGAATATATACCGAAATTAGCAGAAAACTTAAAATCATTACAACAAAAATTAAAGAAAGATATAGAATATCAGTTTGATAATAAAGATCAAACACAAATACAAAAGATAAAATTATTATGTAAAACATTACCAAAATTATATTTTCCAGATGAAAATAAAAAATTTATTTATATAGTAGAAACTGATGCAAGTGAAAAGAGTTATGGAGGAGTATTAAAATATAAATATGATGACAACAATATAGAATATCATTGTAGATATTATTCAGGAACATATACAAATACGGAAATAAAATGAGAAATAAATAGGAAAGAATTATTTTCAGTATATAAATGTTTATTAGCATTTGAACCATATATTGTATATAACAAATTCATTGTAGGAACACATAATACACAAGTAAAATGGTGGCTAACCAGAAAAATACAAGATTCAGTGACAACGAAAGAAATAAGAAGATTGGTATTAAATATCTTAAACTTTATATTTACAATTGAAGTAATAAAAACGGACAAGAATGTTGTTGCAGACTACTTATCAAGACAAAGCTACTCAGACTGAGAACAAAGAAGAAGATACAATTGAAAAGCTACTCAAAGCCATTACTATACTTTGTACTAAAGTGGATAGTATGGACAATGAAATACAAAAGCTAAAGACTAATGAAGATAATCTGAAGTCTAAAGCTAATATAAGTCAGCAGCATGTCTATAAAAATGCGGAGCTACGTCGATCGGAAGACGATAAAAATCCAGAGATAAAAGGAGACAATGGAAAACTCCCTAAAACCCATAATGTTTGTTTAAATACAGCTGAAGGTACAAGTAGAAGAGTTAATGAAAAACCAAAAAATACAAACCTAAACCAGTTATTTGTAAAACCATTTGTCCAAAATACATCAAAACAAATACCAGCAGAACCCCAAACTTCTACATATGCAATTAGTATACAAAGTGAGAAAAAGAGATATAACTACATTACACAATCTTACATTGAAAAAATATATAAAATCCAAACATACTTAAACCTTAACCCCAGATCCACTCAAACCAAAAATCCAAACGAAGACTATATAACCCAAAAATTACAAGGATACAACAGACTTATTGCACAACCAAAAACTAGTGCAAATTTAGTTAAAACATGTTATAGTTATGGACTACTAAGTAACGTATATACATACGATGGAGAAGAGATAAGCGGAATACCAGAACTACATAAAGCATTTATTGGATATAAAAGAGTTACAAAAGGAAACTTATTTTACATTAAGTTTTATACAGCACCAACAGAGATATTATCGAAGAGATAAAATCTCCGATACAAGTTATTAAAATAGGATTGACAAAAGACATGATTATACCAGAAGATATTGGACACCAAGACGAAATACCAAAGATAGAAATACCTAGTTTTTATGCCAATAAAAGAATAATTGGTATATCAACTATTATTCAAGAGCTAGCAAATAATTATTTAAATGGAACTGCCATATGGAGTTATTACGTAAGAGATCAAGTCATGATATATTCAAATTCAAGAGAACTACGAAGAGCAGATATGGATGAAGTTTAGAGATGGATTTTATCTTTATTAAAACCAGAAGAACAACCAACTACAAGAGCATTGAAGAAACAATTTATATTAGAAGATTTATTAATCAGATATTGCAAGCTTATTGGACATAAATACCCTGACTACAGATGACAAAATATAACGGTGAAGAAAATATTATTCCAGATGTTGATTTGGAATAAAAGCAAAGATATAGAGATGAAGAAAAATCAAGATAGTGGCAGACAAAGAAAAGAAAAAAGCATTTATAATGGACGACAAGGAAAAAAGAGAACCTGTTCTCTTTTTGACAAAATTGAAAAGTAAGATAAGATAAAGATATGTTTTTGTCTTTTAGTATAGGAATAGATGTAAAGTAGATAGAAAATTTTTTGTTTTTTGGCCAAAAGTATAAATAGTCAGGCCATTTAGTCTTAAAGTAAATAGTAGTAAAGTTGGTACACTTATGTAAAAAGTCGTAAAGTAAATAGTAGGCGCACTGATGTGAAGCATTAGGATAGTCTATATAAGTGTTGCAAAATTGTAAATGAAAGGCAGGCAACGCCTAAGTTATAAACTCTCAATTAAAAAACTCTCTCAACTCTCTCAAATAAAAGATATAAACTAAGTTAAAATATGGAAAAATCTGAAATCCAATCAGATATTTCAGATAGCATGGCAAATCAAGAGGCAAAGTTATATTGTTTAATAGATATGCAGAACTAATTTTATATATTCCTGAATATCATATATATGATTGATTAAATTTATGTTAGTTATTATATACTAGAAATATTTGAATCATGAATTCTAGTTTGCTAGTAAACGGGAAACAGGGAGAAAACTGCTAGACTATGCCATCCCACAGTGGAAACCAGTAGGCGAGGGATGCCGTTAGGGGAGCACACAAGGTTGAGGCGCTGATAAGCAGTAATTATCCGCTAAAGTACGATGCTAGTAGTGACCGGAAAACATGATAACGATACTCTAGTTTATAATAAACTAATATAAATTTAGTTGAATTATGAATCTGATAGGAAGGAATAATTGAAAACAAACCTGCATAAATAAACAAACATGGCCACATACATGCATGATGAAATAAAAAACTATAAAACTTTGATCTTATATATACTTAAAGATATAGAAATTGTTGACATAAAAAGAATTATATGGGAAAAAATATTTGATTATGATTTAGAAGTTATATTAAATCAAGAATGGTATGAAATAGATTTACAAGAATTAGATATAGAAAGAATAGATATATACGATTTAGAAATAGATTCAGATTAAAATGAACTATGAATATTTAGAATATTGGATAGAAACTATGGAAAATATAAGATTATTAAAATACTTAATACAAAAAAAATTATATATGTACCAAAGAACCCAAGATATGTTATATATAGAATATATAATAAATAACATAAAAGAAATATCCAGAAAGAAAACCATACGTCTAAAGAGATATGGTCTGGACGCACTCCAAGGTAAAGCTATTACAGACTCCATCATGAAAGTAAATAGACACCCATATAATTTATGCAACTGAATTGACAGCATCTTAATTTCAGGTCATGGGGAAAACCTTGGAGTTATTTGCAGCCAACAATATAAGTAATTGATTACTTTGGGGTTGTTATAGCTGAAATTCTAAAGTAGGGGAAGAAAGTGCGAAAAATCTGAATGTCAAAGTTATCCCTAGGAATATTGAGCACTGAGATTTTTTTTTCTTTAGAGATATAAGTACTCACTAGAAAATGGAGAAAATCTCCAGGAGAATCTCATTTCGATGTTTTGGTTGCATCATATGCTAAGGTTGGCAAAGTTCAGATGGGATGTTGTATGGCTACCATTAGGTCCCATTAGTGGAGCTGGAGTGTGCATTTACGTAGAGTATTTACTAAATGTATCATCTGAAGAAGTGAGGAAAATTAAAGGATATATATATGCATATAAAGCCAGGTAAGAGTGCAGAGGATGAATGTATGGGCCCTTAAAGCTAGTTTAGAGCTTTCCCTAATCGAATTTTAATACTCGTCTAGTTTCATGATATAATAGCCCCCCCCCTTACTAAGTTTATTCGTGTATGACGGGAACTGAAACTAGTGGCCAAAGATCTTCTATTCCACTATCCTTACCCCCCCACCCCCCCACAAGGCATGTATGTTCATTTGATATATTTCACTGTAAATCTTTGTTCCTGGCACTTAGAAAAATATACAGTCTTTGGTGGAAAAAATTAAAATGAATGCACTATTGTAAACATAGGTAAACCTTGAGAAGATTAAAGAGTACTCTGAACATACCTTTATGTATCTTGTAGATGAACCCACTACTGTTGGGGTTGCTTTTAATAGTCCGCTCCTCATACCATAGAATGGCGCTACAATATTGACAAGTGTAGCTTGCAGGGCCCAAATTCCATGTTGTCTTGTATCCACCTGTCAGATGGTAAGCAATATAAGTGTTGGATACACAAATACAGAACTCGTGTATCGAATACAGGGTTATGTGTATATGTGATTATGTATGTTGTTGAAGTAGTAAGAGATGTACTTGTATTATGCCAGATGGTTTGTCTGCTAGTACTTCTCTGTGTATGCTTTAAAATGGATATGTATGCACAATCCTCCATAACATAATCATCGGATTGGTTATACTGTCGTCCTCATGAGAAAATGGTTGGAAAATGTTTTAATAAGTATTGTGCATATGATATGTTGTGTTTAAGTAGATAGTGTGTTTAATTATGATTCCTTAGCAAGATTATATTGTATGTGGTTTTCGAGAATGAGGCGTCTAGATTATCACGTAATGTAAATGAATTGAGATGCATAGTAGTGGCTAATGTGTTAGAGTCTGTGATTTTTTCATTGTTTCTAAGGCAGTTTTTATGGTTGGTAACCTATGTAGGTAGTTAGTATTATAAATAGTTTAAGGTGTTTGTGGGTTGTTTGGTGGATATATGTATATAGAAACTTACCTTGTATTTGATGATGCCTCTGTATGGTATGAATATTTCTTAGGTTCACTAAATAAGGTCTAGTCAAAGAAACAATGGGAGAGGTCTAAGTAGTTTGCATTGGAGCTTTTCCTACAGGCTACATGTGTACTAAAACCTAATATGTATCATCTCTAGAGAGTCACATTTTCTGATTCATTTCGTAGATCAGTTTTCCAAAGTTTGTTTGAGTTCGAGATTTTTCCTGAATTCTCATCTGTCGTTAATGTTTGATTTTCGCAGTGAAGACCGTTTCCCTGCTCTTCCCTTTCTAGTTCACTGCCTGAAGAAAGGTAATGTCTTTTTCCTCATAGTACTCTTTTTGCCTGTTCTTCTATTTTAAGAGTGATATTGTGACTGTTTGAAAGTTGTTCTGATGATTTTTTTTATTTGATTTATCTTTGAGTTGATGTTGATTCAATATGAGATTTGTGTTTATTAATTAGTTACTTTCGCGGGTTTGATGTAATATCGCTTTAAAGATTTGAGAATTTGTATTCATTGTTGTTATTTCCCTACTTGTCATTCAATGTTTTGTTTTGTTGTTTCTCTTCTTGATCTTGCTCTTGGAATGTCCCTTAACCTATGTTACTGCCTAGCATTTGATGTTTTATTCGTCATTTTTCTGATTCAAGTAACACATGCTCTTGCTGGCTTGTAATGCTTTTCGGTTATTTGGTTAGTTGGGTGCATATAACCTCATTTGTTTGTGATGTTCGACAGATCATACTAGTTTGACAACTAGAGTTATGGTGAAGGCATACTCATGATTTATAGTTCTATTAATCATAGTTCATTCTCCAACCCCGCTTTAGCCTAAAGAAAAAAGACGAATTACAATAGTGACATAGTGGAATAGCAGTGTGGCTACTTGTGTTTTGATTTGAATTTGATTGATATTACTTTTCTCTTGAATGATGAAAAGATTTCTAGGGCTTCACGTTTTGTTGGTGTCTTTACAAAATAGCTTAGGGTGAACTTATGGCAAATGTAATGATAAAGCATTCCATGAGAAGTTTAGAAAATATAGTTGGATTAATATGATGAGGTGCCAACTCCTTGTCTTGTTTCCAGATAGTTTAGTTTCATCTTTAATGAGTTCTGTATGGCAGTTTGGAGGAACTATTCTATTACCTCTTTGAAATGTTCTTTGCTTGTATGCAATGCGTGTTTTAGCCTACCTTGTGAACAGTGTCTACAGTAGATCAGTTCTTTTCATAGTCCAGTGATGAGGAGAATTTCCATTTTTGAAAGGTATCGTCATGACTTTCTCTGTCACGTCTCCTAGTTGGATTCTTTTTTATTGAACTGCTTACTGTTAGGTAGTAGTTATAATGGTGAAGGTTGTTAGGACATCAGAATGTGTAGGTTGTGGTTTTGGGATCATTTGATTGGCTGTTTTGAGAGTCTATTTCGATGGGTAAGCCTTATTTTCCTTCTCCAGATTGCACATACCTCGTCGTCCACTTTTTCCCTGCAACTTCATTTTCTATGGTTCATTTTTTTTTGGTAACAACTGGTAACATTATCATACAACCAAAAAACATTTACATCTTAAAGAGCACCTATTCCTGGAACAGTTATAGTCCTCCAACAAATAGATAAACTAATTACATATTGTTGCAATCTCATTGTTTTGAATGTTTGCACCTGTCCAAGTGATGATCTTGCTCCACATATCTTGTATCCATATTCACTCCTCAAATAGGTGTTTATTTGTCCATAAACTGCTCATCACATAGACAACTCTTTTATCTTCAATTGGGATTTTCAGCTTCAATTTCCCCTCCTATGTAAGCAACCTTCCCTGGACAGCAAGCTACATCAGAACTCTATGTCTTGGCAAGGACGTTGAGTTCCAAACCACCTTAGCAACCCTCAGTTTTGGTCTGTGGCCAATTAATGCTAAATAACTTCTAGTGATGGAGTATGATCCAGATTGTGTTAGTATGTATCTGTCTTGATTATACCAGCCCATTATTTGAAATTTGAGCGCATTGAGTTTCTTCCAGTAGCACTAGGTACCTTGTGATTCCATATAGAAGCATCTTCATTTATATAGATTCCAAAATAGTTGGCCCACTAAGGTTATGTTCCAGCTACTCTTTCTTTTATCTTCAGTCTTCCTTTTCTCTTGAAATGTTGCATTTTTGAAGTTCATATGCCATGTCGTTGCTCGAGAGTAAGTTTTTCATTTATTGCCTTCCTTTACTGTATAGGGAGATAGCTCTGCAATCTGAATCTTTCATTAGAACATGTTGATTTTTTTTAATTTCTTTTGATATAATTGGTAGCGTGTAGCTAAAAAGACGACGAGGAACCATCACAATATGAAATGTTTATTGCAATTCGTACAATGACGGGAATGGAAATTTAGCCCGACACCAAAGTTGCAATACTAAGTTTTTTAGAGAGGATTATTTGTGAAGTTCATTCAGAAATAAAATTTCTATATTGAGGACAGTGTGAGTCCATTGTATTTTTTTAAGTATGTCATCATCATCATCATCATCATCTTCTTCTTCTTCTTCTTCTTCTTGTGCAAGTACGAGGAGTTATTAAATATGTTTTATTTTGAATTCCTTGCTAAGAAATGTTGTTAGATTTTTTTAGTTCTTGATTTCTATTATAGGAATAGGTTGCTCGGAATAAATTTAAATTAATGTTAACAAATGAATCATACAGTGATTTTAGTCGTACAATAAATAGTTCTTACAATTAACTATGATGTCAATTTTATTCAACAGGCTGAACTTCAAAATCGTCAAAATTCTGGGGAAACAACTGATGATGCCTTTAGGGCGGTGTTTGGAAAGGAGAAGCCTGGACGACTTAGGCGCTATGGCAGATCAGTGACAACAAGTTTTCTAAAAGGAGATGAGGAATCTAACAAGCTAAAACCAAAGCATGCTAATGAAATCAGTTCTCTGAAGGAAGAAATGAATGAAAAAATTAAATGAGTGAAATGAGAGAAGAAATGCGATATTTTTTTAGTCAGTTGCTTCAAAACAATCCTGGATATGTTCAAGATATACCAGGGGTTGTTGGATCTAACCTTGTTTCACCCGTTGATTCAAGTAGCGCACAAACTCTAGAAGGCAAGAATATTCCACATTTTTCAGGGTCAACTCATGATCCGATTCTTGAAAAGGTATTCTGTTGGTTCCTTAAGTATATTATCCCTCTGTCCTTTGTTGATGTATCAAATTGTGAAGATAGTTTTCTTGTTCTTCTTGGCTGTTGGTTGATCCTGCACATGAGCAAGATCATTATAGTTTAATTTGTGTTTGTAGTTGTGGCTGATTGGTGTGTGTAGTTGTGGCTAATTGTGGCTGATTTGTGTGTGTAGTTGTGGCTCCAGCTTCCCTGCTAGGATCTTATCTGTGCAGGTATAGAATCAGTGTACATGTTATAGAATTGGTTTATAGAATCAGTTTATATAGTGATGAAAATTCTGAAA
Source organism: Solanum sitiens (assembly GCA_016801875.1). Lineage (NCBI taxonomy): Eukaryota > Viridiplantae > Streptophyta > Magnoliopsida > Solanales > Solanaceae > Solanum > Solanum sitiens. The sequence goes on along the minus strand of JABWTJ010000365.1, from coordinate 151,814 downwards.
AGAGTTGATAACACAACTTTGTCTGTCTTTGTCCCATCTTGTACTTCTGTTATAAAATGTTTCAGCAGTCTAACTTGTGACATACAGTGTGTAACTCTAGTTAACAATTACATATTATGAACTAGTAACACAGTTATCTGCATTCACCCATGTGCTTAGAATAATTCTTTACTGCTAATCATATGAACAAATAAACAACCTGTGAGATGTTTTATATTTTTTTTTAATCATTCACGAAAGATATGAGGTCTCATAAAAGTTTTAATTAATGATCTTGTAGTTTTGATCATCAACTTTACAAGGAGATACCGTGTACGTGTGTGCTTCATTAAAACTTACTTACAAATGTATAACAATATATCTAAGACCTGGTACAACAAAGAAGTCTCGTTATGTCCGGTCCAGTTGACTTAAGTTCTCCTCCGTATCCGTTTAACTCTTAATTGCTAGTTGTGCAAGCCTTAGATTTAATTTGTGATGTTTCCTGTGATTTTTGGTTCAATGGTGTAAGCATATAATTGATGTATGATTCGCTAGTGTTTGGTTTATAAATGTACTGGAATTTATAATTGATGGGTGATTAGCTACTGCTTGGTGTTCTGAAATTTTGAAGGCAGAAATTTGGAAAATACGTGAATGTGCAGAATAAGTATTGGTGTTGTATAATTGTCAGCTTTGCTCTTCTTAAATGTTAAATCCACTTGGTGTTCAGATTTGAACATGAGAACTCATCGCTCTTCTCATACTTTATGACCTTTGCTAAGACTTGACCTGATTAGTTTTCTCCCATTCAAACGGAGGATATCTGTTTTTTCTCACCAGAATAGGTATTGGTACCTCTACCAACCATAGTACCTGTTACTTTTTGCCTTCGCAACATAAATTTAGAACTCATGGTTCTTCTCTTACTTCATTGACCGTTAGACCATTTTGTCGGGGTGTGTCCACTATTATACATTTTTTTGATAATCCAACCATGAATTCTATTTGTCTCCCCCCATAAAGTTAATTCAGGTGATGGTGAAGTGGTTTTTGTGAATGTATCATGACATGGGACCCTTTAGAATACTAGTAGAACAAATAGAGGGTTGTGATAGTTGATATTTAATTATACAACACATGATTTGATTTTTATGTCAAATTATGACTACTTTTGGTTTCTTTAGATGTTGTTTGGTAGAGATTTCTTGTATATGTCCAGATTTTGAATCAAAGAATCATTCTTTGATTGCATAGGTGTGTTAATAAGTTTTTTGTATGTCAAAATTGAGCTGTATTTGTCCTTAATTATGCGATTTGATGTCTGTTTGTATATTAGAAGAAAAGGAAGTTTCAAAGTTTTCAAATTTATGTTAGGTTGGGATAGCTTTGTAAACACATTAGATGTTAATATTGGTTGTTTTGGAGCTGGTAATTATACATGAGAATAAATAAGATTGTTTCTTGTGTAGCTGTTACTTTAAATTTCAGTCGTTGATTTGCTGATTTTCGTAGTTTTTGTAAGGGACTAGAGGTGTTTCCTGTTGTGGTCTTTTAACTTTGAGCACAATATTGTTGTTTGATTCCCGCAAAGTAACAAATTGTAGTACTACAATTTGGTGGTTCTTGTTTTGGCAGGGATTTGGGTGTGAATAGATCTAACACAAATGATAATTAATTTGCCATGGTTCTTTGAGTCATTAATCATTCAGTAGTACAAATAGAAGGTTGTGACAGTTGATATTTAATAGTTCTCTCCAAGCATTTGTGTTGTATAATTATCAGCTTTGCTCTTCCGAAATGGTAGAAATCTATAAAGTGAATTATTGGTCTTGGCAACTTTGTTCTTCAGAAATATCCATAACTTTTTTTAATTTAATATGACCGCATGGGTCCTTTTATTGAACTAATAAAAAATAACTGCAACTTCCTAGAAAGCTAACATTAAAGAAGAAACAAAAATAAAAAATAAATAAACTTGAAATATCAAGAAGTCTGAAATGTTCTCTCATTCTACTTATGATTTGCAAAGATGTGCTCCTTCTGTACGTCGATTAACATTTGGAATGATGAGACAACCAATTGTTAGTATTAAACTTCAAGCCTTCTTCTTTGTTGTCTGTGTTGTTGTAGGCATTAGACTAGTTCCAAATCACATCCATTGGGAAAGCCACTAGCCTCTGGACTTGAGCTGAACATTTTTAATCACCATTTTCTTCTTCTGGGTTTCATATCTGTAATGACCAACTTTGTTCATGTTGTATTTCCTCTTGATTTAGCCCCCATTTGTTACTTGGTCTTGTTTAGAACTATGTAATCTTTCTAATTCTGATTCTGAGGATTGGAATTTTTGATTTATCCGAATTCAATATCTTCCATACTTTGGTGGGGAAATCTTGAAAACTGTGGTAATGGATTGGGTTTTCTTGTTCAGGTGGAGTGCTTGTAACATAGTCCGCTAATTGATTTGCTCTCTTTATGTGTGTAATTTCCATCTGTAATTGTTGCATTGTATTCTTTATTTCTTCCACCTGTTGTACAATTTCCCATGGCACTTTCCACACTTCCTGGATGATGTTCTTTAGTACTAAAGAATCAGTTTCTATTATTGAATTATGTATATATCTTGATAAACAACAATGCACTGCCTTTTGTACTGCTATGGTTTCTGCAAACATTTGGCATTGCAATCTGATTTTAGTAATTGTTGCAATCTGATTTATTTGTTTGTTTTGACTGTTAGTTTCATTTTAAATGTGTAGGGAAATGGAGATGATCAAATTTGAAGGACCGCCACAAGTTAATTTGATCTCATTAAAGTGAATGTGGGTGATGGGTTTTTGAATTATTGTAAATGTTTGAATACATTATCTTGAAGTATTGTAAGGTACATTTTGAACTATTCACGTGTACACATATATTAAGAATATTTCCATGTATGTACACAAGACTATTTTTTGATGTTTATTGCAAATCTATATATTTGAATTACTTATTAACTAATCTGATAGTTGAGATTAATTATTGCAAAACAATATTGGTGTTTTTATATTGTAGAATATAAATATTTTATTATCAAAATAATATTACCACACTTAAAAGTGTAGCCATAGTAGTTTAAATTGTGGTATACACATATACAACGACAACACTTCAAAGTGTTGTCATACATAAGATAGCAAAGGCGACACTTTTAAATTGTGGGCAATATGGAAGAAAAGGCCATGCTTGAAAGTGTAGCTGGTAAGGCAACACTTTTAAGCGTAGCTGCAAAGAATGGCCTTTTTGCCTTTTAGGCTACGCTTTTAAGCGTAGATGATAAGGCAACATTTCTAGGTGTAGTTACAAAAGCGTGACATTTTTACTTTCAGGCTAGCTTTTAAGTGTAGCTGATAAGGCAACACTTCTAAGCATAGCTGCAAAAGCGTGGCCTTTTTGCTTTTTAGGCTATGCTTTTAAGTGTAGATAATAAGGCAACACGTGAAAAGTGTTGCCTAAACTCTAATGTAACACCTCATTCGGCCACCCCCAGAAAAGTTTGGCTGAAAGTCAGAATATGTGGTCTTTTACCAAAGGCCACACTTTTTGCTAGTTTAGGTTACACTTTACTGTGGTGGTCGTAGGCCTAAAATGTTGTAGTGATAGTACATGCATTGTACTAATTCCATACAGTTTTTCTATATCTAAAGTTTTAGGTGAAAGGTGAAAGGCGTCTTGAAGAAAAGCTTGGAAACTAGGACTCTTTCAAGCAAAGTTGGGGTATCTCCTTATTTGATTTGAGGAGATTACTATCTTTAGATTCCTTTCATCCAAAATATTGTAGTATACTAAGTATTTCTATATTTCGATTGTATGGGTCGTGTCCCAAGTATTCTTGAGTCTATGATTGGCGTATGTTGAGACATAGTATTTCCTATTGTTTTATATGAAATACGTTTGAGATATTACTCATGTAAAGTTTTAATTCGACACTACTTTTCATACATATAAGCAATGAATGATGTCTATGGGCTTGTACAAGACCTCCGAGAGGTCAAGTACGTCGTTTCACCATTCAAGGGAATGCCATATCTTCTAGGGTGTGCTCTCATGTCGTTATAGGTTTAGGGTTTAGGGTATAGGGTTTATGTTTAGGGTAAAGGTTATGGTAAGATTAGGGTTAGGGTTTAGGACTTTTATAGGTTTTTGTATTTGTGTATGATTAATGGTTTAATATCTATGGTTTAGTGAGTAATGTTTGGATATTCGTATTTTTGTCTTGTGGTTTAGGGTTTAGGGTTTAGGGTTAGGGTTTGGATTTTTTTTAGGTTTTAGGGTTTCGGGCTTAGGATTTGTGGGTTATTAATCGATGGTTTAGTGTTAATGTTTGTGTTTTGTTGTTTTGGGGTTGGGGTTTAGCATCTTTGATTTAGGGTTAGGGTTAGGGTTATGGTCTATATTTTTTTTAGGTTTTAGGGTTAGGGTTTTAGGATTTGATTTTTAATATCTATGGTTTAGTATTTAATGTTTGAGTTTTTGTATTTTGGGATTGGGATTAAGGGTTTACGATTTAGGGTTAGGGTTAGGGTTACATTCAAGGTTAGGGTTAAAGACAGGATTTAGGGTTTTTTAAGGTTTTAGGTTTTGGTGTTGAGGATTTGAGGTTTAAAATTTTTGGTTTAGTGTTTAATGTTTGGGTTTTGGTATTTTGTGCTACGGGTTTAGGGTTTTTGTTTATGGTTAAGGTTAGAATTAGGGGTTAAAGATCAAAACAAATCTCTAGTCACTTTTGTATGTATGTCACTATGTGTTGTAAATTTTAATGAGTCTTTTTTGGGTTCTCATATGATATTCTATTGGTATTTGTTTAATTTGAGTTACGGTAAGGGTTTAGGTTTTATTTTAGGTTTTAAGATTTGATGTTTAAAATCCATGGTTTACTGTTTAATGTTTGGATATTCGTATTTTTGTCTTCGAGTTTAGTGTTTAGGGTTAGGGGTTAGTGGTTAGGGTTTATTTAGGTTTTAGGGCTTAGATTTTAGCATTTGTGCTTAGTATCTATGGTATAGTGTTTAATGTTTGGGTTTTGGTATTTGGGGCTTGGGGTTTAGGGTTTAGTGATAAGTTTAGGGTTATTGTTTAGTTGTTTTTAGGTTTTAGGGTTTAGGGTTTAGGATTTGAGGTTTAATATCTATGGTTTATTTTTTAATGTTTGGACTTTTGGTATTTTGGACTTTATTTTTTGGCATACCCTGGTTGGAGGGTATTGGTATTTTGGACTTGGGGCATATGGTTTAGTGATTAGGGTGTAGGGTTTAAGCTTAGGGTTAGGTTAGGGCTTGGGTTTTTTTAGGTTTTAATGTTTTGGAATTGAGGTTAAATATGTATGGTTTAGTTTTTAATGTTTATTATTTGGTATTTTGTGTTTAGGGTTTAGGATTAGGGTTTAGTGTTTTTTATATGTTTTTGGGCTTGGGTTTTAGGATTTGAGGTTTAATATTTGTGCTTTAGTATTTAATGTTTGGTTTTTGTACTTTTGTATTGGTGTTTAGGGATTAGGGTTAGGGTTAGGGTTAGGGTTAGGGTTTAGGGTTTAGGATTTAGGGTTTAAGGTTTAGGATTTGAGGTTTAATATCAGTTTTATTGTTTAAAGTTTAGGTTTTGATATTTTTGTCTTTGGGTTTAGGGTTTAGGGTTATGATTAGGGTTTCTCTTTATTTAGGTTTTATTGTTTGGGGTTTATAATTTGAGGTTTAATATCTATGGTTTAGTTTTAAATGTTTGCATTTTGGTATTTGTCGCTTGGGGTTTAGGATTTAGGGTTTAAGGTTAGGGTTAGGGTTATGGTTTAGATTTTTTAGGTTTTACGGTTTAGGGTTTAGGATTTGAGGTATAATATCTATGGTTTAATGTTTAATGCTTGGGTTTTTGTCACATCCGGGTTTGCCCCCCAGACGTAACCGGCGTCGTCGTCCTCTTTGAGGACTAAGACAAGCCTCTTAGCCTCGTCATAGCATTCATCGATTAAAAATGTGAAGGAATTTAAAACTTTTTATCTATAACTACTCGGAGGTTTACATAGACCTCTACATACACATAGTCATATTTATATCAAGTATACATAGACTTGTTCATATACGAAGATTACATAGTCTTCTACTTTTATTTCACACATTTATAAATAGAGAAGTAATAGTCATAAAAGCCGTCTCATCTCATAAATCATCTATCAAAGACAACAAATCTTGGGCATAGCCCTACATCAATACAAGAAGCCACATATAGGCCATATACAACATCGTCTCAAATGAGTAAATGAGTCAAAACAGAATTATAGTAACTAAGTAACATAGGAGTAAGATGACGGCAACGCCCTCGGGAGAATAAGGACCTACCACTTGGATGGTTAGAGATCCAAGTCTTCCTTTCCAGCAATTCGGAGCAAGATCAACGACCCAAACCTAAAATGTTTGGGAAAAGGGAAATAAATGGGGTTAGTACTCCACATGTACTAAGTATGGAACCACATATACAATTACCAATCAAATATACTTACAAAGGGACATCTAAGAAAATCATTATAAAACATGTATACCAATGAAGCATAGTAAAGCAAAACATACTAAATATACCCTTCATAAAGTCACAAGTGCAATGATCAAGTAAATTCCCATAACTCTTACTTAATCAAGTAACTTATCAAGACTACAATTAGCAATCAACCTTACCTAACATACTCTTCCATTTCATGAAAACATTCTTCTTTAATCAAAACCAACAACCTTATACTCATAAGCATGTTATTCAATGTACAAAGTCATTTACATTACATCAATACTTTACATACATAATATTGACCTCTCAAAGCTCCCATCAAGGCCAACTAGTGCAAGGCTTAAGTAGAGTCCCATACCCCTACCTAAGCTATAGCCAAACCCTTTCAAGTTACTTCAATTAGTCTATATCTTATTCATTCATTTTAGTTTAGGGAAACCATGCCTTAACCGACATAGACCACATGAGCAAATGTGGAATCCGGTGTCATGAAACCTTACACCGATGGAAGGTGGTCTACCGGCCAAAGTAGAACCTAACGTAAACGTAGCTATCTAGGTGGATCCACTAGATAGTATCCTATGGTGGCAACATAGTTCAAGAACTAAGAGGTAGATATCCCTATTCATACCATTAAGTAAAGTGGGCCGCTCCTCATGGGAATCCCTTAAATGACATGTCCCATAAACAAGGGAGTTAACATCGCATGGGCAACTTTAGGATGATTCTTTCCTTCTATGGATAAGTCATCACCTCCCATTGTCAAGTTCGCTCGGTGCTAAGCTAAATCCCCATTTAGAGAAGTCTATAATTCTTTATTAATCTTCTCAATTAGTTTAGATAGTAGGGTCAAACCCTTGTATATTCATCATCATAGCTCAATCAGAATTGTATGATAAATAATCCTTTCATTAACAATTCATATAGGTGAAGTTAGCCCTTACACATCTCATCACAATAGGGCACATCTTTACATAACAACTTCCCTATATCATGTACTCCTAGGCAACCTCACAACCAACCTAAGCATTTCAATTCAATCATCATACCAACCTATAACCTTAAACAAGGTATACTTCAACACAACCTTATCACTTGATGACAAATAATTCACAATTTGAAGTAAGGATTAGGATAATCAAGACTTACCAATACTTTTCTATAGTTCAACAATAAGGGCCTTACCATCAACCCATAGACCAACCCAATTTGGGTCATCATACAAATGTAATTCAATAGTCAACATAAGAACTAATTTAAGAGAGAGCATTAAACCACAAAGCAATACTAAATCAAAGCTTGGTAACATGATATCAAAGTCTATCTTCTTACCCTATATTCTATACTCAAGAATTAGGCATGAAGAACTTCCATTCATTACAATATACTCATGATCAATGCAATAACAACCATTAAAGATGATTTAAACAATAATTAGATCAATTACATCAATCCAACCCAAATTCATATCAATCCCAATACCTAGGGTTAAGGGTTAGGGTCATTTCCCACAATCTAGACCAAACCACATACATTCATCATAATCAAGCTACAATACATGATAATCTATTCATTATAACCCAAAGAATACATAAACAACTTAATTCATAACAACAAACTCGAAATTGGATGAAACCCATATGAAACTCAACTTTTGGAAAATCTTTGAAGGAGACCTTTGAGGAAAGAAGTCTCAAAGGTGAATTAGATCCCATACCTTAAGGTTTTATGACGTTTTGATGGTGAATTTCGTGCTAAATCAGCCCCCAATGATCTCCCCAAGTTGTTCTCCAATGGAGTCTTCCAATAGAGAGAGAAAGTAGAGAGAAGGAAGAGAGTTTTGTTTGGAGAATTGTGATTAGGTTAATGAAGGTTGGGTATTTATAGTGGGGTCTTAAGTTACTTAATTATTCTTCCCTTAACCCCCTAATTACCCCTAAGATACTTAATAAAGTAATTAACTAAAAGTTAAATCCCTGAAAACACTACAGGCCCTCCACGATGACTCCCCGCCGACGGGCCGTCGTGGGCGTGACGGACAGGCCCTCCTCCGTCCTGCACGTCCGTCGCGCTGGTCAGAGACTGTGCAAGCGGAGGCTTTCGTCCCAGCATCTAAGGCTGGCACGACGGTGGCCTCGACGCCCCGTCGCGCCTGTGATGCCCCGTCATTGGGTCCATCGTGGCCTACTGTCCCAAGGGTCCTCCTCGAGGGCCCTTAGTTGATCCTCGGAGAGTCGTACCCTGACTTTTCCAACATGAAACCATCCCACACTATGTGTTACACCTATTGTTACAAACTTTTACTAAATTCCGACTCTTTAACTTGATCAAACTAAAAGGACACTCTAGCCCTCTTATGAACCAACTTACCGGATATTATGAACGTTTTGGTTCCAAAACACTTCAACGACTCCATCTACGCCTAATTTGGCCAGGATCAATAGTTTAGACCTTAAGGAGCCTGTTTAAGTCCTACCACATGACTTTGGGATTTCGAAATGTTACAGTTTTTGTATTTTGGTCTTTTTTCTTTTTTTTTTGGGTCGACAACATGGTTATAGTTTCGGTTTTTTAGGGTTTAGGGTTTAGGATTTGAGGTTTAATATCAATGATTTAGTGTTTAATGTCTACGTTTTGATATTTTAGGCTTGGGCAATAGGGTTTAGGGTTTAAGGGTGAGGGTGAGGGTGAGGGCTAGAGAAGGTTTAGGTTTTTTTAGGGTCTGGGGTTTAGAATTTGATGTTTAATATGTACGGTTTAGTGTTTCAAGTTTGGGGTTTGACATTTTTGGCTTGGGTTTAAAATTTAGGGTTTAGGGTTAGGTTAAGTGATAGGGTTTAGGTTCTTTTAGGTTTTAGGGTTGGGGGTTTAGGATTTAGGGTTTCATATCTATGGTTTATTGTTTAATGTTTGGGTTTTGGTATTTTGGGTTTGTGATTTAGGGTTTAGGGTTAGGGTAACGAATAGGGTTAGTGTTAGGGTTTGGGTAAGGGATAGAGTTAGGTTTAGGGTTTAGGTTTTTCTTAAGGTTTTAGGTTTTTGGGTTTTGGATTTGTGGTTTAAAATCTGTGGTTTAGTTTTTAATGTTTGGGTTTTGGTATTTTGGGATTGGGGTTTAGAGTTTATGCTTTTGGGTTAGGGTTAGGGTTATGGTTGAGGATAGGGTTAGGGTTAGGGTTTATGGTTTTTTTAGGTTTTAGGATTTGTGGTTAAGGATTTGAGGTTTAAAATCTTTGGTTTCGTTTTTAATGTTTGGGTTTCCGTATTTTGGAGGGTTTATGGTTTTGGGTTTTGGGTTTAGGATTAGGGTTAGGGTTAGGGTGTAGGTTGTTTTTAGGTTTTAGGGTTTTGGTTTAGAATTTGAGGTTTAATATCTATGGTTTAGTGTTTAATGTTAAGATTTTGGTATTCTAGCCTTTGGACTTAGGGTTTAGGGTTTAGGGTTTAGTGTAGGGTTAGGAATAGGGTTCGGGTTCGGGTTTAGGGTTTTTTAAGGTTTTATGTTTTGGGGTTAAGTATTTTTGGTTTAAAATCTATGGTTTAGTGTTTAATGTTTGTGTTTTGGTATTTTGGGTTTATGGTTTAGGGTTACGGTTAGGGTAAAGGTTAAGGTTACGTTTAGGGTTTATGGTTTTTTAAAGGTTTTAAGGTTTGTGGTTTAGGATATGAGGTTTAAATATATGGTTTATTGTTTAATGTTTGGGTTTTTGTATATTGGACTTAGGATTTATTGTTGGGGTTTAATTTAGGGTGTAGGTTTTTTAGGTTTTACGGTTTTGGGTTTAGCATTTGAGGTTTAGTGTTTAATGTTTGGTTTTTGGTATTTTGGGCTTGGGGTTTCGAGTTTACGATTCAGGGTCAGGGTTAGGGTTAGGGTTAGGGTTTATAACACCTCCAAGAATGACATAGGTGAAACTAGGTCCTAATGTGTGTCTCATGAAGTCTTGAAGTCCTAAGATGGTTTAAAATGACGTTTGAGGTAGTGTCTCAAGATTTTGGTGAAGTTTGAAGTCAAACGTCAAAGGACGACCAAGACGTTCGACGACTAGTCACGTATGTGCCTTATGCGTTTTCATGTGCTTATGTGTGAGTAATGAGTTGATTAGGTCCTTATATGGTTGATGATAGTGTTTAGATTCAGCATGTTGATTTTGGTAAGGTTTAGAGGTAAAACGTCCAAGAACGTCATGTGACGTTCGAAAGATAGCCTTTGGACGTTCTTGTGATTTTGGATGTGTTTGAGCATGTTGCGTGGCTTGTTTGATGTTGTAATTTTTTGGAGATGTTCCTAATACCTAGACGTGCGTGCTTAGAGGTTAAACGTCCGGGTATGAATCCACCTAGGACCCACAAGAGGCCCTAGAAGGAGGACCCCATCTTGGAGCTCAACATTGCTAGGCAGTAGCAATCGGCATCCCCAAACGACGACCAGTCGACCAGACGACCGCCCGTCGATGGGTGGCGTCAATGGAGACATGTAGTATGCAGGTTTTGGATCTGCATAAGCAACCAACGAGCCCCATGGACGGGCCGTGGTCTCACCAACAGACCATCGATGCTGGGCATCGATGGTGCTGCAATTTTCTGCCAGCTTTCTGTTAAGACTTGGTGGTTTTTAGGAAATTCACCCGATGTCTTATAAAATAGCAGGACGGTTGTTTTAGGTGTTTATGTGTATTTTAAGAGTATATAAGTCATTAAACTTTCATTTAAACCCTAGAACATAGATCAAAACCCTTTCCCTCCCAAAGTTTCTCCAAAAACCTCCATGATAGCTCAAGGTGAAGATGGAGATTAAATATGAATCTTCAATGGAGTTTCTTGTTCAATTATCATTGGGTTCTTCAAATAAGTTATGGGAGTCCTTCTATCTAAGGTTTTGTATCACCATAGAGCCAATTTCAAAGATGATTTTCAAAGATTTCAGAAAGACTAAAAGTTGAATTTTCACTAAGTCTTGGGTTCTTGCATGAAACATTTTCAAAAATTAAGATATGATATTATTGATGTATAATTGATGTTTTACAATGAAATTCTCCATGAACCCTTTACCTTATCAAATCTGTCAATTTGACTAAAATATGGGTTATGTGATCATGCTTTGATATTTATGAATTCATGTGTAGATTGTTATGGGCTTTTGATTTATTATAGATTATGATTGTATGGTTTATAGGCTGTTTAAATTTGATCAATTGAGTATTATATATTCTTAGATCCATTGTATATTAATCATATTGAATTGATATTGACTTAATGCTGATGAATTCTATTGTATTTTTCTATGGACTATTGAATGATGTAAGGATTGTATTAAATCGATGTATAGGTTGTCTTAGATTGATAAATCTATATTGAATTGACATAGATTAATTGAGTATCATGGCTATTGAATTGAATTTATGTTCATGTCCATGGGTAAGGGCCTTATGGTATTGAATTGGATGATTTAGCTTTGGATTGAATTGTTTAGAATGGATTGGTGGTACGCTGCCCTAATTCTCTTTATTTAATGTAATGTAGTTCTTGAATTATGCAATGATTTGTATGGTCCACTTATGGTGGCGGTGGTATGTGAATGATGTGGCCCTGTCAGCGTTACTTTATGTGTTTTGATGATCATTGCATTATCGGAAAACTTACTTGATATACTATGATGCTTTGTGTAGTTATTTATGTGAATTATGATCATATCTATCTACATATAAGTGATGTGAAAGTATGTGTTTCTCTTATTGATATTAGTTGATAATGTTAGACTATGACTATGTCCTTATGTGTGTAGTCTTAGAGTTGATGCATGATTGTTCCTACTTGACTATATGAGTCTATGATGGTTATATATATGATGATACAATAGTGTATAGGATGACTTAATGATGATAATACTTATTCCCATGTGCTTCTAGAATGACTTTTAATATGTGCTAAAGAGAAGAATGTTGTCACATCCCGAGACCACACCCTAGAAGTTAGGGTACAATCTTGGATTGCGACCGGCGTACTCGACCTCTCGGATGTCTCATACAAGACCTTCATATCATTCATCGCATATACATAATGAAAGGTAGTGCGGAATTAAAACTTTTCGTAAAACAATATCGTAGTCTTTAAAATTTCTTTCATATAGAAGTAATAGGAAATAATCGACAAGAGGCTACATCTAGCTGAAAATTTCGGGTAGGGTAGGCTTGGAGTCAGAAGTCCTATTCATCCCAACCAAATAAGCACTTTTGCAAAGTTCACCTTCCCGCGGTCAAAACAAGACTTACGGATAACAATCAGACCTTACCAGGGACAGGGACCAGACTATAGAGCCTAATTAAAAAGAATTCTGGCTTGCTTTTTCAATTCACATCTATGAGCTAACCTTCAAGGTCAGATAGTGCTACAGTGAACATCAATCCACTATCTAGCTCAAAATTATCCTCACGAACTACAGTCTCAATCTCATCATCATAAGACACAAGAATACTTTGGGACACGGCCCATACGAATTAGAAAACATACTACTATATAGTCTATTATAATACTTCATAAACGAAACATAAAAGACATATATGCCATCGAGTCAAGTGAGGATATACATTAACTTCTCTTGAACGATCTTCTAGTCCAAGACTTCTTCCCAAAGCTCTTCACCTACCAAGAACTATATAGATAGATAAGAGCATGGAATTAGTACAATCACATGTACTAAGTATTGGTTATGCATAAAAATAATGAAAATGGACATTTATTGGAAATATGCATCTTTTCATTTAAATAACATAATATCATCGTAAGAACAACATTTAACAACTTAGAATCACATAAGAAAACATTTAAAACCAATTAACATATTTTAGAGCTCACTTTACAGTGAACTCAATTCACTGTAAAGTGAAGTACCTCACTGTTATAGTGAATTCTTCTAATTTCGTACTAAGCATCTTCTAGCATGTAGTCTTATCACTAAAACTATTCTAAGATTCACTTAAGTCACACAAAGAGATACCTCCCATACACCCTCTATAGATGTGCCTAAACGATCCTCAATATTACTCATAATGAGACACATACACACCTACAATACACCAACATACAAGACATACATAAGATGACAATCTCCCCTACCAAGGCTATCAAAAGACTTACTTAAGTATTCCTATAAGAGAACGCCCATACACACTCTTCAAGGCTACCTAAATAATCCTTAAGACTTTCTAAGTTTAGATCATGTCAAACATGACAAGCAACTTCCCCAACAAGAGTCATTCTCAAGACTTCCATAGATAAGACATGAAGAGATCATCCTTTATGCCCTCTTCACACTTTAACTAAGGAATCCTTAAGTCACTTTAGATTAGGTACTTATTCATTTACATACTTTATATCATTAAGTTATTAGTTCATTAGTTCATTTAAGAGACATGCATCACATAAAGGACATTCAAATAATGGTCTTAGACAAGACCTAGGTACTCTAACTAACATCTTCAAAGTCTATTGTGCAATGTTTAGACAGCGTCCTATACCACCACCTAAACCTTATAGAACTTCTCTAATGCTAATAGGTATCCCATATGATGAGAATAGGCAATAACCGACATAGACCATGGTAATCATAAAATCCAGAGTTCTATCCTACTCCGATAAGGTTGTTCTACTTGCCAATGGTAGAACTTAGACACATCGCTGGTAGGCACATGGTTAAGGAAATATGAAGGGCATGCTTTGTAATATAGTCTCATTCTTTAACTATAACTACTTTCCTTACCATACTCACTCGGTGCTAGCCTTCGTTCTCATAGATTAATTTACATTAATGTCATACAAATGGGTCCCATATCAAGTTCATGACCCAATTACATTTACCCTACCAAAACAAGGTCCACTAGGGCTATCTCCCTATGACGACAAGAAGGTCATCATGACTTTTCTAAGGATGGATATGATGCCGTTCCAGCCAATTAACCTTAAGTCTATCATTCATTACATGAAGGATACCATCACGACTTTCAACTTCAAGTTTCATGACCTTACCACTTGGTTAAAGGTTTCACAAAAAGGACCCCTTATCATCATTCAAGGTCTCACCTATCATTCATTATTTCAAGACTAAGACTCTTTAGGTTCCTATGTCAAGACATCACATATTAATATTCAAACAAGTATCAAGTAAGGGACACAAGTCTACCTAAACAAGACACCACATACTTCATTTTAGCAAATATAACGTACATTATTTAGACACTTAATAATGACCCTTAACATCATTTAATCAATATATTTATTACCTTAACATCATATACATAACCATTATAGACTCATATAGCCAAGTTAGGAACAACCATATATCAACTCTAGGACTACACACTTAACACATAGTAATAGCATAACATGATTTCCTATATAACATCTATAGACTAACACATACTTTCATATGTAAGTAGATATGATCATACATCACCCAATAAACTACACAAATAGACATATAAATTCAGGTAGTGCCGACAAGGTCATGATCATCAATATACTTAAAATAACGCCGACAAGGCCACATCAATTCACATAACACCGCCACCATAAGTGGACCAAACCAATCACAACATAATTGAAGTCTAATAAAAATAAAATAAGAATAAATAGGGAAGCTTACCACCACTTCATCATCAACACTTCAAGCCAATGCCAAATCATCCATTTCAATATCATAAGGCCCTTACCCATGGCCATGAACATCACTTGAATACATAAACTACAATACTCAATGAAATCTAAACCAATTCAATATAAATTCAACCATATAAGACCAATTAGATAACAATTGAATACAATTCTTATATCATTAGAAAGCCCATAAGAAAGTACACATTAATTCATAAACATTAGACCAATATCAAGTAACCCATAAATTAGTCAAAAACTAGGGTTCATCAATTACATGGCTTCGTAGGTTAATTCAGTTAAAATCACCTTAATAACCACAATTAAATCACTAAACAATGATTAAAAAACCATTAACGCAAGAACCCATGGTAGATCATGAAATAGGTCAAGTTCAACTTCGAAAACTTTTGAAAACATCTTTGAAAGTTGGGCTCCTTGATGAAACGAGTTTTAAGGATCAAAAGTCATACCTCAATGAAGCTAATTCTTCAATTTTATGAAGAATCTCCACTCAATTCGTCACACCAAGATCTTCCTTGACTTTGGACTTCAATGGAGTCTTAAGGAACTTCTAAGGGATTTTGGGGTTTTGATTTTGAAGAATGAAATCTTCTAAGTGTTAAAGACTTATATACACACTTAAAATACCCTAAATACCGTTAAGGAACCTCCAAACCTCTTATTATGAAGTGGGATGAAATTACAAGTTCACCTCTCACTTACAGTGAACTGCACGCAGGGAGGCAGTCCACCAACGGTTGGCAGTCGATGGACCGTTTGCCCACAAATGGATCGTCCTGTCCTTCCGGTTGTTGGTTCGGAGACTTGCCATGGTTATCCTCCCTCCCAATACTAAATCCCCACCAACGGCACCCATCTACGGGGAGTCTATTGGCCCACGAGGCGTTGATGCCTCTGTCGTTTGGGGATGCTTTTGACAGTCTTTACACCAAGTTTTGGGTCCTTCCTCAAGGACCGTTGGATTGTCCTTGGGGATGTTTGCCCGGACGTTTCCAACCCAAAAATGCTTGTATATGAGTGTAGGACCTCTCACATGAATTTCACCCAAAATGAACACGTAAAACTAAACGAAACATGCCTAGACACACAAGGTCATTTCAAGGATCATCTTTCGAACGTCATGGACATTCTTGAGTGTTTGACCTCCAAACTTCTCGAAATTTGACACACTGCATATATACACCATTTAAACTATTTAAGGACTATAAAAACTCATGAATCACACATAAACACATAGAACCACATATGAGGCACTTAGGTGACATAGTCTTCGAACGTCTTGGTCGTCCCTTGATGTTTGACATCCAATGCACCTAATACTTTAGACACTGACTCAATACCATTTAATAGACCTATTTAGGACATATACCACCTTTATAACTATGTTAGGCTCTAGTTCACCTATGTCATTTTCGGGATCTTACATCCTCCCCCACTTGGACAACATTCGTCCTCGAATGACCCTTGTCACTCTCCGAACACTTCCAAGAATAGATAATTAAACTAGAAGCACATAACCAAACCATATAAAACATTATCATGGAGAAAACATCAATTTCAAATAATAATGAGAATCACAACACAACAAGAAACTATAATAACTTCTATAACTCATTATGCTACAAAACTCACATGCTTCTTTCCAAATAGTGAAAACTCATTTTATATTCATTTTTATACTGATACACATAAGTTCTAACCACATTACAACAATTTTAGACCAAAGAATCAATTAGTCACATTTTCAAAAAATTTACAGTGAACCTGCCAAGCTACAATATTTAGGCCAATTAATCAAAAATGCAATTTTAAGCAATTCATGATATAGACATGCTAATACGCAAGCTACAGTAATTTAGGCCAATTAATCAAAAATGCAATTTTAAGCAATTCATGATATAGACATGCTAATACGCAAGGTAACATCATATAAACATCTTTTTACAACTTGCTCAAAGCTCAATAAAATACACAATGCAAGAAGTTAATGAAATTCAATATCAACCGAACTCCTAAACATCATGCACATGCAACAAACTAGCACATCTACCTAGCACTACTCATCCATTTAGAAGGAATCCATATCAAAATAAGAGAAAGACAAGGACTTACCAATATCATCATCACTCTCATCCGGCTTCTCACCTCTAGTCCGGAGTGCATATAAATTCCTTTTTGTTGGAGCATCATCCTTTGGAACAATAGGATCAAATTTCTTACCCTCTCTTCCTCTAGAAGCAATGTTAGGACAATCTCTTACTTTGTACCCATCCTTTACACATCCATAACAAATACCGGCACCCACTAGACACTCACCAAAATGTTTCTTACCGCAAGTGGCACATGTAGGTTTGCCATCTTTGGAACTACCTCGTTTGTCAAGCTTCACCTTAGCACTCCTAGATTCTTCTTGAGTGTGAACCCTCTTTTGGGAATTAGGTTACACTTGATCACTAGCAACACTCCTTTTCAAATTCCTTGACATCCTCCTACGTTTTGATTCTTCAATTGATTGTGCATACACCACGAGTCTAGCTAAGGTCATATCATCATGTATCATAGCTGTACGACATTCCTCCATCACTAAGTCGTCTACACCCGTCACAAAGCGACTCATTTCATCCCTTGTATTAGACACTTGAGATGGTGCATATCTAGACAAAGTTGAGAACTTCAAAGATTATTCCTCAACACGCATATTGACTTGCTTGAGATTGATACACTCCTCTACTTTTACCTCTTTCCTCTCACGGGGAAAGTACTTGCCTAGAAAAGCTTCCTTGATTTCTTCCCACTTAATAGGATCCGACTCCACTGGCCTATTATCCTTCCATTGAGCGTACCAAATTTGAAACAAATCTCTCAATTGATACGAAGCCAACTCTGTCTTCTCCCTAGATGTAACCATCATAGCACTCAATACCTTTTACACACCACCAAGGAAATCTTAGGGATCCTCATCTACCTTAGAGCCAAGAAAGATTGGAGGATTCAACCTCAAAAAGTCTCTCAACCTAGAGGTGATAGTGCTCTCCCCAACCCTAGGAAACATACTCAAATTAGCTTGAGTAGTTATGGCTCGGGCTATAGGAAGCAAAGCATCTCTAATTTCCCTAATAGACATCTCCAGAACCTTATTACCTCCTTCCACATTAGGGGCATGATCACCATGAGGAGGCATCTGAGCACCTTGGACACCTTGACCAACTTGAAGAACTTGCTCAACTTGAGGAGGAATCTCCTCATTCAACCTCTCCTCTTCCAACCTTCTAGCGGCCATCCTTCAAGTATTCATCTCCTAGAAACAGAAGGAAACACATTTAGAAGGATACTAATAACATTACTCTACTGCACGACATAGGAGTAGAAAAGAAGGAAAACTCTATCGTCCTATAGCCTCTCGCCCATAGATGTGTCGTAACTCACACCGATGGTCAAGACTCTACTAGACATGACTTGATGAGACTTTTTGATTCCTAAGACTACTTTCACCAACCTATGCTCTGATATCAAGCTTTTTCACATCCCGAGACCACACCCTAGAAGTTAGGGATACAATCTTGTATTGCGACCGGCATACTCGACCTCTTGGAGGTCTCATACAAGATCTTCATATCATTCATCGCAAATAGATAATGAAAAGTAGTGTCACAAAACAATACCATAGTCGTTTAAATTCTTTCATATAGAAGTAATAGGAAATACTAAGTCTCAATCTCATCATCTTTGAAACAAGAATACTTGGGACGTGGCCAATACGAATTAGAAAACATACTACTATATAGTCTATTACAATACTTCATAAACAAAACATACTAGACATATATGCCCTCTAGTCCAGTGAGGACACACATCAACTTCTCTTCAACGATCTTCTAGTCCGAGACTTCTTCCCAAAGCTCTTCACCTACCAAGAACTATATAGATAGATAAAAACATGGAATTAGTACAACCACATGTACTAAGTATGACTTATGCATAAAATCATGAAAATGGACATTTAATGGAAATATGCATAATTACATTTATATATCATAATATCATCGTAAGAACAACATTTAACACCATAGAATCACATAGGAAAACATTTAAAACCAATTAACATATTTTAAAGCTCACTTTACAGTGAACTCAGTTCACTGTACTGTGAAGTAACTCATTGTTACAGTCAATTCTTCTAATTTCGTACTAAGCATCTTCTAGCATGTAGTCTTGTCACTAAAGCTATCCTAAGATTCACTTAGGTCACACAAAGAGAGATCGCCCATACACCCTCTATAGATGTGCCTAAACGATCCTCAAGATTACTCATAATGAGACAAATACTCACCTACAATACACCAACATACAAAACATACACAATATGACAATCTCCCCTACCAAGGCTATCAAAAGACTTACTTAAGTATTCCTAGAAGAGAACGCCCATACACCCTCTTCAAGGATGCCTAAATAATCTTTAAGACTTCCTAAGTTTAGATCATGTCAAACATAAAATGCAACTTCCCTAACTAGAGTCATTCTCAAGACTTCCATAGATAAGACATGAAGAGATCATCCTTTATGCCCTCTTCACACTTTAACTAAAGAATCCTTAAGTCACTTTAGCTTAGGTACTTATTCATTTACATACTTTATATCATTAAGTCATTAGTTCATTAGTTGTTTTGAGAGACATGCATCACATAAAGGACATTCAAATAATGGTCTTAGACAAGACCTAGGTACTCTTACTAACATCTTCAAAGCCTATTGTGCAATGTTTAGATAGCGTCCCATACCACCACCTAAACCTCATAGAACTTCTCTAATGCTAATAGGTATCCCATATGATGAGAATAGGCAATAACCGACATAGACCATTGTAGCAAAGCATGGAATCCGGAGTTCTATCCTACTCGGATGAGGTTGTTCTATTTGCCAATGGTAGAACTTAGACATATCCCATGTAGGCACATGGTTAAGGAAATATAAAGGGCATGCTTTGTAATCTAGTATCATTATTTAACTAGAATTACTTCCCTTACCATACTCACTCGGTGCTAGCCTTCGTTCTCAGAGATTTATTTACATTAAGATTCATACAAATGGGTCCCATATCAAGTTCATGACCCAATTACATTTACCCAACCAAAGCAAGGTCCACTAGGGCTATATCACTATGGCGACAAGAAGGTCATCATGACATTCCTAAGGATCGATATGATTTCGTTCCATCCAATCAACCTTAAGTCCATCATTCATTACATGAAGGATACCATCACGGCTTTCGACTTCAAGTTTCATGAACTTACCACTTGGAGCAAGGTTTCACATAAAGCACTCCCGTATCATCATTCAAGGTCTCACCTATCATTCCTTCTTTCAATACTAAGACTCTTTAGGTTCCTAAGTCAAGACATCATATATTCATATGCAAACAAGCATCAAGTATGGGACACAAGTATACCTAAACAAGACACCACATACTTCATTTTAGCACATATAACATACATTCTTTAGACACTTAATAATTACCCTTAACATCATATAATTAATCTATTCATTACCTTAACATCATCTACATAGCCATTATAGACTCATATAGCCAATTTAGGAACAAACATATATCAACTCTAAGACTACACACTTAACACATAGTCATAGCATAACATGATTTCCTATATAGCATCTATAGACTAACACATACTTTCACATGTAAGTAGATATGATCATACATCACCTAATCAACTACACAAATAGCCATATAACTTCAAGTAGTGCCGGCAAGGCCATGATCATCAATATACTTAAAATAACGCCGACAAGGCCACATCAATTCACATAACACCGCCACCATAAGTGGACCAAACCAATCACAACATAATTGAAGTCTAATTAAAATTAAATAAGAATAAATAGGAAAGCTTACCACCACTTCATCATCAACACTTCAAGCCAATGTCAAATCATCCATTTCAATATCATAAGGCCCTTACCCATGGCCATGAACATCAATTCAATACATAAACTATAATACTCAATGAAATCTAAACCAATTCAATATAGATTCAACAATATAAGACCAATTAGATAACAATTGAATACAATTATTATATCATTAGAAAACCCAAAAGAAACTAGACATTAATTCATAAATATTAGACCAATATCAAGTAACCCAAAAATTAGTCAAAAAGTAGGGTTCATCAATTACATGGGCTCATAGGCTAATTGACTTAAAATAACCTTAATAACAACAATTCAATCACTAAACAATGATTAAAAACCATTAATGCAAGAACCCATGGTAGATCATGAAATAGGTCAAGTTCAACTTTGAAAACGTTAGAAAACATTTTTGAAAGTTGCGCTCCTTGATGAAACCAGTTTCAAGGATCAAAATTCATACCTCAATGAAGCTAATTCTTCAATTTGAAAGTTGGGCTCCTTGGGGTTTTGATTTTTAAGAATGAAATCTTCTAAGTGTTAAAGACTTATATACACACTTAAAATACCCTAAGTACCCTTAAGGAACCTCCAAACCTCTTATTTGGAAGTGGGGTGAAATTACGAGTTCACCCCTCACTTATAGTGAACTGCACACAGGGAGGCAGTCCACTAACGGTTGGCAGTCGACGGACCGTTTGTCCACTAACGGACCGTCATGTCCTTCCATTGGTTGGTTCACAGACTTGCCAGGGTTCTCCTCCCTCCCAACACTAAGTCACAATAAATGGCACCCATCGACGGGGCGTCTATTGGACCACGAGTCGTTGATGCCTCCGTCGTTTGGGGCTGCCTTGGACAGTCTTGACACCATGTTTTGGGTCCTTCCTAAAGGACCCTTGGATGGTCCTTGGGGATGTTTGCCCGGACTATTCTAACCCAAACATGCTCGTGTACGAGTTTAAGACCTCTCACATGAATTTCACCCAAAACAAACACGTAAAACACCAACAAAACATGCCAAGACACACAAGGTTATTTAAATGCACATCTTTCGAACGTCATGGATGTTCTTGAGTGTTTGACCTTCAAGCTTCTCGAAACTTGACAAACTTCCTATATAAACCATTTAAACTCATTTAAAGACAATAAAACCTCATTAATTACACATAAACACATAAAACCACATATGAGGAACTTAGGTGACTTAGTCGTCGAACGTCTTGGTCGTCCCTCGGCGTTTGACTTCCAATGCACCTAATACTTTAGACACTACCTCAATAATATTTAATATACCTATTTAGGACCTTATACCAAATTTACAACATTGTTATTCTCTAGTTCACCTATGTCATTTTCGGGATCTTACATATGTTGTGCCTTGTCTTGGTTGACTTGTGTTCCTTACTTGATACATGTATGAATGTGATTATGAGATGTATTGACTTAGGATGCTAAAGTCTCTTAGTATTTTATGTATGCATGATGTGATACCTTGAATGATTCTAAGAAGGTCCCTTATGTTAAACCATAAACCTTGTGGTAAGGTTATGAACCTTGAAATTGAAAGTCGTAATGGTATCCTTCTCGTAATGAATGGTGGACTTAAGTTTGGTTGGCTGGAACGACATTATATCATCCTTAGGAAATTCATATGAGCTATCTTTTTGCCATTTTAAGGCATCTCTAGGGTACCTCTTTGGTAGGGTGAATGTGATTGGGTTATGAACTTTATATGGAACCCCTTTGTATGAACCTTTAATGTCAATTACTCTATGAGAACAAAGGCTAGCACCGAGTGAGTATGGTAAGGGAAGAAGCTCTTGATAGGAATGAGGCTAGAGGACAAAGCATGCCCTTCATATTCCTTAACCATGTGCCTACATGGGATATGTCCATGTTCTACCATTGGCAAGTAGAACACCCTCGATCGGAGTAGGTTACAACTCTAGATTCCATGATTTACTACAATGGTCTATGTCAGTTATTGCCTATTCTCATCATGCGGGATACCTACTAGTATTGGAGAAGTTCTATGATGTTTTGGTGGTGGTATGAGACGCTATCTAGACATTGCACAATAGGGTTTGAAAATGTTAGTGGGACTCCCTAGGTCTCTTCCAAGACCATTACTTGAATGTCCTTATGTGATGAAAGAGTCTTAAATGAACTAATGAATGAAATGACTTAAGTTAAGAAAGTAAGTTAAATGGATAAGTACTTATCTATAATAGTTGAGGGTTTTCTAGTTAAGGTGTGAAGGGGGCGGAGGAATGTTCACTTCATCTCTTACCTAGATAAGTCTTAAGAACGACTCTAGTTAGGAAGGTTGGTTGATTATGTAGACATGACCCAAACTTATGTAGTCTTAAGGATTTCATAAGTTATCTTGAAGAGGTCAATCATGGACGTTATCTTCTTGATTTACTTAAGTAAGTCTTTTCATAACCTTTGGAAGGCAGAATGTCATGTTTTATGTATGCTATTGTATTAAGTGAGAATGATTTTATATTAGGTAGTCTATAGGATCACTTAAGTGTGTGTGTAAGGGATTGTATGGGCGGTCGCTTCATAACTCACTAAAGTGAACCTTATAATCACATTTGGTAGGAGGATCTCATGTTCATGTTTTTAATATGACGTAACTGTGTATATCTCTTTATAGCTGGTCTTAAGGATCATTAGGTGTGCCTAGAGAGGGTGTATATGAGGTCTCTCTTTGTCTTACTTAAGTATGTCTTAAGATAGCTTTTAGTGAGGGAATTGCATGCTAGAAAGTATCACTTGTGAAGTTGAGAAACTTCACTGTTATTATAACAGTGAAGTTAGTTCACTGTAACTTGGCATGAGTTTACTTGTACTATTGCTAAAAATGTGAATAATTGCTTAAGTGATTTTTTATTTGTTCCTTAGGTGTTAAATATTGTTTTTACGCTTATAGTATGATGTTTTAATCAAAATTCATGAAAAGCATGTTATTTACCAAATGTCCCTTTTTCATGTTTTTTCAATGACTTCCATACTTAGTGAATCTAATGTGCTAACGCTTTATTTTCCCTTTTTGACTAAAGTGTAGGGAATTGGAAGTATGGATATGTCATGGAAGATGAATAGGTTTCTAAGGGTTGAAGATGAAGTATTGGTTAGTCCTCATCGATTCGAGGACAATATCCACATGTTCCTTTATATCTTTGTCTTTATTTCATGCCTTTTATGGGCTTAGTCCGAAGTGTTGTATACTCCAAAGTTTAGATGGTTCAATGAGATGTTGTAAAGGTTCAAATTTTTTAAATGAAAGTCTTCCAATTGCGTATAGATTATGGAAAGAGTTCTTCGTGTGTGAAGAAAGTTTTAAATTCTTACACATTTTAGAATGTTTATTATGCAATGAATGATACAAGTGGCTCAAGTGGGGCTTTTTTAAGTCTCATTTACACTGTGATGAATCAAGGATGCTCTAGCTTCTAGGGTGTACTTATGGGTCATTACAGGGTTAGGGTTAAGGGTTTAGGGTTTAGGGTTCAGGATTTGAGGTTTAATATCAATTGTTTGGTGTTTAATGATAGGGTTTTGGTATTTTGGGCTTGGTGTTTAGGGTTTAGGGTTTAAGGGTTTAAGGGTTAGGGTTAGGGTTAGGGTTAGGGTTAGGAAGGTTTAGTTTTTTTTTTGTTTTAGGGTTTGGGGTGTAGGATTTGAGGTTTAATATCAATGGTTTAGTGTTTAAGTTTGGGTTTCAGTATTTTTGGATTGAGCTTTATAATTTAGGGTTTAGGATTAGGGTTAGGGTCAGGGTTCAGATTTTTTAGGTTTTAGGATTTGGGGTTTAATATCTATGGTTTAGTGTTTAATGTTTGGGATTTGGCACTTTGGGCTTGGGGTTTAGGTTTTATTGATAAGCGTTAGCGTTATGGTTTATGTTAGGGTTAGGGTTAGGGTTAGGGTTAGGGTTTAGGTTTTTTTAGGTTTTAGGGTTTGGGCTAAGGATTTGAGTTGTAATATCTATGGTTTAGTGTTTAATTTTAGGGTTTTGGTATTTTGGGCTATGGGCTTAGGGTTTAGGTTTAGAGTTAGGGATAAGGTTAATGCTAGGGTTCGGGTTCGAGTTTAGGTTTTTTTAATGGTTTAAGGTTTTGGGGTTTAGGATTTCTGGATTAAAATGTATGTTTAGTATTTAATGTTAGGGTTTTTGTATTTTGGGCTTGGGGTTTCGGGTTTATGGTTTAGAGTTAGGGTTAGGGTTAAGGTTAGAGTAAGTGTGAGGGTTTAGTTTATTTCTAGGTTTTAGGGTTTGTGGTTTAGACTTTGAGGTTTAAAATTTATGGTTTAGTGTTTAATGTTCGGGTTTTCGTATTTTGGACATAGTGTTTAGGGTTAGAGTTAGGGTTATGGATAGGGTTAGAGTTTATGGTTTTTTAGGTTTTAGGGTTTAGGGTTTAGCATTTGAGGTTTAATATCTATGGTTTATAGTTTAATGTTTGGTTTTTGGTATTTGGGCTTGTGGTTTCAGGTTTATGGTTTAGCATAAGGGTTCGGGTTAAGGTTTGGGTTCGGGTTAGGGTTAGGTTAAGGGTTATGATTTATGTTTTTTTAGGTTTTAGGATTTACGATTTGGAATTTGAGGTTTAATATCAATGGTTTAGTGTTTAATGTTTGGGTTTTGGTATTTTGGGCTTGGAGTTCAGTGTTAAGGTTTTAAGGGTTTAAGGGTGAGGGTGAGGGTTAGGGTTAACTCCTCCATTGCCTCTTTTTGTTGCACAATTATGGGTTTCCAGGCAGTCTTTGGAACTTGTTCTTTTTGATTAGTAACCTTTCCTTTCTGGATTTGCCAATTTTAAGTACCTTGATCAATTATTTCATGCCCATGATGTATTGATGTTAAGTTCATTGCAGGTTGTGGAGCCTGCTTCAATGCCCCTGTTCCACTATTGGGCTTGTCATGGTTCTTCTTTTCTACATTATTCTTGCCTTTATTTCCAGCTTTCATCTCTTTGCTTTGGTGAAATTTCTAATCCCTTACCTTGACTGTACGCTCATCAATCATGTGGCCTTGGTGTTTTCAATAAGGTCAGTATGCAGGCACATTTTCATACTCAATACATTTCCATGACCCTTGTTCAAATATTTTACATCATAACCAAGCCACAAATGTTTAGGTCTTTCCTTTGTAAGATCAAGTTGAATCCTAACCCTTTACATGCTACTCCTAGTCTTGTGAAAAGTAGCCTTTTCTAGATATAACACCTTACCAATTGGAGATAACTTGGATGTTAGAATATCCTTATAATAATAATGCAAAGGACACTCCGGAATAGCTATCCAAACAGGAACAATTGATGTTTCTTTAATAGGTTTAAAAGTAGGAGTACATGTTTGAATTCTCATGAGTTGTCCCTCAATAGTCAGTCTTTATCTCGTCCAAACTGTTACAAAGTCAAGTTCATTAACCAACTCAATGTAGACATGACCAACATTGAAATGGGCAATTTTAACTCCACCTGAAAGATAAGTTTGGTTGATTAAACTCTATCTAATTAGATCAACTTTAGGCATTGTATTACTAAACATTCCAATTAGAGTATACTTAAACCTATAGTCCATTTTGGGCATTGGGTTTAGGGTTTAGGGTTTAGGGTTAGGGCAACGGTAAGGGTTAGGGTTAGGGTTTAGTGTTTTTTAGGTGTTAGGATTTGGGGTTTAGGATTTGAGGTTTAATATCTATGGTTTGTGTTTAATGATTGGGTTTAGGTATTTTGAGCTTGTGGCTTAGGGTATAGGGTTTAGTGTTTAGTGTTTTTTAGGTTTTAGGGTTTGGGGTTTATAATTTATGGTTCAATATCTATGATTTAGTGTTTAATGTTTGGTTTTTGTATTTTGGGCTTGGGGTTTAGGGTATATGGTTTAGGCTTAGGGTTAGAGTTTATTTTTTTAGGGTTTAGGGTTTAGGATTTGTGGGTGATTATCTATGATTTAGTGTTTAATGTTTGGATTTTGGTATTTTGGGCTTTGGGTTTAGCATTTATGGTTTATGCTTAGGGTAAGGGTAGGGTTAGGGTCTACGGTTTTTAGGTTGTACGGTTGGGGTTTTAGGATTTTAGTTTTAATATCTATGGCTTAGTGTTTAATGTTTGGGTTTTCATATTTTGGGTTTGGGATTTAGTGTTCAATGTTTAGGTTTTAGTATTTTTGGCTTGGGGTTTATAATTTACGATTTAGGGTTAGGTTTTAGTTTTTTTTTAGGTTTTAGGTTTTGGGGTTTAGGATTTAGGGTTTAATATATATGGTTTAGTATTCAATGTGTGAGTTTTGGTATTTTGGATTGGGTTTAGGGTTTATTGTTTAGGGTTAGGATTAGGGTTAATGTTAGGGTTAGGATTAGGGTTTAGTTTTTTTTAGGTATTAGCGTTTAGGGTTAAGGATTTGAGTTGTAATATCTATTGTTAGTGTTGAACGTTAAGGTTTTGGTATTTTGGGTTTTTTTAAAAATTTGAACAACGCTTGTGGTGGGTCAGACTCTGAGCAACACCCTCAGGTCTTATCATTTATTAAATTCAAAAGAGTACAAAGATGGGGACATAAACCTTACCTTCAATCCTCAAGATGGGTTATGAGTCAACCAACCTACTAAGGTTAGTCAACTCAACCCTATCCATCAAGTTGTATTCAAAAGAAACTATGCACCTATGGAGGACTCCTCCTTAATACAAAGTTTACTAGGAATACATAAACTAGGGATACTCTCACCTTTACAAGAAAAGTCTATTAAAATAAAAGATCCTATTCTAAAAAGAGACTAGGATGATAAAAAAAAACAGATTGTACATCTACAATATACACCATGAAAAATTATAATAGGTACTCTAATACATGACTTGCAGTATTATCATAAGCCTCCACTTCTAGCCCTATTCATTGGCCTTCTAGTATTCTCCGAATTAAGATTATGTCTTGTAATCTTCCTTCCTCTTGGTGACAACCCTTGGTTGTCTTTAACTTAGTTTATTTATTCTTCATATTCAGTATGGAAGGTGGATTTAACCTCTTCTTCATCTTTATTACTGTCTAAGGATCGAGTATCTTCATCATACTCATCCTCAGACGCTATATGGCTATATTCATCCACTTCTTCAAATCTTTCTTGTTGTTTCTACTGTTCCATCCCTTGTCTCTTTTTGATGGCATTTCTTCTTTTTTTACTCAGCCTATTCTTGTATTTTTTGTTACTATTTTTAGGAGAATCTTCATCTTTATGTGAATCCCTATCATGCTGCAGACTTTTGTTGTGACCTGCAGTAAACTGATTTTGAACTGGAAGTTGATCATTAGTATGCTGGTGGAGAGGATTTGGACTCCTACATTCTCCTTCCTGCATAACATCAACCAACCATGTTCTATGTATTTCCTACTAAACAGTCTCTACATGCTCCTGCATTTAAAAAATTTCACTACCTTCCACATATACACACCATTTATTAGTCTCATAAATAATATGAGTGTGTTGTGATGAACGAGGTTGTGAAATCATACCTGGTATATCTGTTACATTCTGCATTTTACCTAACTTAATTTGTGACTGGCCTGTGTGTTGCAAATTCTGATATGCATGCACCTCTTTGGAAGCAGGAATGCTCATGTCCAGTTGGTCTATTCTAGTTGTACACTGCTCCTACTTGTCTTATTTAGTATAAGTACGAACATTAATTGTCATACCTGTTGTGGCTGGCTGTATCATTTGTTGCTGCAGATTTCTAGCTTTCCAAGCAATCTTGGGAATGACATGTTCCTGCTTATTTTGAGATACCTGATCATTCTTTAATGCAGAAATGTTCATATCCAATTGAGCTACTGTCACCTTATCCTGCTCATAAAATTTGTCAAAATTATTAGAAGTAGGAACATTAATTTGCATACCTGTTTGGACTGTCTGTTGTAACTCCTACATTGCCTCTTTTTGCTGCACAATTGTGGCTTTCCAGGCAGGCTTTGGAACTTGTTCTTGCTGATTAGTAACCTTTGCTTTCTGGATTTGCCAATTTTCAGTACATTGATCTATTATTTCATGCCCATGATGTATTGATGTTAAGTTCTTTGCAGGTTGTGGAGACAACTTCAATTCCCTTGTTCCACTAATGGGCTTGTCATGGTTCTTCTTTTCTACATCATTCTTACCTTTATTTCAAACTTTCATCTCATTCCTTTGGTGAAATTTCTAATACCTTACCTTAACTGTACACTCATCAATCATGTGCCTTGGTGTTTGCAATAAGGTCAATATGTAGGCACATTTTCATACTCAATACATTTCCATTGTGTCACACCCGGAGAGTATACCCCAGATGAGACCGGCATCATCGTCCTCTCAAAGGACGCAGACAAGCCCTTAGCATTCGTCATAACATGTGATCAGTAAAATTGCGTAAAATTAAAACTTTTACATTCTATTTGAAGTATACTTAGACTACATACTTATTATTCATAATGTCATACGATATTCTAAAAAAATTTCTCACATATATAAAACCATCTAAACAGTGCAAATATGGACTTAGCCAATAATAATCAATATGCAATATAGGCCTTAATATAAAAGAATCCAAAGAACATAATGGAAGTAGAATATTCTTAAAACTACTAAGTCTTCATAAGATAGAATATAAAAGATAGAATCCCCGGACATGAGGACCTACCATGACTTGGAGAAAGAGTTCCAAGCTTCTTCAAATCGACCTCCTTAAACATCAATGGCCGGGACCTACAGTTGTAGTAATGTATAGTAATGAGGTTAATACGCCACATGTACTAAGTATTGGTATATGCACATAACACTTAAGGACATGCATGAAAAAGGATCATTTATCATCTCTTTAGAAAACATGTTAAGTCATATTAAAGTCTTCAATGCACATACCATATAGCATATACAAGTTAAAGATTCCATCACTTAAAGCATGATCATAATCAAAGACATATTATCATAGAGTCGTGTTAGCATTTCATATTAAACATACCATAGAACATAACATAAAAAACACTTACCAATGATCCCATCCCCAACCTACAAGTTCAATGGTCATGTGAAGCCCCATAACCCCATACAACCAAGTAGATAGGATAGGAGACCATGAGTAAAGATTTGTTTCATTGAAATTTTTACATAAATAGTCATCACTTCATATAACAATATAACCCAATAACATATTCATCATAATGACCAACATCATATAAAAGTAACATCATGTATGATAAGCATCATACCTTTCATGTTATCATATTACGTAAGAACAATCTCCTAGGACTTCCCTTAGAGTCATTTTGTGCAATGTCTAGGTAGAGTCCCATACCCCTACCTATACTAAGTAGACATCTCAAGTCACCCTAGTCAACGTTCATTTACTTGTCTATCATTTGACATGAGGGAACATTCACCTTAACCGACATAGACCATGTGAGCTAAACATGGAATCTGGTGTCATAAAACCCACACCGAAAGAAGGTGGTCTACCGACCAAAGTAGAACCTAACATGACATACCTTTCTAGGTGGATCCACTAGCTAGTATCCTATGGTGGCAATATAGTTCAAGAACTAGGAGATGTATTAGAGACCCCTTGTTCCACATTACATGGCAGCCTCAATCTCATGAGAGTCATTGTGAACCTACCTTCCAACTAGGGAAGGGACACCTCTCATATCTAGTTCATCGGTGCTTAGCTTAAGTCCCTTTCTTGAATAACCTTTAAGTTGACGTTTATCAAAACTTATAATAGATCATAGGAGATTAACTCCTTGTATAAACATGATCATGAGCTCTTTAAGATTAGATGAGAATTTCCTTTCATCATAACCCTTCATATGTGAGATTAACGTAACATAATCACCTTGTGTAAAGCATACAAGAGGATATCATAATCTTGCATTTTCATATTCTTATCACGATCTCACAATTTACATGTTCGTAGCCCAGAATACTCACATAGCAACATCATACATACTTTCATAGTATAACATCATGAATTATAGGCTAACATAAACTTTGTAGAGTAATCACAACTTTAGAAGACTTACCTCTTGCTTCCAAGAACTTTATTCGAGAACTTAAGTTCAATTTATAACATTCATAACCATAACATAGTGAAATACTCTATATCATAATCAATAACAACTAATCAAATCATATACAAGATCAATGCATAATGTAGGATAAGGGAAAGGGTCATTTAAGAGTTCACTCTTGTCTTAATTCAAATCCCTAAGTTTACATATCATCAAGTAGTAGAAACAACCATACGAAACCATCATCTAGATAATAACATGCTTCACACGAAACTCAAACATACCTAACCACATACTCATCAATTCATGTGAAATTGACCATAGAAAACACTTACTTTTTATTGAAATTCATAAATCTAGGGTTAGAAAGAAAGTCCATTTTGTAGAGTAAAAATCCTAGTATTTGATGTTCTTGAAAACTTATCTTGAAAGGAACTATTGGGGAAAGAAATCACAAGAGTGAAAAACCCATACCTCATAGATAAAGAATCCACGAAATTTGATTTGAAACTTCGAAGCCTTTGTTTTCTTCCTTAAGATATACTTGTTCTTCAATGGAGTTTGGAAAAAGAGAGTGTTTCTTGAAAGATGAGAGAAAACTGGTTTTAATCTGATTTAAACGTGTAAAAGTGGTCTAAAACCAACCTAACATCAATATTTAGTCATCCTATGAATTACCCAAAATACCCTCCACTTAAATGGGTGTTTTTAATAAGTTAAATTAACAAAAATACGACTTTAACGATTCTGTGAAGTAACTGCGCGTCGCGGGGCAAAATCCTGTCATTTTTATTAAATTTTGAGTTGAGGCAGTGAGGTGCGTGTCAGCCTCGCGTCGCGAGGCTTCCTCTCAAATCTTGAGGCAGTGAACTGTGTGTCACGCTTTGCGTCCAGTTCTGCATGCTCGCAGGCTGCCAGGCAGCCTGCTAATCATGTTTGGGTCCTCCCCAAGGACCCTTCCGGTGGTCCTTGGGGTGTCGTTACCGGACGTTTGGACCCTTTGTACTACATACTACCTATAAAAATTCTCTCTACAAGTTTTGGACTCCATTTGACACCTCTAAGCCTTCACCAAACATAGGGACGTCAACTTAGTTCGAATTAGCTAGTTTCCGGACATCAATGTCTTTCCTTGTCATTTTGGCTCTAACCTTATTCAAATGAGTTTATTACATTAATATATTTCTCGAAACATCATTTTAAACATTATTTAGTAGATTAACCTCTAGTCTAAGTCATGACATTTCCGGAGTGTTACATTATCCCCCCATAGAAATATTCGTCCCCGAATGACACTAAAATCTTTTGGAGGGTAAGGAATAGACTCAATACTAGCAGCCCAACCAATCAACAACATAAAATCATAATGAGTCACAGCCCATAGGAGTAAAATACAACTCCACAACTGTAACAGTCCAGAAAATGTACTTGTCTAGTTAAGAGCCGACTAGGTTTCAAGAATAGGTATTGAGGTACATAGGCACCCCATTGTCCAGTATTAAGTAATATTGGGCATGTTAGAGGATATTGGCTTAAGGGTGTTAGCCAATTTCTATATACATGAAATACACTTTGACGTTCAAATGCTCCAATACAAGCTTATTTAAGAAAATATATCTGCAATGAATACCCTAAGCTAAAATAATCTCTTCAATTCTAAACTTCATCGCTTACACACATTAGGTACTAAGTATCCAAGTGTCAAGCCTAGGTACCATAGCACATATCATTTAAAATGATCATGTAGATTAAGCAGTGCCCAAGGACATAGTGAGGATCATTGGACAAGAAGTGACCTTTCCAGAAGTGCACGGTTAGGAAAGTGCACAGCAACACATGTGCAAGCACATGTGCAACCGGCCGACAGACAAGCCCAACCGATTCGGTTAGGGCGGTTAGGGGGAAGGCGTGTCGGGCCAAGCCAAGTGGGGACGAGCCTCCTAACCTATCCTAGGTCCTAAATAATGTCCCTAACTAACTAACTAACCTAGGACTAACTAAATTTAACTAACTAGTGTGCCCAAAATCCTAAGACCTAACCGGGTACACTAGCCGAGTAACTAACTAAAGAAACATCCAAGTACCTAACCTACGATTGTCCAAAAGAGTTGGTTATGGTCCTAACGACTTAGGGGTACTTTGTTAATTACCCTAGGTCACTTAATTAATTAAATTAGCAACTTAATTAATTAATTTAATGCCTAGTCAAACCCGAGATCCTAAGTCAAATGTTCTCCTAGTTGTAGTCAATTTAGGAGGGGCATTTTAGGTAATTTTAGTGGAGGGTCTTTAGGGTAATTCTTGGGCCGTCTATATATTGATATTAGGTCAGTTTTAGACCACTTTTAGACGTCCCATATCAGAATCAAATGAAATTCTCTTAATCTCTCAAGAACGCTCTCTTTTCCAAAACTCCATTGAAGAACAAGAAAAGCTTAGGAAAAAGACGAAAGTTTGGAAGTCTCCAATCAGATTTCGTGGATTCTTAGTCTATAAGGTATGGGTTTTCACTCTTGGGATTCCTTTCCCCTAGTGGTCCTTTCAATATAAGTTTTCAAGAACTTCTTATACTAGGGTTTTTACTCTACAAACATATTTTCTTCCTAACCCTAGATTTATGATTTTCAATGAAAAGTAAACGTTTTCTACATCTAATTACGCATGAATTGTTGAATAATTGTTTTATAATGTTTGAATAACGTGTGATACATGATCTTTCTCTATGTGATTGTTTCAGATGGGTTGTTTGTAGTGTTTGATAACGTGAAAACGTTAGGGTTATAATTTAAGGTTTGAATGAACCCTTTAACAACCCGTTTACTTTCTTTTACGCTATGCATTGATCTTGTACATGATTTTATGAGTTGTTCTTGATTATGTCATTGAGTATTTGACTATGTATGATTATGAATATTGCTTGATGAATAAGATTCTTGGAAGAAAGAGGTAAGCCTTCTAAGCGTGATTACTCTTAAATGTTTATGTTAGTCTATAAACTATGATGCTATGTCATGAAAAGTATGTATGATGTTGCTATGTGAATATGCTGGACTATGAACATGTAAATTGTGATATTATGATAAGAACACAAATATTCAAGTTATTATACTCTCTTGTATGCTTTACACAAGATGATTATGCCATGTAAATCTCACGAAAGAAAGGTTACGATGAAAGGACAATTCGGATCTAATCTAAAAGAGGCCATGATCATGTTATACAAGGAGATTATCCCCTATGACCTATAATAAGTTTTTGATAAATGACAAATTAAATGTTATTTCAAGAAAAGGGACTTAAGCTAAGAACCGATGAACTAGATATGGGAAGTGTCCCTTACCAAGCGGGAAGGTAGGTTCACAAAGATTCTCATGAGATTTAGGCTGCCATGTAATGTGGAACTATGGTCTCTAATGCATCTCCTAGTTCTTGAACTATGCTTCCACCATAGGATACTAGCTAGTGGATCCACCTAGAAAGCTACATCATGTTCCGTTCTACTTTGGCCGGTAGACCACCTCTTTTCAGTGTGGGAAAGACACTAATTCCATGTTTAGCTCGCATGGTCTGTGTCGATTAATGCCTATGTTACCTCATGTAAAATGAAATACAAGTAAATGAACGTTAACTAGGGTGACTTGAGGAGTTTGCTTAGTATAGGTAGTGGTATTGGACGCTACCTAGACATTGCACAAGTTGACTCTAAGGGAAGTCCTAGGAGCTTGTTCTTATGAATATGATAATATGAAAGATATGATGATTATGATATATGATGTTACTCTTATATAAATGTTGGTCATTATGATGAATATGTTATTTGGTAATTTGCTATATGAAGTGATGACTACTTATGTTACAAGTTACATGAAGCAGCACTTTACTTATGGTCGCCTATCTTATCTACTTGGTTGTGTGGGGTTATGGGCCTTCACATGACCATTGCACTAGTAGGTTGGGGATGAGGGCATTTGTAAATATTTTGTATGTTGTGTCTATATTATCTATTGAATATGAAATGTTAACATGACTTTATGAGAATATGTCTTTGATTTTGACCATGCTTTAACCTGTATGTGTTATATGGTATGTGCATTGAAGACTTTCATATGACTTAGCATGTTTTTTAAAGAGATGATAAATTATCCTTTTTTCATGCATGTACCTATGTGATATGTACATATAACCATACGTAGTACATGTGGCGTACTAACCCCATTACTTTATTTTATTACAACTGTAGGTTCCGGCCATTGAAGTTAAGCATGTCGATTTGAAGAAGCTTGGAACTCTTTCTCCAAGTCTTGGTAGGTCCTCACGTTCGGGACGCTATCATCTATATTCCAGCGTTATGAATATTTAGTAGTTTTTAGATTTCCATTAATGTTCTTTAGATTCTTTGTATTAACGCTTATATGGCATATTGATTATTATTTGTTAAGTCCAGATTTGCACTCTTAGATGGTTTCTATATATGAGACAGTTTTAGAATATCATATGTCTTTATAAATCTTAAGTATGAAATCTAAGTATACTTCAATTATTATGCTAAAAGTTTTTAATTTTCCCAAAATTTAACTGTATGATTGTGATGAAAGCTAAGAAGAGGCTTGTCTGCGACCACTAAGAGGTTAGCGACACCGGTCTCATCCGGCGTCTAGATTTCGGGTGTGACAAACTTGGTATCAGAGTATGAGGTTAGACATCCTTAGGATCAATGTCTCACTAAACCACATTCCCTAGCATCTTGTTCATGGTTGTAAAGCGCGCCACAATTGTGGACGAAAGGCTATGTGATTATTAGGAAACTTCTCTTTTCTTGATACTCCTATGTCGTGCCTTTAAAGCTTTGACACTAAGTGTCTTTTAGCTTCTAATACCTTTCTTGTGTATATAGGCAATGAACACAAGAAGGACAGCCGCTAGAACGGTAGGGGAAGATATTGCTAATGCGGGAGCTACTCCGCAAGGTAAACGAAATGCTCCTGAAGTGCAAGCTGCTGCAAGTGATCAAGTTCCGGTGAATCCTCCGGCTATGACGGATGGTGAGGTGAGGGCAGCCCTATTCCAAATGGCCCAATCCATCACCACCCAAGCTCAAGCCATCATGGCTCAAGCTAACAGAGAAGTTCCACCTCGAGAGAACCATATTAGTACTATGGATAGCCATTTGAGAGACTTTACGAGGATGAATCCTCCTATTTTCCTTGGATCAAAATTTGATGAGGACCCCCAGGATTTCCTAGATGAGGTCTACAAGATTTTGTTTGCTACAGGGGTGAGTAATATTGAGAAGGACCAACTTGCTAATTATCAACTTAAGTACGTGGCTCAAACATGGTATAATCTGTGGAAGGATAATAGGGCGGTTAGAGATGGTCCCCTGACTTGGGAGGTATGCAAAAAGGCCTTTCTTGACAGATTATTTCCAAGGGAACAAAGAGAAGCTAAGGTACAGGAGTTCATCAACCTTCATCAAGGAGGTATGAGTGTTAAGGAATACTCCTTGAAGTTCATTAAGTTGTCCAAATATGCTTCTTCTTTGGTTTCCAATGCTAGGGATGAAATGAGCCGTTATGTAACGGGCATGTACGAAGAGCTTGAAAAAGAATGTCGTGCATCCATGCTTCATGACAATATGAATCTTTCTAGGTTGATGGTTCATGCTCAACAGGTTGTAGAAAGTCGCCTAAGGAAGAGAAATA
The DNA here is from genome assembly GCA_016801875.1 of Solanum sitiens. Lineage (NCBI taxonomy): Eukaryota > Viridiplantae > Streptophyta > Magnoliopsida > Solanales > Solanaceae > Solanum > Solanum sitiens. The sequence goes on along the minus strand of JABWTJ010000365.1, from coordinate 114,948 downwards.
GGGAAGCTAAGAAGGCAAAGTCTTTTGAGAATGATTCTCCTAAAAATAGGCTTGATGTTAAAGACAAGCCTAAGTTTAAGAAGTGGTTTTAAAACCATGTTCCTTCAAATCTGTCCAAGAATCGCAATGATAGAGGTTCTAATCCCAAACCTCAAGAGGGAAGAAATGTTAATCCCCCAAGAGAAAGAACAACTTGTGGTAAGTGTGGTAAGAAACATTGGGGCGAATGTCTTGTTCGAACTAATAGTTGCTATGGTTGTGGCAAAGGTGGCCATATGGTGAAATATTGTTCTAATGTGAGAAGTCAAGGTAAGGGTAATAGTCAAGCTCAATCAAATAGTCTTAATTCTGAAGCTCCAAAAAGGAACCATTTTTATGCACTCAAGGCTAGGGGTGAACAAGAAAGCTCTCCCGACGTTGGGACGGGTATGTTATAAGTTTTCTCTGTTAATGTTTATGATTTGCTTTCCCCAGGAGGCTTTTAAATCGTATTGACTTCAAGAAAACCGAAACTAGGGTTGTTCCCAATGAAATTACCGAATGTTAATCTCCCTACTTCTCACTATTTTTTATTCTAGTAGTATGTATAATTCTCAAGATTTCAGTAAGAAAGTAAGAAAGGAAGAAGAAGAAGGCTAAGTTCAAGGTGAACTAAGTAAGCAAAGCATGAGAATGTCAAATCATCAGTGTTGGATAACAATGAAGTTTTAATAGTTATTGGTTTATCCCAATATTGGAGTATGAATATATGCTCCAAGAACTATATATTTTGCAAATAATAAAAAAATGGGCATAGCCAATAAAGATTGGCTTATAAAGACTTCATGCCCAATTTAAGAAGAATAAAAAAAATAAAAAATTAACTTGTTTACTAAATAGGTGCATGTTTTGGTAAAATATAGTACCAACTTGTGTTTTAAGAAGATGTTTTCATACTCTATTCTTTCACTTATGTGAAACTTGTATGCATATGTTTTCTTGAGATTTTGTTGTTTTGTTGGTATCTCAAGAAGATTGATGGCATGGTACCTCTTTTATTCATTTTGAGCCTATGATAAGGTTGAGAAGGAAATTCCTCACTATGTGTTATGAGTAAATAGCTTTTATATGTTTGTGCATCATAAATTGAGTGCTAAGTGTAATGATATGTTATGTGCTGATTGTACTGCTAGTATTGAGTCTTTTCCTTACCCTCCAAAAGAATTTAGTGTCATTCGGGCACGAATGTTCCTAAGAGGTGGGGGTGGGGGTGGGGGGGTAATGTAACATTCCAGAAAATGTACTTTTCTAGTGAAGAGCCTATTAGGTTTCAATAATAGGTATTGAGGTACATAGGCACCCCATTGTCCAGTATTAAGTAATATTGGGCATGTTAGAGGATATTGGCTTAATGGTGTTAGCCAATTTCTATACACATGAAATACACTTTGATGTTCAAATGCTCCAATCCAAGCTTATTTTGGAAATGTACCTGCAATGAAGACCCTAAGCTAAAATAATCTCTTCAATTCTTAACTTCATCGCTTACACACATTAGGTACTAGGCATCCAAGTGTCAAGCCTAGGTACCATAGAACATATTATTTAAAATGATCATGTAGATTAAGCAGTGCCCAAGGACATAGTGAGGATCCTTGGACAAGAAGTGAACTTTCCAGAAGTGCACGGTTAGGAAGGTGCACAGCAACACATGTTCAACCGGCCGACAGACAAGCCCAACCAATTCAGTTACGGCGGTTAGGGGAAGGCGTGTCGGACCAAGCCAAGTGGGGACGAGCCTACTAACCTATCCTAGGTCCTAAATAACGTCCCTAACTAACTAACTAACCTAGGACTAACTAATATTAACTAACTAGTGTGCCCGAAATCCTAATACCTAACCGGGTACACTAGCCGAGTAACTAACTAAAGAAACATCGAAGTACCTAACCTACGATGCTCCAAAGGAGTTGGTTATGGTCCTAACGACTTAGGGTACTTTGTTAATTACCCTAGGTCACTTAATTAATTAAATTTTCAACTTAATTAATTAATTTAATTCCTAGTCAAACCCGAGATCCTAAGTCAAATGTTCTCCTAGTTGTAGTCAATTTAGGTAATTTAAGTGGAGGGTCTTGAGGGTATTTCTTGGGCCGTCTATATATTGATATTAGGTCAGTTTTAGACCACTTTCACACGTCCCAAATAAGAATCAAACGAAATTCTCTTAATCTCTCAAGAACGCTTTCCTTTCCAAAACTCCATTAAAAAACAAGAAAAGCTTAGGAAGAAGACGAAAGTTTCGAAGTATCCAATCAGATTTAATGGATTCTTCATCTATAAGGTGTGTGTTTTCATTCTGGTGATTCCTTTCCCCAAGAGGTACTTTCAAGATAAGTTTTCAAGAACTTCAAATACTAGGGCTTTTACTCTACAAACAGATTTTCTTCCTAACCCTACATTTATGATTTTCAATGAAAAGTAAACGTTTTCTATATCTAATTTCGCATGAATTGTTGAATAATTGATTTATAATGCTTGAATAACGTGTGATACATGATCTTTCTCTATGTGATGGTTTCGTATGGGTTATTTGTAGTGTTTGATAACGTGAAAACGTTAGGGTTAGAATTTAAGGTTTGAATGAACCCTTTAACGACCCGTTTACTTTCTTCTATGCTATGCATTGATCTTTTACATGATTTTTTGAGTTGTTCTTGATTATGTCATTGAGTATTTCACTATGTATGATTATGAATATTGCATGATGAATAAGATTCTTGGAAGCAAGAGCTAAGCCTTCTAAGCGTGATTACTCTTAAATGTTTATGTTAGTCTATAAACTATGATGCTATGTCATGAAAAGTATGTATGATGTTCCTACGTGAATATGCTGGACTATGAACATGTAAATTGTGAGATTATGATAAGAATACGAATATGCAAGTTATGATACTCTCTTGTATGCTTTACACAAGATGATTATGCCATGTAAATCTCACGAAAGAAAGGTTACGATGAAAGGACAATTTGGATATAATCTAAAAGAGGTCATGATCATGTTATACAAGGAGATTATCCCCTATGACCTATAATAAGTTTTTGATAAAAGAAAAATTAAAGGTTATTTCAAGAAACGGGACTTAAGCTAAGAACCGATGAACTAGACATGGGAAGTGTCCCTTACCAAGCGGGAAGGTAGGTTCACAAAGATTCTCATGAGATTGAGGCTGCCATGTAATGTGGAACTATGGTCTCTAATGCATCTCCTAGTTCTTGAACTATGTTGCCACCATAGGATACTAGCTAGTGGATCCACCTAAAAAGTTACGTCATGTTCGGTTCTACTTTGGCCGGTAGACCACCTCTTTTCGGTGTGGGGAAGACACTTATTCCATGTTTAGCTCGCATGGTCTATGTCGATTAATGCCTATATTACCTCATGTAAAATGAAAGACAAGTAAATGAATGTTAAATAGGGTGACTTGAGGAGTTTGCTTAGTATAGGTAGTGGTATTGGACGCTACCTAGACACTGCACAAGTTGACTCTAAGGGAAGTCCTAGGAGCTTGTTCTTATGAATATGATAATATGAAAGATATGATGATTATGATATATGATGTTACTCTTATATGAATGTTGGTCATTATGATGAATATGTTATTTGGTTATTTGCCATATGAAGTGATGACTACTTATGTTACAAGTTACATGAAGCAAAGCTTTACTTATGGTCTCCTATCTTATCTACTTGGTTGTGTGGGGTTATGGTGCTTCATATGACCATTGCACTTGTAGGTTGGGGATGAGGTCATGGGTAAATATTTTGTATGTTTTATCTATATGATCTATTGAATATGAAATGTTAACACGACTCTATGAGATTTGATTTTTATCATGCTTTAACTTTTATGTGTTGTATGGTATGTGCATTGAAGACTTTCATATGACTTAGCATGTTTTCTAAAGAGATTATAAATGATCCTTTTTTCATGCATGTCCCTATGTGTTATGTGCATATACCCATACTTAGTACATGTGGCGTACTAACCCCATTACTTTATTTTACTACAATTGTATATTCCGGCCATTGAAGTTAAGCAGGTCGATTTGAAGAAGCTTGGAACTCTTTCTCCAAGTCTTCGTAGGTCCTCACGTTCGGGATTCTATCATCTATATTCCAGCGTCATGAAGATTTAGTAGTTATTAGATTTCCATGTATGTTCTTTTGATTATTTGTATTAACCCCTATATGGCATATTGATTATTATTGGTTAAGTCCAGATTTGCATTCTTAGATGGTTTCTATATGTGATACAGTTTTAGAGTATCGTATGTCTTTATAAATCTTAAGTATGAAGTCTAAGTATACTTCAATTAGTATGTTAAAGTTTTTAATTTCCGCAAAATTTAACTGTATGATTGTGATGAAAGCTAAGAAGAGGCTTGTCTACGACCTCTGAGAGGTTAATGACGCCAGTCTCATCCGGGGTCTAGATTCCGGGTGTGACAACAACACATACCATAACATTACACATATCACTCAATTCATGACGCACAATATATAAGAGCTCTACATTCATAACACATAGTGAGGAATTTCCTTCTCAACCTTATCATAAGCTCAAAAAGCATCAAAGAGTTACCATGCTATCGTTCTTCTCAAGACAACAACAAAACAACAAAATCTCAAGAAAACACATGCATACATATTTCACATAACTGCAAGAACAGAGTATGAAAACATTTTCTTAAAACTCTAGTTGGTCCAACTTTTACAAGACATGCACCTATTTAGAAACAAGTCAATTTCATTATTATTCATTAATTTCTTTACTAAGAGGAATATCTAACCTAAAGGAGTAAATAAATGAGGCTAGCGGGACTTCATGTAGGCTTCAGCCTCCCATGTTGATCCCTCAACAAGATGGTTCCTCCATAGAACTTTTACAGAGGCAACCTCCTTGTTTCTCAACTTCTTGACTTGGCGATCTAGGATCTCAATCGGAACCTATTCATAGGAGAGTTACTCATCCACTCCTAAACGTTCCAATGGTAGAATAGACACAGGGTCGCCTATGCATTTCTTGAGCATAGAAACATGAAACACCGGATGAACCGAAGCTAGTTCAGTAGGTAGTTTCAACTGATAGGCAACCTTTCCTATTCATTGTAAAACCTCATAAGGACCAACATACGGGGGACTTAACTTTCCCTTTCTACCGAATCTTATCACCCCTTTGATAGGTGAAATCTTCAGGTAGACAGAATCACCTATTTAAAACTCAAGATCTCTTCTTCTATTGTCGTCATAAGACTTTTGCCGACTATAAGCTGTCTTCAATCTACATCTTATGATTTGAACCTTCTCTATAGATTCATAGATAATCTATTGACCAAGGAGTGAGGACTCACCAACCTCAAACCATCCAACCGGAGATCTACACCTTCTACCATAAAGAGCTTCAAAAGGTGTCATGGAGATGCTCGAATGATAGCTATTGTTGTAAGACAACTCAATCAAAGGTAAGTGATCATCCCAACTTCCCTTTAAATAAATGGCACATGCTCTCAACATGTCCTCAAGGGTCTTTATGGTACGCTCCACTTGTCCATCCGTCTGAGGATCAAAAGCGGTACTAAGTTTCACTTGAGTACCTAAACCTTTTTGAAAAGCCTTCCAAAAATGAAAAGTGAATTGGGCACCTCTATCCAAAATAATTGACAAAGGAATCCCATGAAGACTCAAAATCTCATTAATGTAGATTCTTGCATAATCTTCGATAGTATTGTAACATTTCAGAAAATTATATGTCTAGTGAAGAGCCTATTAGGTTTTAAGAATGCGTATTGGGGGTACATAGGCATCCCAATGCCCAATATTGATAAATATTGGGCATATTATAGAATATTGGCTTAAGGATGTTAGCCAATTTCTATATATACATAAGTATGTATAATAAAATCCAATCTTGTTTAAGAAACGTACGTGTAATGAAGACAGTAAGCTAAAAATACATATAATTATTCTCAACTTAACACATTAGGTACTAGGCATCCAAGTGTCAAACCTAGGTATTATATCACATAACCATTTAAAATGATCATGTACATTAAGAAGTGCCCAAGGACATAGTGAGGATCCTTGGGACAATAAGTAAACATTCCAAATGAACCTTCCAGAATTGTTAGTTGGCAAAGTGCACGCAAAACATGTGCAAGCACATGAGCAAGCAGACGTGCAATCGGCCAAGGGACAAGCTAACCGATTCGATTAGAGTGGTTAGGGACAGGCGCGCGTCCGGGTCCACCCACGTGGGGCCAAGATCCCTAATTAATCCTAGACCCTAATTAATTGACCTAATTAACTAACTAACCTAGGAGAAACCAAAAATAACTAACTAAGGGACCCGACAACCTAAGACCTAATCGGGTGACAACAAACCGTGTAACTAACTAAGAGACAACCTAACACCTAACCTAGGATGGTCCAAAAGGTTGGTTATGGCCCTAACAACTTAGGGGTACTTTAGTAATTACCCTAGGTTACCTAATTAATTAATTTACCAACTTAATTAATTGATTTAAATAGTCAATACCGAAACCGTTAAGCAATTTCCAGATTTCGGTTAAGTCAAGCGTTCTTCTATTTCTAGTCAATTTAGGAGGGGCATTTTGGGAATTAGCTAATTGATTATGGTCCTAACAACTTAGGGGTACTTTAGTAATTATCCTAGGTTACTAATTAATTAATTTAGTAAATTAATTAATTAATTTGAATAGTCAAAACCGAAACCCTTAAGCAATTTCTAGATTTTGGTTGAGTCAAGCGTTCTTCTATCTATGGTCAATTAATGAGGGGCGTTTTGGTTATTAACTAATTGGTTCTGGTCCTAACAACTTAGGGGTAATTTAGTAATTACCCTAGGTTACTTAATTAATTAAATAAGCAACTTATTTAATTTAAATGGACAAAACCGAAACCACTAAGCAATTTCCAGATTTCGGTTAAGTCAAGTGTTCTTCTAATTCTAGATAAATTAGGAGGGGCGGTTTCGTAAATATCTAATTTAGTCATTTTAGTTAAGTTATATAGTCTAAGTTGAATTAGTGAACATTCAGTTCTTAAAGATTTACACTCACTTTATTCACCGTAAATGCTACAACTTCAAACAAGTGAAAACCTAATCAAACCCTAGGCGATTTCAAGTATTCTTCAAGGTTTTCGTGCAAAGTGCAAGGTGATCTTCGTAGATTTAATTCTACAGTAAGGTATGTGTTTTCTCTCCTGGAATTCTTTCTCCAAGAGTCTTTTCAAACATTTTAACTTCAAGAATATCGAAACTAGGGTTGTTCCCAATGAATCACATGTTTATCTCCCTAGTTCTCCCAATTTCCAATTCTTGTAGTATCTATAGTGTAATTCTCGATGCATTTTGTTTGTATTGGTGTTATCTGATCATTATGTGTATGTTTTAGTAATTTATATATCGAACGAAACATACTTGTTAGACCCGCATACTTAGGGTGTTATTTACATGAGATATTGAATGGTATAATGCCTACTTTTATTCGAGAAGATGAAATTGTTATGAGTTATTCATTGAATTGTTTTATAGGTTAATCAAAGGTTAAAAGTTGGCTTGTTTAACATGTTAGATTCCTATAATGTATTCATGAAGTAATTGAATTGGCTAGTGATAATATTACGATATGTATTAAGTGAAATTATGATTTATGACAACAAATTGGCTAGCAAAACTATGTCCAATCATATATCTTCCAAATCATGTAAAGTCATGCTAATCTCTACATCAATGAACTCATAACATAGGGTATGTCAATCAATGGGACAAGTCCCAACATACCCTATCCACAAAAACTTGTGAACCTAATAGCATTGAATAAGTAGTTATAACCTTTATAAAGAATTGTACAAAACTATCAATTAACGTTGAACAAGTTAAGGTGAGTAATGAAATAACTGATATCTTAAGTTATGAAATTGACCTAATATTGAGTGTTAAAAGAGGTGAGACAAGTCTCAATTACACTTAATCGATTACGTCAAAGATACTCACATAAGAGGGTGCTAGAGTCCGTGAGACAAGTATCACTCGCACCATGATGTTAATGTAAAAACTTAAGTTCATATTCATCAAGTAAATAAAGGGATGACCAGTAATCCATATAGTTATGTAAACCTCATAACTAGAATCAACCTTCCATAATGTTTGAGTCAACTCTAAAAGATAATAAAGTAAAATAGATTTGAGCTTAGCACCGATAGACTAGCAATGAGCTTGTGCCAGCACATGTAAGCATCATGAGACTAGATCACCACCCAGGTGGACCAGGGTCTTCGTATGTCTCTTAGTCTTGGAACTATGTTTAGCCAGCATAGGGGTACTAGCGGGTGGATGCCTCCACCTAAGAATGCTAGCAGTAGGTTTCACTTTGGCCGCTAATTTCACCTCTTTTCGGTATGGGGGAAGCACCGGATTTCATATTTAGCTCACATGATATATGTCGGTTAAAGCTCACGAAAGTATCTGGTTTACTATAGCCGTGAACCCCTCTTTTCGGTATGGGGAAGACACTGACTTGGTTTCGCTTTAGCCGGTGAACCCCCCTTTTCAGTGTGGGGTAGACACAGAACTTGGTCCACCTTAACCGGTGAATCTCCTCTTTTCGGTGTGGGGGAGACACTGGATTTCATGTTAGCTCGCATGATCTACTTCCGTTAATTCTAAAGAATTCTTTAAAGAAAGTAAGAAAGAATGAAAGTAGCATGTTCAAAGTGAACAACAGATCAAAGAAGTAGAAATGTAAGTCCAAAGTGAGTTAAGTAAGTAAGAGATTAAGAATGTCAATCATTTGTGTTTGATAAAAATAAAGTCTTAACAAGTTAATGGTTTATGCCCATATTGGAGTATCAACATATGTCCCAAGATCTATATATCTTTAATAACTAATGCGCATAGCCAATAAAGATTGGATTAAAATACATTCATACCCAATTTAATAAGAATGAGAAAAATAACTTGTGAGTAGAGTAGCCAAATCATTTCCTTAGTCTTGTGAATTGCTTTCTTGATTCATTGTAGGTATGGTACAACAATGAATCATTGCACTTGTAAGTAAAGCATAAGATCAAAGAAGATCATTGAACTACACAACAGAAATAAGAAAAGACTGAAAAATAACCTAAGGCTTGAGAGGTAAACTCTCGGCCTAAGGGAGCAAAATAATAAACTTTCGTTTAAGTTGTTCTAAAATTATTTTCATTATTCCAAGTTCTTATGTTCATATATAAAATGAGTTGTGTTCCTTAATTGCATGACAACATGTCATATTCATAGCATGAATCATAAGTAATGATTTGAGAAAACAAAGTAACTTAACTTTCCAGAAATGGCATGTTGCTTTAGGAAGAGCTTTCCTTGATCATGCATAGTCCTTATGTTTTTATGTGCATACACCTATACTTAGTACAAGTGTTTACTAACCCCATATATTATTACTATTTTCATAGGCGCAGGTTCGAAAGAAGATTGAAGATTCGACGAAGCAGTTTGGCTTAGCGATGTCCAGACTTTGGTAGGTCCTCTTGAGTTCGAGGATGCTAAACTTTATTATTCTAACTTAGTATTTTAGACATAGCTAGTGGAAATAGTCCCTAGCGTTTCAATTCAAAAATTTGTTCAAGCGATTGTAATAAGGCCAATTGGCAAACAATTATTATAATTATTACGATTATTTATTTCAATTGTTTAATCTTAAATAGATGGTTGTTTAGTTTGAGCTATTAGTGTTACACCCGGATTTTGGAATCCAAATATAACCGGCGTCGTTAACCTCTCAGAGGTCGCAGACAAGCCTCTTTTTAGTTTTTATCACAATCATACAGTTAAATCTGCGGAAAATTTAGAACTTTTTAATACTTATCGAAGTATACATAGACTTCATATAGTACTGCATAAGAGTGATATTCTAATATCTCAAACTTAACAACCATCTAATAAAGATTAAACAAATGAAATGATGAATCATAATAATAATAATAGTTTCCAATCGGCCTTATTACAACGTTTGAACAAATGGTTGAATGAAACGCTAGGGACTAACTCCACTAGATATGTCTAATGTACTAAGCTAGAATAATGAATGTAGCATCCTCAAACTCAAGAGGACCTACCAAAGTCTGGAGATCACTAATCCAAACCGCTTCGTCGAGCTTCAATCTTCTTTAGAACTTGCGCCTATAAAAATAGTAATAATGTATGGGGTTAGTACACATTTGTACTAAGTATGGGTGTATGCACATAACACATAAGGACTATGCATGATCAAGGAAAGCTCTTGCTAAGCAACATGTCGTTTATGGAAAGTTAAGTCATTTTACTTTCTTAAATCGTTATTTATGATTATGCTATGAATATGACATGTTCTCATGAAATTAAGGCACACAACTAGTTTTCTATATGAACATAAGACCTTGGAATCATGAACATAATTTAGAACAACTTAAACGAAAGTTTATTATTTTGCTCCTTAGGCCGAGAGACCACTTCTTCAGACTTAGTTTATTTTTCAGTCTCTTCTTCTTCTTGTTTTGTAGTTCAATGATCTCCTTTGATCCTATGTCTTAGTTATAAGTGCAATGATTCATTGTAGTCCCATACCTACAATGAGTCGAGTAAGCAATTCACAAGACTAAGGAAATAATTTGGCTACCCTACTTACAAGTATATTTCTCATTCTTATTTAAGTTGGGTATGATTATATTAATAAGCCAATCTTTATTGTCTATGTCCTTTATTTGATTATTTATATCATATATAGATGTTGGGACATAATCCATGCTCCATTATTGGCTACCCTAACTTGTTTTTTCTATCAAACACTAGTGATTAATGTTCTTTAAGCTCTTACTTTACTTAGTTCACTATGAACTTATAATTGTACTTCTTTGTTCTGTCGTGCACTGTAAACATGCTACTTTATTCTTTCTTACTCTCTTAAAGAATTCTCTTAGCATTAATGGAAATAGATCATGCGAGCTACATGAAATCCAGTGTCTCCCCTACACTGAAAAGAGGTGATTCACCGATTAAGGTGAACCAAGTTCTGTGTCTACCACACACCGAAAAGGGGGGTTCACCGGCTAAGGTGATACCGTGTCTGTGTCTTCCCCACACCAAAAAGGGGGTTCACGGCTGAAGTGAACCAGATACTTTCCTCAGCTTTAACCGATATAGATCATGTGAGCTAAACATGAAATCCGGTGTCTCCCCCACATCGAAAAAAGGTGGAATCACCGGCCAATGTTAAACCTACTGCCTAGTGTTCTTGGGTGGAGGCTTCCACCAGCTAGTACCCCATGTTGGCTAAACATAGTTCTAAGACTAGGACATGTTCTGAGACCCTAGTCCACCGGGGTGGTGATCTTATCTCATGAGACTTACATGTGCTGGCACAAGCTCATTACTAGTCTATCGGTGCTAAGCTAAGATTTTTATCTTATTATCTTTTAGAGTTTACTCACACATTATGGAAGCTTGCTTCTAGTTATGAGGTTTACTTAAATCTATGGATGGATGGTCATCCCTCTCTTTACTTGATAAATAAGATCTTAAGTCTTTATTTTATCATCATGGTGCGAGTGAGACTTGTCTCACGGACTCTAGCACCCTCTTATGTGAGTATTGTTGACATAACGATTAAGTGTATTTCAGACTTGTCTCCTTTCTTTCTAACACTCTATATTAGGTCAATTTCATAACTTAGGCTTTTAGTTATTTCATTAATCACCTTAACTTATTCACGTTACTAGTTAGTCTTGTATCATTCTATATGATAATTATATTCTCTTATACAATGCTATTACGTTCACGAGTCTATGTGGATAGGGTATGTTGGGACTTGTCCCATTGATTGGCATACTCTATGTTATGAGTTCATTGATGTAGAGATTAGTTTGAGTGTGGATAGGGTATGTTGGGACTTTTCCCACTGATTGGCATACCCTATGTTATGAGTTCATTGAGTTAAGATTGGGATCACTTTGCATCTTTTGGATTTATTAGTGGTAGCCAATTTGTTGGCACAAAATCAAACTATGATATTATCACAAGCCAATTCAATCATCCATGAATACATTATAGCAATCTAACATATTAAACAAGACAACTTTTAACCTTTGATTAACATATAAAATAATTCAACGAATACTCATAACAATATTATATTCTCAAAACATAAGAAGGCATTATAATATTCAACGTTCATGTAAATAACACCCTAGGTATGTGGATCTAACATGTATTTTTCATTCGACATATAGTCACTAAAAACTACACACAATGATCAGATAACAACACATACAGACAACAATGCATCGAGAATTATACTATTAACACTACAAGAATCGGAAATAGGGAGAACTAGGGAGATGAACATGCAATTCGTTGGGAACAACCCTAGTTTTGATATTTTTGAAGTAAAAACGTTTGAAAAGGCTCTTGGATAAAGAATTCCAGGAGAGAAAACCTATACCTTATTGTAGAATTAAATCTACGAAGATCACCTTGCACTTTGCACGAAGACCTTGAGGAACTTTCTTGAAATCGTCTAGGGTTTCTAACGTTTTTCTCTTGTTTTTTAGTTTCAGCGTTTTTATGATGAATAATGAGTCTAAGTCTTTAAGAAATGAATTGTAACTAATTCTACTTGGACTATATAACCTAATTAGGTTATACCAATTATCTAATTACAAAAACGCCTCTCCTAGAGTTACTAGGATTAGAAGAATCATGTCTTAACCGAAATTATGATTTTTCCTTAGTGGTTTCGGTTTTAGTCATTTAAAATAATTAATTAAGTTGCTAAATGAATTAATTAGGTAACCTAGGGTAATTACTAAATTACCCCTAAGTTGTTAGGACCATAACCAACCCTTTGGACCATCCTAGGTTAGGTACTAGGTTGTCTCTTACTTGTCTTAACCGAAATCTGGAAATTGCTTAGTGATTTCGGTTTTGTCCATTTAAATTAATTAATTAAGTAACCTAGGGTAATTACTAAAGTACCCCTAAGTTCATTTGGAGTGTTTACTTATTGTCTCAAGGATCCTCACTATGCCCTTGGGCACTGCTTAATATAAATGATCATTTTAAATGGTTATGTGCTATGGTACTAGGCTTGACACTTGGATGCCTAGTACCTCATGTGTTGCGTTGAGAATCTATATATTTTAGATTAGGGTCTTCCTTGCAGGTACAATTTTTAAACAAGCTTGGAATATATTATACATACTTGTGTATATATAGAAATTGGCTAACACCCCTTAGCCAATTTTTTATGCTATGCCCAATATTTCTCAATATTAGGCATTGGGATGCCTATGTACCCCAATACGCATTCTTAAAAACCTATTACGCTCTTCACTAGACATGTAATTTTCTGGAATGTTACATTATCCCCAACATAGGAACATTCGTCCCCGAAGGACACTACACATCATTTTAAATCAAAGAGGGTATTATCGAAAAAAACACACTAACATACTTGAAACTTTACTCTTTGTGATTATCTAATTAACAACTTACTCTGGATGATGCACATTACTTTAAGCTTATATGAAGCTTCATATCTGAGATTGAGGAACTTTCTTCTCAATCTTACTTTAACTAAATGCACATCACACTCATGCAACAAATAAATCACGTCAACGTCCTACAAAAACAGTAACATGAAAGCAAACTCATAATAACTCATATAGTGCAAGTATAAAACACACAATTATGGACTTAAAACACCAAAAACTGCCTAATGCACTAAAATTTAGAGTTTCATAAACAAAATTAGACTTAGGAAGACTACATCTAACCAACAAGAACTGAACAAGTGAGGGTAACAGAATCTCACATCGGCCTCGGCCTCCCATGTTGCTCCCTCAACAAGGTGATTTCTCCATAACACCTTCACGGTGGGAACCTCCTTGTTCCTGAACCATTTCACTTGGCGATCTAAAATTTCAACGGAAATCCCTTCGTAAGAAAGGTTCTCATTGACTCCTAATCCCTTAGATAACCTTTTGTTGGCTTTAAGATTGGAAACTATTTGGCTTCTTGGATTTGAACCACGCCCTTCCCATTTTAAATCTAACTCATTTTGAAACTGAAACCTTACTACCCTGTTTCGACAGTCTATGGTAGCATAACATTTATGAAGCAAATCCATACCTGATCCACATCCTTGAGCTAGTATGCAGCCATCTCAGCCTTCTCCTCTTCATTAGCACTCATAGCATGCATTAGAACCTACCATGCACTCACCTCCATGCAAAACAGCCACACTTTCCATACGTCTTTCGTTCACGCTGGGCATTTCTATCATTGCCCTTCTTGGGAAGGACAGATCTTGAGTCTCGCATCTTAGACCACTTGTCCATCCTAATTCTTGTGTTCTTCTTTCTACTCGCGCACACAAGAAGGAAGTCAGATACTTAGAATGACACAAAATGTCAAAGCTCTAGATAACACGATAAAGAGTAGAAGAAGGGAAAAATCCTAACATCACAGAGTCTCTAAGTCATGATTGTGGTGCACTTAACAACCATAAGTTTGAAACTACACAACGTGGTTGTGTTGAGCCTTAGTTCCTATGTAATTTAACCTCATGCTCTGATACCAAGTTTGTCACACCCGGATTCTGGAATCCGAATATAATCGGCGTCGTTAACCTCTTGGAGGTCGCAGACAAGCCTCTTCTTAGCTTTCATCACAATCATACAGTTAAATTTGCAGAAAATTAAAACTTTTTAATACTTATCGAAGTATACATAGACTTCCTATAGTACTGCATAAGTGTGATATTCTAATATCTCAAACTCAACATCCATCTAATAAAGATTAAACAAAGGAAATGATAAATCATAATAATAATAATAGTTGCCAATCGTCCTTATTACAACGTTTGAACAAATGGTTGAAATGAAAAGTTATGGACTAACTCCACTAGACATGTCTAATGTACTAAGATAGAATAATGAATGTAGCATCCTCGAACTCAAGAGGACCTACCAAAGTCTGGAGATCGCTAATCCAAACCGCTTCGTCTAGCTTCAATCTTTTTTAAAACCAGCGCCTATAAAAATAGTAATAATGTATGGGGTTAGTACACACTTGTACTAAGTATGGGTGTATTCATATAACACATAAGGACTATGCATGATTAACGAAAGCTCTTCCTAAGCAACATGTCGTTTATGCAAAGTTAAGTCATTTTACTTTCTTAAATTGTTATTTATGATTATGCTATGAATATGACATGTTCTCATGCAATTAAGGCACACAAATCGTTTTCTATATTAACATAAGACCTTGGAATCATGATCATAATTTTAGAACAACTTAAACAAAAGTTTATTATTTTGCTCCTCAGGCCGAGAGCCCACTTCTTCAGACTTAGTTTATTTTCCAGTCTCTTCTTCTTGTTGTTGTGTAGTTCAATGATCTCCTTTGATCCATGTCTTACTTACAAGTTCAATGATTCATTGTAGTCCTATACCTACAATTAATCGAGTAAGCAATTCACAAGACAAAGAAAATGATTTGGCTACCCTACTTACAAGTATATTTCTTATTCTTATTTAAGTTGGGTATGATTATATTAATAAGTGTGTCACGACTGGGGTCTAGACCCTAGTCGAAACCGGCGTCGTTGACCTATCAGAGGTCGCAAACAAGCCAAATACATCAACATTATATCGTATAGGTTAATTTTAGCGGAAAATTTAAAACTTTTGATTGCTTTAAAGTATACATAGACTTCATAGTAAGAATTTCATTATGTCACATCAGTTCACCACAACCATCTAATAATGAGAAAATCAAATGAAGGAAATAGTTCATAACTGCATAAATATAAAGTTGCCAAAATGGCACCAATACAACGTCTGAAATAAGTAAGAAAGAAACACTAGTGGAACACTCTCCACTAGCTCATGCCTACGTCTAATCTAGAATATAAAAGATAAGCATCCTCGAAAGCATGAGGGCCTACCAATTTCGGATGAATGCTCCACGTCCGGATAGCTTCAACATAGTCTTGTAAGCTATAGCGTCCACCTGCACCTGCACCTAAAAGTAGAGTATTGTATGGGATTAGTACACACTTGTACTAAGTATATGTGTATGCAAGCAAACACCAAGGACATGCATGATTAAGGAAAGCTCTCTCCTAATTATATGAGTTATGGAAAGCCAAGTCAGTTGTTTTTTCCAAATAAGATTAGGAAAGTCATGCTATGAGAGTAACATGCATCATCATTCTTTTCATATTGCACACAACATATAACATATTTCATATAGCACATACAGATACAACATATCATTCGTTCATATGCCATAAGACCTTGGAATCATGGACTTAACATTAGGACTTTTCAAAGTGAGGGCTCAACATATGGGACCTCAACTAGGGAGCCTTCTTTAGCAAACACAGAGTCTGCTTCATTCATTCATACATACTTCATTTTCATTCGTTTCATTCATTCATAGGCTGGTGCAAACACCAGCTATACCTAGGATGTAGTTTAAGACTCTCATCGGGTTCACTGTGCAATGATAAAAAATGACCTAGTGTCATTACTTGAGTCTAGTTCACCTCTTGATTATCCTAACCAAACACCTTCGGTATCATTCATTTCATTTTGTGCATTACTGAGGCTGGCCTCATTCTTTCTTTGGGAACTTTAAATTTAACCGACATAGATCATGTGAGCTCCATGAAATCCAGTGTCTACCCCACACCGTAAAGATGTAGAATCACCGTCCAAAGTAAAACCAAAACATGCTAGCGTATATAGGGAATTGAACCCTGCTAGATCCCTATGTTGGCTGCATAGGTTGAAAGACTAGGAGATATAAGGAGACCCATACCCGCCTAAACGTACAATCTCATCTCCTGAGATTTACACAAACCTCTGCCTTCCCGAAAGAAGGAATCGCGACTTATAGGTAGCCTATCGTTGCTCCGTATAAAGTTCCATTACATTCATCTCACACATCATAGAAGTTGGCTTCTAGCATGAGGGCATCATTGCTCATTAGATGATTTATCATCTCATCATTAGTATTAAGTGTGTATTGATGTCAATACTTTCATTAGAGTGTTTCTAAGAGACTGGTCTCTTTATTAACTTTACACTCTCATAGGTGAGTACGTAATTGGTAACACTTATTTAGGCTCATCTGAGATTGATCTCATCTTTCACATTAGCCTCTTATCATGTTGTCACCACATTCATTAACTTTAGCATATTAGCTCATCATAATTACTCACCCTTTTTACGTGATTGTTCATTTCATTATATGCCAATGCACTTGGCCTTTTAGTGTGTTTCACACCCTTACTTAACCCTCCTGGAGTCACATCAATTCATCACATATATCTTAGGTTCACTTACTTTTAACGTACGCTGGACTTATGAACCCATACGTACAAGCCATGAGGATTCATTCATAATTCGTCTAAGTGAGTTATACTTACCCAAGATTATATGGTACAAGACCTATGCATCTTGTAAGTATGCCAAGGTCTCAATTTCGATTCCTATAGGCAGCATTCATTAAATATTTAATCACGTAAGACTTATGTATCAATACGGAATTGGGCAAGGGAACCCGATTTTGAATCCCTTGTATAACAATTAGTCTTTATTATAAATTTTTGATTTAGCATTCTCGGCTTGGGGACCCGAGATCGAATCCCCACACCTGCACTTCCTTTATTTCTTTTCTTCACTTTGTCTTAAACATCTTGGCTTGGGGACCCAAAATTGAATCCCCACGCCCACATTCCTTTTATTTTCTTTCTTTCCTTAATTCTTCCGTTTAGACCGAGAGGATGTGGAATCGATACCCCACAACCACATTTTTCTTTTATTTAATTTTCACCTAACTTCCTTATCTATCCGAGAGGTTGTGGGTTCGATCCCCCTTACCTCACTTTAAATATTAAATTTTTAAGCAGCCTTCATATAGTGAGTTCTCGGGTTCAATCCTTGTGCATTTTCGTGGTTACATTTGATCAAGAGGTTTCACTGAATTCTGCAACATTACACCACTTATGAACATCATGATTTACTTCAAGTAATTGCATACAAAACACAAAAATTTAACATGCATATTACACACTTCAACCCGTGACCAAAGTCACGGCATACACAGTCAACACACACGTTTAACACAGTTTTGGAAAGCATTCTTATTGCTCACATAAATCCGAACATACATAAATGAACAAAATCATCACGAAAACACATCACATCCCTAAATTCTACCAGCAAAACATACCCAACCTACAAAATCGATGGGAGCTAGTGACAGGGACATGCAACGGGGAACATTCCTAGTTTTCAGATTAGAATTCGACTGAATCCTAGGGGTCTCTTGGGAAAGGGACCAAGAGGAAGAAAAGCCATACCTTTTGTCGATCAACACCTTCCAAATCTTGTCCAATGGCATCCAACTCCCACGACACCAAATCCTCACCACCAAACTTCAAGGACAACCCGTCAAGAACAATGTTTTTGCTTTTCGTTTTTAGTTTAGTTTTTCTTTTGAGTTTTAGCGTTCAATTTCTTCAACAGTGATGAACTTTTGATTTTGTTCTTTTATTGATAATGAACGTGATAATGAGAGTAAATAGGCGTGAGAAAGAGAGTGGAGAATTGTGAGAATGAGAGTGGAGAGATGTTATAGTAAGCTTAGGAGTAGGAGTCTTAGTTGAAGACTTAGTCAAACTAGGACTCCTTGCCATTTATTATTAAAAATCTTATTTTTTTTAAAGGCGTAGGTGAAATGACTAATCATGCCCTTACTTAAATCAGATAATTAATAGAAATTAATTAAATTTAACATTGCTTCCACCAAGGATCGAACTCGGGTGAAGCTTAACTTGCGAAAAGGGTCAAATTCTGCCAACCCTACACGAATTTTCCACCTTTTGATATTAATTAATTAATTAATTAATTAATTAATTATTGTAATTACAATACTACCCCTAGCCTAGAAAAGATCATTTTACCCCTAGACCCTCCAAACTTAAGATTACCCCTTTCAAGTCCGGTTAAGACTCATCCGGGTGAATCTTAATATTTGGGTGCCCTACATAGCTGGACCCAACCTTGCCTAGCTCAACTAACTCACCAAGCTGGTTAGATTGGCTGGTGCATAGGTTCTGAGGTCTGGTTCCACGCGCATCAAGCCGTGTGAATTAGGTCTAATCTAGGCATTCTAGGTACGTTTAGGCATTACTTAGCATAATCATTTTCGGGTTGTTACGTTATCCCCCCCTTAGGAACATTTGTCCCCGAATGACACTTCTAATTATCTAACACAATGCCAGGTATATCATAACATGAGTACTATACACAGTTAAGCAACATCAACCAAGAATAGAGGAGATAAGGAAACTTAGACTTAAGTGTAGTAAGTCTAACCTCAGGAGCTGAAAAGATGAGGATAGTGAGATCTCATATCGGTATCGGCCTCCCACGTAGCACCCTCAATAAGATGGTTCCTCCACAATACCTTCATGTGGCAACCTCCTTGTTTCTCAGCCGATTTACCTGCTGGTCTAAAATCTCAATAGGAACCTCCTCATAGGACAAGTCTTCACCAACCCCCAAACCTTCAATAGGCAGAATCGATGTTGAATCACCAAGACACTTCTTTAACATAGAGACATGAAAGACTAGATGAACAAAAGCTAGCTCCGCAGGCAACGACAACTCATAGGCCACCTCACCCACATGCTATAGAATCTCGTATGGCCCAACGTACCTCGGACTCAACTTCCCCTTCCTGCCAAACATCATCACCCCCTTCATGGGTGATATCTTCAAGTGTACCTGGTCACCAACATCAAACTCTAAGGGCCGCTTACTGTTATCTGCATAAGACTTCTGTCGACTGTAAGCAGTAGCCAACCTGTCCCTAATCACCCTGACCTTGTCTAAGGCCTCATGACTGATCTCCGGATCCAAAATGGATGACTCTCCAACCTCAAACCACCCAACTAGAGACCTACACCTCCTACCTTACAGTGCCTCAAATGGTGACATCCCAATGCTGGAGTGATAGCTGATATTATACAAGAACTCTATCAAGGGAAGATGGTCGTCCCAACTACCTCTGAAGTCAATCACACATGCTCTCAACATGTTCTCCAATGTCGGAATAGTGTCCTCTGCCTTCCCATCTATCTGAGGATGGAAGGCAATACTGAGCTTTACCTGCGTGCCTAAGCTCTTCTGGAAGGATCTCCAGAAATGCGAAGTGAACTGAGCTCCCCTATCCGAAATGATAGACAAAGGAATCCCATGACACCTCACAATCTCATCAATGTAGAGTCTCGCATAATCCTCGGCCTTGTAAGTAGAATTCACAGTGATAAAGTGGGAAGACTTAGTCATCCTGTCCATAATAACCCATATGGAGTCATGTTGTATCCTAGTACTCGGAAGACCAACCACGAAGTCCATGTTAATGGCCTCCCACTTCCAAGTCGGAACCTCAATCATCTGAGTGAGACCACCAGGCTTAAGGTGCTCCGCCTTAACCTGCTGACAATTAGGACACCTGGCCACGTACTCAGCAATGTCCTTCTTCATGCCATCCCACCAGTAGATCTGCTTGAGGTCATGATACATCTTGGTGGAACCTGGATGTATCGAATACCTGGAACCATGGGCCTCTGCAAGAATCTTAGTCCGCAAATCATACACATCTGGTACACACATCCTTTCCTGGTACCTAAGTATGCTGTCACCTCCCAAAGCAAAGGACTCATTCAACTTTATCAGCACTGAGTCCTTCAACTCCATCAACATAGGATCAAGATGCTGAACCTTCTTGACTTCAACTACCAGGGATTATTCAGAACTAGGATGAACTGAAACACCCCCACTAGTAGAAGCCATCAACCGCACACCCAGTCTGGCCAGTCTGTGTACATCCTTCACCAACTCCTTCTTCCCATCATCAATGTGGGCTATACTCCCCATGCTTAACCTGCTGAAAGCATCAGCTACAACATTTGCCTTCCCTAGATGGTAGTGGACACTCATGTCATAGTCCTTCAACAACTCCAACCATCTCCGCTGATGTAAATTCAACTCCCTCTGTGTGAACACGTACTGGAGACTTTGTGGTCTGTGAACACATCCACATGCACCCCGTACAAGTAATGCCTCCACATATTCAAAGCAAATACCATAGCTGCCAACTACAAGTCGTGAGTGGGATAATTCTTCTCATGAACCTTGAGCTGTATGGACGCGTAGGATATCACCTTACCACCCTTCATAAGATCACAACCCAAACCAACCCAAGATGCGTCGCAATAAATAGTCTAATTCTCACCAAATTTAGGCAACGTAAGCACTAGGGCTGAAGTGAGTCTGTCCTTTATCTCCTAGAAACTCTTCTCACAAGTCTCCGCCCATTCGGACTAGGCTTTCTTCTTAGTCAAGGCTGTTAGTGGGGCGACAATGGAAGAAAAATCCTGCACGAACCTGCGGTAGTAACCAGCCAATCCTAGAAAGCTACGGATATCGGTGGGAGTAAGAGGTCTTGTCCAGTTCTTAACATCCTCAGTCTTCCTGGGTCCACCTCCACATTCTAGTCAGACACAACATGACCCCGGAAGGTCACTGATCTAAGACAGAATTCACACTTGCTGAATTTGGCATACAACTGATGTTGTCTAAGAACCTGCAAGGTTAGTCTCAAATGTTGTTCATGCTCTTCCTTGGTCTTAGAGTAGATGAGGATGTCATCAATGAATACTATGACGAAATAATCTAGGTATTCACGGAAGACTCGGTTCATGAGGTCCATAAATGCAACTGGTGCATTAGTTAGACCAAATGACATGACTAGGAACTCATAATGACCATAACGGGTACGAAAGACTGTCTTTGGGATATCTTCATCCCTAACCCTAAGTTGATGATACCCGGAATGAAGATCAATCTTTGAGAAGAAACTAGACCCTTGGAGCTGATCAAATAAGTCATCTATTCTGGGAAGTGGATAACTGTTATTTATAATGACTTTGTTGAGCTGCCCATAATCGATACACATCCTAAGGGTTCCATCCTTCTTTTTCACAAATAGCACTGGAGCGCCCCAAGGGGATATGCTCGACTGGATGAAGCCCTTATCAGTGAGATCTTTTAACTGCAGCTTTAACTATTTGAGTTAAGCTGGAGCCATTCTATAGGGAGGGATTAAAATTGGTTTGGTATCAGGATCTAGGTCGATACCAAAATCAATCTCTTGAGGGGGAGGGACTCCAGGCAAATCATCGGGGAAAACATCTTGGAACTCATTCACTACAGTCACATAGTCTATGAAAGGAACGTCATGATCTAGATCATTGACACTCAAAAGATGGCATAACGATCCCTTGGATATCATTTTATTAGCTTTTAGATTCGAAATCAAGGGACCTGAACGACTCGAATTGTACCCCTCCCAGACCAGCTCTACTTCATTAGGGAAACAGAATCTCACAATCCTACTACGGCAATCAATGAAGGCATAACATTTATGGAGCCAGTCCATACCAAGTATAATATCGAAGTCATTCTGGTTAACTCAACAAGGTCTGCACACATAGTCTTACCACATACTACTATTGGGCAGTCTTTATGAACCCTATCAGCTCTCACATTTTCTCCTAAGGGAGTACTAACTACAATAGGCTCATGCAAAACCTCAGGTAGTGTTTCAAAAGTAAGAGCAAGCAAGGGAGTCACAAAAGAAAGCCTAGACCCTGGATCAAGTAAAGCATAAAGAGAGGTTGAGAAAACTTGCAGCATACCGTGACCACATCAGCAAAATTCTCCTGCTCCTCCCTGCCCTTCAAGTCGTAAAATCTATTCCTCTTAGGAGACTCGGCTGCAGTAGTATTTTGGGGATTAGGCCTAGTCTGAGCATTACCTCCAGGCTGACCCCTCTTCTGTGTACAATCCCTTACCATGTGTCCGCTCTTTCTACAACCGAAGCAGGCATTTGTGCCTAGTCTACACTTTCCACTATGAATACGTCCACACTTTCCACATTCCTTTATGGGACGCTGCACATCACCTCCATTGCCCTTCTTGGGCTAGGGTCTACCTCCTCTGGTGATGCACTCCTCTCATAGTTAGAGTTCCCAGAACTCTAATGCCCCTTCTTAAATCTGGGCTGATCACGAACTCCAAAAGTGCTCCTGCCACCACGTCTGCTGGAACCTGTCTGGTCAGAAGGGTTAGGCCTCCTTAACTCACGGACTCTCCTCTTCTTCCTGCTCTCCTCAACCTGCTGGACATGCACCATCAGCCTGGACAAGTCCATGCTGTCATGGAGCATCGCAGCCCGACGCTCCTCCTCCAAGTCCTCTGAGATTCCTGTAAGAAACCTGCTCATCTCGTCCCTGCTGTTCGACACAAGAGAAGTGGCATACCTGGAAAACCTTACAAATTTCAGGGAATACTCCCTGACAGTCATCGAGCCCTGCTTAAGGTTAATGAACTCCTTAACCTTAGCCTCTCTCATCTCTCTGGGGAAGAACCTCTCCAGAAAAGCTGTCTTAAACAGCTCCCATGTGATCGGATCTCCGCCCAACGCCCTGTTATCCTGCCACATCTTGCACCAATCCTGTGCAATATCCTTTAGCTGGTACGAGGCCATCTCAGCTTTCTCAATCTCCGTGGCCCCCATCGCCACCAGAATCTTCTGGACCTCCTCCACGAACTCCTGAGTAATCTCGACAGTCTTAGATCCTGTAAAGATTGGAGGATTCATCCTCGTAAAATCCCACAACTTGTTCGCCATGTTGTGGGCTGGTGGGTTCTCCTGTCGAACCTCCTGTTTGTTGGCCTGGGCCATCATAGCCTGAGCCTGCACAGTGATGGCTTGAGCCATCTGTGCCAAAGCTGTCCGCACCTCCGCATCAGTCAAACCAGTTGGATTAACTGGCATGGCCACTTCTGCAGCTGGAGCCTGGGGTGGAACTTGGTTGTCCCCAGCAGCTGCTCCTACTCTTCCCCGACCAACGTTTCCCCTTGTGTTCATTTTCTGAAAACATAAGAATTGATGTTTGATACGCTCATAACACCAAGAAATCAGATATTAAGGAAAGGACGATAAGATCAGAAGAAGGGAAATTTTCCTACGTATCATGCAGTCTCTAATTCATGATAGTGGTGCACTTCACTACCATAAGTTAGAAACTACTCGATGTGGTTGATGTGAACTTATTATCCTTGGAACTTAACCTAATGCTTTGATACCACATTTATCACAACTGGTGTCTAGACCCTAACCGAAACCGGCGTCGTTGACATCTCAGAGGCCGCAGACAAGCCTACATACGTCATCATTACATCGTATAGGTTAATTTTAGCGGAAAATTTAAAACTTTTGTTTGCTTTGAAGTATACATAGACATCATAGTAAGAATTTTATTATGTCACATCAGTTCACCACAACCATCTAATAATGAGAAAATCAAATGAAGCAAATAGTTGATAACTACATAAATATAAAGTTGCCAAAATGGCACCAATACAACATCTGAAACAAGTAAGAAAGAAACTCTATTGGAACACTCTCCACTAGCTCATGCCTACGCCTAAGATAGAGTATAAAAAGATAAGCATCCTCGAAAGCATGAGGGCCTACCAATTCCGAATGAATGCTCCACGTCCGGATAGCTTCAACGTAGTCTTGTAAGCTCTAGCGTCCACCTGCACCTGCACCTAAAAGTAGAATATTGTATGGGATTAGTACACACTTGTACTAAGTATGGGTGTATGCAAGCACACACCAAGGACATGCATGATTAAGGAAAGCTCTCCCCTAACGATATGAGTTATGGAAAGATAAGTCAGTTGGACTTGACAAATGAGATTAGGAAAGTCATGCTATGAGAGTAACATGCATCATCATTCTTTTCATATTGAACACAACATATAACATATTTCATATAGCACATACAGATACCACATATCATTCGTTAATATGCCATGATACCTTAGAATCAGGGACTTAACATTAGGATTTCCCAAAGTGAGGGCTCAACATATGGGACCTCAATTAGGGAGCCTTCTTTAGCAAACACAGAGTCTGCTTCATTCATTCATACATACTTTATTTTCATTCGTTTCATTCATTCATAGGCTGGTGTAAACACCAGCTATACCTAGGATGTAGTTTAAGACTCTCATCGGGTTCGTTGTGCAATGATAAAAAATGACCTAGTGTCATTACTTGAGTCTAGTTCACCTCTTGATTATCCTAACCAAACACCTTTGGTATCATTCATTTCATTTTGTGCATTACTGAGGCTGGCCTCATTATCTCTTTGGGAACTTTAACTTTAATCGACATAGATCATGTGAGCTCCATTAAATCCAGTGTCTACCTCACACCGAAAAGATGTGGAATCACCGGCAAAAGTAAAACCAAAACATGCTAGCGTATATAGGGAATTGAACCCTGCTAGATCCCTATGTTGGCTGCATAGGTTGAAAGACTAGGAGATATAAGGAGACCCATACCCGCTTAAAAGTACAATCTCATCTCCTGAGATTTACATGAACCTCTGCCTTCCCGAAAGAAGGAATCGCGACTTATAGGTGGCCTATCAGTGCTCAGTATAAAGTTCCATTACATTAATCTCACACATCATAGAAGCTGGCTTCTAGCATGAGGGCATCATTACTCATTAGATGATTTCTCATCTCATCATTAGTATTCAGTGTGTATTGATGTCAATACTTTCATTAGAGTGTTTCTTAGAGACTGGTCTCTTCATTAACTTTACACTCTCATAGGTGAGTACGTTATTGGTAACACTTACTTAGCCTCATCTAAGATTGATCTCATCTTTCCCATTAGCCTCTTATCATGTTGTCACCACATTCATTAACTTTAGCATATTAGCTCATCATAATTACTCACCTTTTTTACGTGATTGTTCATTTCATTATATGCCAATGCACTTGCCCTTTTAGTGTGTTTCACACCCTTACTTAAACCTCCTGGGGTCACATCAATTCATCACATACATCTTAGGTTCACTTACTTTCAACGTACGCTGGACTTATGAACCCATATGTACAAGCCATGAGGCTTTATTCATAATTCGTCTAAGTGACTTATACTTACCCAAGATTATATGGTACAAGAATTATGTATCTTGTAAGTATGCCAAGGTCTCAATTTCGATTCCTATAGGCAGCATTACTTAAATATTTAATCACATAAGACTTATGTATCAATACGGAATTGGGCAAGGGAACCCGATTTTGAATCTCTTGTATAACACTTAGTCTTTTTTAAAATTTTTGATTTAGAATTCTCGGCATGGGGACCCGAGATCGAATCCCCACACCTACACTTCCTTTCTTTCTTTTCTTCACTTTGTCTTAAACATCTCGGCTTGGGGACCCAAGATTGAATCCCCACGTCCAGATTCCTTTTATTTTCTTTCTTTCCTTAATTCTTCTGTTTAGACCGAGAGGATGTGGAATCGATACCCCACAACCTCATTTTTCTTTTATTTAATTTTCTCCTTACTTCCTTATATATCCGAGAGGTTGTGGGTTCGATTCCCACACACCTCATTTTATTTATCTTCTCTTTTACTTTTGTTTCTTCACCAGCCTTACCCCATTTCGAATCCACCTCACCTCACTTTAAATATTAAATTTTTCAGCAGCCTTCATATAGCGAGGTCTCGGGTTCAATCCTTGGTCACCTCACTTATTTTAAAAAAAAATTTAAATCTCCAATTCTTCAAGTAACATAGCCAAAACCAAATTTCCAGCAAGTCTGGAAATTTGATCACGCTTTCGAGTCCATTTCCTCAACATTTTGTATGGTAGATTTTAGGACAATTCATTGGGCATTTGATACATTTATTTTGTGCATTTTCGTGGTTACATTTGATCAAGAGGTTTCACTCAATTCTACAACATTACACCACTTATGAACATCACGATTTACTTCAAGTAATTGCATACAAAACACAAGAATTTAACATGCATATTACACACTTCAACCTGTGACCAAAGTCACGACATACACAATCAACACACACGTTTAACACATAGTTTTGAAAAGCGTGCTTATTACTCACATAAATCCGAACATACATAAATGAACAAAATCGTCAAGAAAACACATCACATCCATAAATTCTACCAGCAAAACATACCTAACCTACAAAATCGATGAGGGCTAGTGACAGGGACATGCAACGGGGAACATTCCTAGTTTTTAGATTAGAATTCGACTATATACTAGGGGTCTCTTGGGAAAGGGACCAAGAGGAAGAAAAGCCATACCTTTTGTCGATCAAAACCCTCCAAATCTTCTCCAATGGCAACCAACTCCCACGACACGAAAGCCTCACCACCAAACTTCAAGCACAACCCGTCAAGAACAATGTTTTTGCTTTTCGTTTTTAGTTTAGTTTTTCTTTTGAGTTTTAGCGTTCAATTTCTTCAAAAGTGATGAACTTTTGATTTTGTTCTTTTATTGATAATGAACGTGAGAATGAGAGTAAATAGGCGTGAGAAAGAGAGTGGAGAATCGTGAGAATGACAGTGTAGAGATGTTATAGTAAGCTTAGGAGTAGGAGTCTTAGTTGAAGACTTATTCAAACTAGGACTCCTTGCCATTTATTATTAAAAATCTGATTTTTTTTAAAGGCTTAGGTGAAATGACTAATCATGCCCTTACTTAAATCATATAATTAATAGAAATTAATTAAATTTAACATTGCTTCCACCAAGGATCGAACTCGGGTGAAGCTTAACTTGCGAAAAGGGTCAAATTCTGCCAACCCTACCCGAATTTTCCACCTTTTTATATTAATTAATTAATTAATTAGTGTAATTACAATACTACCCCTATCCTGGAAAAGACCATTTTACTCCTAGACCCTCCAAACTTAAGATTACCCCTTTCAAGTCCGGTTAAGACTCATCCGGGTGAATCTTAATATTCTGGTGCCCTACATGGCTGGACCCAACCTTGCCTAGCTCAACGAACTCACAAAGTTGGTTGGCTTGGCTGGTGCATAGGTTCTGAGGTCTGGTTCCACGCGCATCAAGCCGTGTGAACCCGGTCTAATCTAGGCATTCTAGGTACTTTAGGCATTACTTAGCATAATCATTTTCGGGTTGTTACAAAGTCAATCTTTATTGGCTATGCCCCTTATTTGATTATTTACATAATATATAGATCTTGGAACATAATCCATGCTCCCTTATTGGCTATCCTAACTTGTTGTTTCTATCAAACACTAGTGATTAATGTTCTCTATCCTCTTACTTTACTTAGTTCACTATTAACTTATGATTCTACTTCTTTGCTCTGTCGTTCACTGTGAAGAGGCTACTTTATTCTTTCTTACTGTCATAAGAATTCTCTTAGTATTAACGAAAATAGATTAATCTAAGCTACATGAAATCCAGTGTCTCCCACACACCGAAAAGAGGTGTTTCACCGATTAAGGTGAAACAAGTTCTGTGTCTACCCCACATCAAAGAGGGGGGTTCACCGGCTTAGGTGATACCGTGTTTGTGTCTTCCCCACACCGAATAGGGGGGTTCACGGCCAAAGTGAACGTGATACTTTTCTAAGCTTTAACCGACATAGATCATGTGAGCTAAAATGAAATCCGGTGTCTCCCCCACACCGAAAAGAGGTTGAATCACCAACCAAAGTTAAACCTACTGCCTAGTGTTCTTGGGTTGAGGCTTCCACCAGCTAGTACCCCCATGCTGGCTAAACATAGTTTTAAGACTAGGACACATTCTGAGACACTAGTCTACAGGGGCGGTGATCTCATCTCATGAGATTTACATGTGCTGGCACAAGCTCATTACTAGTCTATCGGTGCTAAGCTCAGATTTTTATCTTATTATATTTTAGAGTTTACTCACCCATTATGGAAACCTGCTTCTAGTTATGATGATTACTTAACTCTATGGATGACTGGTCATCCCTCTCTTTACTTGATAAATATGATCCTAAGTCTTTATTGTATCATCATGGTACGAGTTAGACTTGTATCACAGACTCTAGCACCCTCTTATATAAGTATTGTTGACATAACGATTAAGTGTATTTGAGACTTGTCTCTCTTCTTTCTAACACTCTGTATTAGGTCAATTTTATAACTTAGGATTTTAGTTATTTCATTACTCACCTTAACTTATTCACGTTACTTGTTAGTCTTGTATCATTCTTTATGATAATTATAACATTTTATACAATGCTATTACGTTCACGAGTCTATGTGGATAGGGTATGTTGGGACTTGTCCCATTGATTGGCATACCCTATGTTATGAGTTCATTGATGTAGATATTAGTATGAGTGTGGATAGGGTATGTTGGGACTTGTCCCTTTGATTGGCATACCCTATGTTATGACTTCATTGAGTTAAGATTGGGATCACTGTGCATCTTTTGGATTTATTAGTGCTAGCCAATTTATTAGCACAAAATCAAACTATGATATTATCACAAGCTAATTCAATCATCCATGAATACATTATAGCAATCTAAAATGTTAAACAATCCAACTTTTAACCTTTGATTAACATATAAAATAATTCAACTAATACTCATAACAATCTCATATACTCGAAACAAAACTAGGCATTATAACATTAAACGTTCATATAAATAACACCGTAAGTATGCGGATCTAACATGTATATTTCTTTCAACATATAATCACAAAAACATACACATAATGATCAGTTAACACCACGTAGAGACAACAATCGATCGAGAATTACACTACTAATACTACAAGAATCAGAAATTGGGACAACTAGGGAGATGAACATACAATTTGTTGGGAACAACCCTAGTTTTGATATTCTTGAAGTAAAAATGTTTGAAAAGCCTCTTGGAGAAAGAATTCCACGAGAGAAAACCCATACTTTATTTTAGAATTAAATCTATGAAGATCACCTTGCACTTTGCACGAAGACCTTGAAGAACTTGCTTGAAATCGTCTAGGGTTTCTAACGTTTTTCTCTTGTTTTTTAGTTGCAGCGTTTTTATGATGAATAATGAGTCTAAGTCTTTAAGAAATGAATTGTAACTAATTCTACTTGGACTACATAACCAAATTATGTTAGACCAATTATCTAATTACAAAAACTCCTCTCCTAGATTGACTAGGATTAGAAGAATCTTGTCTTAATCGAAATCTGGATTTTTCCTTAGTGGCTTAGGTTTTAGTCATTTAAATTAATTAATTATGTTTATAAATTATTTAATTAGGTAATCTAGGGTAATTACTAAAGTACCCCTAAGTTGTTAGGACCATAACCAACCATATGGACCATCCTAGGTTAGGTACTCGGTTGTCTCTTACTTGTCTTAACCAAAATCTGGAAATTGCTTCGTGATTTCGTTTTTGTCCATTTAAATTAATTAATTAATTAAGTAACCTAGGGTAATTACTAAAGTAACCCTAAGTTGTTAGGACCATAACCAACCTTTTGGACGATCCTAGGTTAGATACTAGGTTGTCTCTTACTTGTTATGCGGTTAGGTGTCACCCAACAAGGTCCTACGTTGTCGAGTACCTTAGTTGGTTATTATTGGTTGTTTCTAGATTAGTTAGTTAGTTATGTTAGTTAGTTAGTGTCTCAAACAGGTTTTGGAGCTTCGACCTATGCAGTTGGACTCGCATGTGCGCTTTTCCACAACCGCTCTAATCGAATAAGTTAGAGTGGTCCCTTGGCCGCTTGCACATGTGCTTGCAAATGTGTTGCATTTCCTTTCCTAACTAACTCTTCTGTAAGGTTCATTTGGAGTGTTTACTTATTGTCCCAAGGATCCTCACTATGTCCTTGGGGCACTACTTAATCTATATGATCATTTTAAATGGTTATGTGCTATGGTACTAGGCTTGACACTTGGATGCCTAGTACCTAATGTGTTGCGTTGACAAACTATATATTTTAGCTTAAGGTCTTCATTGCAGGTACAATTTCTAAACAAGCTTGTATTATACTATACAAACTGTGTATATATAAAAATTGGCTAACACCACTTAGCCAACTTTCTATACTATGCCCAATATTTCTCAAATTGGGCATTGGGATGCCTATGTACCCCAATACGCATTCTTAAAGACCTACTAGGCTCTTCACTAGACATGTAATTTTCTGGAATGTTACAATTAGAATATCGCTCTTACTCAATACTAAAATAAGTCTATATATACTTCAATAAGTATAAAAAAGTTTTAAATTTTCCGCAAATTTAACTGTATGATTGTGATGAAAGTTAAGAAGAGGCTTGTCTGCGACCTCTGAGAGGTTAACGATGCCGATCGCATTCGTATTCCAGAATCCGGGTGTGACAAACTTGGTATCAGATCATGAGCTTGAATTACCTAGGAACTAAGGCTAAACACAACACGTTGCGTAGTTTCTAACTTATGGTTGTGAAGTGCACCACAATATTGACTTAGATACTTTGTGATGTTAGGAATTTTCCCTTATTCTACTCTTTATCGTGCGGTCTAGAGCTTTGACATTTTGTGTCATTCTAGCAACTAAACTTCCTTCTTGTGTGAGTGCGTAGAAAAGTGCACACAAGAATTAGGATGGTCAAGTGGTCTAAGGTGCCAGACTCAGGATCTGGTCTTCGAAAGAAGGTCAATGATAAAAATGGTCAGCGTGACAGAAAGATGTGTGTTAAGTGTGGCCTTGCGCATGGAGGTGAGTCCATGGTAGGCTTTAATGGATGCTATTGGTGCGGTAAGAGTGGGCATGTGGTTAGGGACTGCCCAAATGCGAGGAATCAGGCCAACACAGATACTCATCCTCAGCCTAATCCCACTGCTGCAGCCGAACCTCCCAAGAGAAACTGGTTCTACGCGTTGAAAGGAAGAGAGGAGCAAGAGAAGTATGCGGATGTGGTTACTAGTAACTTGCTTGTCTTTTCTTTTCCTGTTTGTGCATTATTAGACCCAGGATCTACCTTGTCTTTTGTTACTCCTTTAGTAGCTAGTAAATTTGACATGCCTCCTGAGATCTTGCATGAGCCATTTCAAGTTAGTACTCCTATAGGAGACAATATTAGGGCCGAAAGGGTAAATAGAGATTGCCCAATAACTGTTCGTGATTGAGTTACTTATGCGGACCTAATAGAATTAACCATGCTTGATTTTGATATAATTTTTGGTATGGATTGGCTCTACGAATGCTATGCTACCATAGACTGTTGAAATATGGTAATAAGGTTTCAGTTTCCAAATGAGTTAGAGTTGAAATGGGAAGGGCGTAGTTCAAATCCAACAAATCCAAATAGTTTCCAATCTTAAAGCCCACAAGAGGTTATCTAAGGGGTTAGGAGTCGATGAGAACCTTTCTTACGAAGAGATTCCTATTGCAATTTTAGATCTCCAAGTGAAACGGTTGAGGAACAAGGACGTTGCCACCGTAAAGGTGTTATGGAGGAACCACCTTGTTGAGGGAGCAACATGAGAGGCCGAGGCCGATATGAGATCCCATTACCCTCACTTGTTCAGTTCATGGGGTTAGATATAGTTTTCTTAGTCTAATTTTGTTTATGAAACTCTACATTTTAGTGCATTAGGTTGTTTTTGGTGTTCTAAGTCCATAACTGTGTATTTTATACTTGCACTATATGAGTTATTATGAGTTCATGCTTGCATTCATGTTGCTGTTTTTGTATAGCGTTTACCTGATTTATGTGTTGCATGAGTGTGATGTGCATTAAGTTAATGTAAGAGTGAGAAGGAATTTCCTCAATCTCAGATAAGAAGCTTAAGGTAAGCTTAGAGTATTGTGCATCATCCAGAGTATGTTGTGAATCAGATATTTACAAAGATAAAGTTTCTAGTATGCTAATGTGCTTTTCAAAATTACCCTCTTTGATTTAAAATGATGATTAAGTGTCATTCGGGGACGAATGTTCCTAAGGGGGGAATAATAACATTCCAGAAAATTACATGTCTAGTGAAGAGCCTATAAGGTTTTAAGAATGCGTATTGGGGGTACATAGGCATTCCAATGCCCAATATTGAGAAATATTAAGCATATTATAAAATATTGGCTTAAGGGTGTTAGCCAGTTTCTATATATACACAAGTATGTATAATAATATCCAAGTTTGTTAGAGAAACGTACCTGCAATGAAGACCGTAAGATAAAAATACACATATTGATTCTCAAATTAACACATTAGGTACTAGCCATCCAAGTGTCAAGCCTAGGTACCATAGCACATAACCATTTAAAATGATCATGTAGATTAAGCAGTGCCCAAGGACATAGTGAGGATCCTTGGGAGAATAAGTAAACATTCCAAATGAACCTTCCAGAAAAGTTAGTTTGGAAAGTGCACGCAACACATGTGAAAGCACATGTTCCGGGTCTACCCACATGGGGCCAAGCTCCCTAACCAATCCTAGACCCTAACTAACTTACCTAACTAACTAACTAACCTAGGACAAACCAAAAATAACAAACTAAGGGACCCGGTAACCTAAGACCTAATCGGGTGACACCAAACCGTGTAACTAACTAAGAGACAACCTAGTACCTAACCTAAGATGGTCCAAAGGGTTCATTATGGTCCTAACAACTTAGGGGTACTTTAGTAATTACCCTAGGTTACCTACTTAATTAATTTAGCAACTTAATTAATTAATTTAAATAGTCAAAACCGAAACCCTTAAGCAATTTCCAGATTTCGGTTAAGTCAAGCGTTCTTCTATTTCTAGTCAATTTAGAAGGGGTGTTTGGGAATTAGATAATTGGATATGGTCCTAACAACTTAGGGGTACTTTAGTTATTACCCTAGGTTACTTAATTAATTAATTTAGCAACTTAATTAATTAATTTAAATAGTCAAAACTTAAACCCTTAAGCGATTTCCAGATTTTGGTTAAGTCAAGCGTTATTCTATCTCCTGTCAATTTAGGAGGGGCATTTTGGTAATTAGCTAATTGGTTATGGTCCTAACAACTTAGGGGTACTTTAATAATTACCCTAGGTTACTTAATTAATTAAATAAGAAACTTAATTTAAATGGACAAAACCGAAACAACTATGCAATTTCCAGATTTTGGTTAAGTCAAGTGTTCTTCTAATTCTAGTCAAATTAGGAGGGGTGTTTTGGTAAATAGATAATTAAGTTATTTTAGTTAAGTTATATAGTCTAAGTCAAATTATTTAACATTAAGTTCTTAAAGATTTAGACTCACGTTATTCACCATAAACTCTACAACTTAAAACAAGGGAAAACGTAAGCAAACCCTAGGCTATTTCAAGCATTCTTCAAGGTTTTCATACAAAGTGCAAGGTGATCTTCGTAGATTTAATTCTACAGTAAGGTATGGATTTTCTCACCTGGAATTCTTTCTCCAAGAGGATTTTTAAAAGTTTTAACTTCAAGAATATCGAAACTAGGGTTGTTCCCAATGAATCGCATGTTCATATCCCTAGTTCTCCCGATTTCCTATTCTTGTAGTATCTATAGTGTAATTAACGATGCATGTTGTTTGTATGTGGTGTTAACTGATCATTATGTGTATGTTTTAGTGATTTATATGTCGAATGAAACATACTTGTTAGATCCGCATAATTAGGGTGTTATTTACATGAGATGTTGAATGGTATAATGCCTACTTGTGTTCGAGAAGATGAAATTGTTATGAGTTCTTCATTGAATTCTTTTATAGTTAATCAAAGGTTAAAAATTGTATTGTTTAACATGTTAGATTACTATAATGTATTCATGAAGTAATTGAATTGGCTAGTGATAATCTTACGATAAGTATTAAGTGAAATTATGATTAATGCCAACAAATTGTCTAGCAAAACAATGTCCAATCATATATCTTCCAAATCATGTAAAGTCATACTAATATCTACATCAATGTACTCCTAACATAGGGTATGCCAATCAATGGTAAAATTCCCAAAATACCCTATACACACAAACTTGTGAACGTAATAGCATTGAATAATTTGTTATAACTTTCATAAAGAATTGTACAAAACTATCAAATAACGTTGAACAAGTTAAGGTGAGTAATGAAATAACTAAAATCTTAAGTTATGAAATTGACCTAATATGTAGTGTTAAGAGAAGTGAGACAAGTCTCAATTACACTTAATCGATTACGTCAAGGATACTCACATAAGAGGGTGCTAGAGTCTGTGAGACAGGTCTCACTCGCACCATGATGATAATGTAAAGACTTAAGTTCATATTCATCAAGTAAAGAAAGGGTTGACCATTCATCCTTAGAGTTAATTAAACCTCATAAGTAGAATCAAGCTTCCATAATGTTTGAGTCACCTCTAAAAGATAATAAAGTAAAATAGATCTGAGCTTAGCACCGATAGACAAAAAACGAGCTTCTACCAGCACATGTAAGCCTAATGAGAAGAGATCACCACCTAGGTGGACCAGGGTCTCCGTATGTCTCCTAGTCTTTGAACTATGTTTAGCCAGCATAGGGGTACTAGCGGGTGGATACCTCCACCTAAGAATGCTAGCAGTAGGTTTCACTTTGGCCGGTGATTTCACCTTTTTTCGGTGTGCGGGAGACACTGGATTTCATGTTTAGATCACATGATCCATCTCGGTTAAAGCACAAGAAAGTATCCGGTTCACTATAGCCGTGAACCCCTATTTTCGGTGTGGGGAAGACACTTGCTTGGTTTAACTTTAGCCGGTGAACCCCCCTTTTCGGTGTGGGGTAGACACAGAACTTGGTTCACCTTAACCGGTGAATCACCTCTTTTCATTGTGGGGGAGACACTAGATTTCATGTTATCTCGCATGATCTACTTCCGTTAATGCTAAAGAATTCTTTAAAGAAAGTAAGAAAGAATGAAAGTAGCATGTTCAAAGTGAACAATAGATCAAAGAAGTAGAAACGTAAGTTCAAAGTGAGCTAAGTAAGTAAGAGCTTAAGATTGTCTATCATTAGTGTTTGATAAGAATAAAGTCTTAAAAAGTTAATGATTTATGACAATATTGGAGTATGAATATATGTCCCAAGATCTATATACCTCAAATAATAAACTAATGGGCATAGCCAATAAAGATTGGCTTAAAATACAATCATACCCAATTTAATAAGAATGAGAAGTATAACTTGTGAATAGAGTAGCCAAATCATTTCCTTAGTCTTGTGAATTTGTTACTCGATTCATTGTAGGTATGGGACTACAACGAATCATTTCACTTTTAAGTAAAGCATAAGATAAAAGGAGATCATTGAACTACACCACAGAAAGAAGAAAAGACTGAAAAATAACATAAAGCTGGAGAGGTAAGCTCTTGGCCTAAGGGAGTAAAATAATAAACTTTAGTTTAAGTTGTTCTAAAATTATGTTCATGATTCCAGGGTCTTATGTTCATATATAAAATGATTTATGTGCGTTAATTGGATGACAACATGTCATATTCATAGCAATAATCATAAGTAACGATTTAAGAAAGTAAAGTAACTTAACTTTCCAGAAATGACATGTTGCTTTAGGAAAAGCTTTCCTTGATCATCAATAATCCTTATGTGTTTATGTGCATACACCCATACTTAGTACAAGTGTGTACTAACCCCATATATTATTACTATTTTTATTGGAACAGGTTCGAAAGAAGATTGAAGATTCGACGAAGCAGTTTGGATTAGCGATCTCCAGACTTTGGTAGGTCCTCTTGAGTTTGAGGATGCTACACTTTATTATTATAACTTAGTACATTATACATATCTAGTGGAGATAGTCCCTAGCTTTTCATTTCAAACATTTGTTCAAGCGATTGTAATAAGGCCGATTGGCAAACTATTATTATTATTATTACGATCATTTATTTCAATTGTTTAATCTTAAATAGATGGTTGTTTAATTTGAGCTATTAGAATATCACTCTTATGCAGTACTATATGAAGTCTATGTATACTTCAATAAGTATTAAAAAGTTTTAAATTTTCCCCAAATTTAACTGTATGATTTTGATGAAGAAGAGGCTTGTCTGCGACCTTTGAAAGGTTAACGACGCCGGTCGCGTTCGAATTCCAGAATCCGGGTGTGACAAGTATAAGTAGGCTTAACAGGAATAAAGTGGGCAGATTTGGTCAATCTATCCACAATAACCCATATAGAATTATTTTGTTTTCGAGTTCGAGTTAATCTAACAACAAAGTCCATATTGATGGCTTCCCACTTCCATGTAGGAACATCCATGATTTAGGTTAAACCACCAGGATTTATATGTTTAGCTTTAACTTGTTGGTAGTTTGGACACTTAGCAAAAAACTCTGCTATGTCCCTCTTTAAACCATCGCACCAATAGACCTCTCTAAGGTCATGATACATTTTGGTGGCACCCGGATGTATAGAATAGAAAGAACCATGGGCTTCTTCGATAATCTGATTTCTCAAATCCTCAACATCGGGTAAACATAATCTCCATTGGTACCTAAGAATAGCATCCCTCGTTGGGAGAATGACTCATTGAGCTTACTAGGTACCGATTCCTTCAACTCCATCAATAGAGGATCAAGATGTTGCTTAGATTTCACCTCCACCACTAATGATGAGTCTGAGTTATGATGGACCATAAAACCACTAATTGGAGAATCTTCTAACCGCACACCTAGGTGAGCCAACCTATGAACATCTTTCACAACTTATTCTTCTTTTCTTCAACATGAGACACACTACCCATAGCCATACGACTCTAAGCATCCGCAACCACATTGGCTTTTTCTGGGTGGTAAAGGACACCCATGTCATAATGCTTCAACAATTCTTACTATTTTCTCTGTCGGAGGTTCAAATCCTTTTGTGTAAACACACATTGAAGACTTTTATGGTCAGTAAACACATCAACATGCACACCATAAAAGTAGTGCCTCCATATTTTCAAGGCAAAAACTACAACTGCTTACTCGAGATCATGAGTTGGGTAATTCTTCTCATGAATTTTGAGTTGCCTAGAAGCATAAGCAATCACTTTGCCATGTTGCATGAGGACACATCCCAAGACCACTCAGGAAGCATCACAATACACTACAAAGCCTTCATTACCCTCCGGTAAGGTAAACACTGGAGCGGAGGTAAGCTTATCTTTCAACTCTTGAAAACCTTTCTCACAAGCTTCTGACCACTTAAACTTCACCTTCATTTAGGTTAAAGCAGTAAAAGGAGAAGCGATGGATAGAAATCCATCAACAACTCTTCTATAATAGCCGGCTAGACCCATGAAACTCCTTATTTCTATGGGAGTCAAAGGTCTAGGCCAATTTCTGAGCGCATCCGTCTTCTTCAGGTCAACCTCTACACCATCACTAGAGATAATATGGCCAAGAAAAAGAACTGACCTCAACCAAAATTCAGAGTTGCTAAATTTTGCATAAAGTTGGTGATCTTTGAAGACTTGCAAGGCAAACCTCAAGTGATTCTAATGCTCATCTTCATTCTTGGAATATATTAAAATATCATCAATGAACACAATCACAAATGAGTCTAGGTAATAACGGAAAACTCTATTCACTAGGTACATAAATGCCGTCGGGGCATTTGTTAACCCAAAAGACATAACTAGAAATTCATAGTGACCATATCTAGTTCGAAAAGCTGTTTATGGGACATCTTCACCTCTCACCCTAAGTCGGTAATATCCCAACCTAAAGTCAATCTTGGAAAAATAACTAGCACCTTGGAGTTGATCAAATAGATCATCAATCCTAGGGAGAGGATACTTGTTCTTTATGGTGACTTTATTGAGTTGGTGTTAATCAATGCACATTCTAAGGGACCCATCCTTCTTCTTAACAAACAAGATCAGAGTACCCCGTGGAGAAATACTAGGTTAAATGAAACCCTTGTCTAGTAAATCCTTGAGTTGGTGATTCAAATCTTTTGCCGAGCTATCATTTACGGAGGAATTGAAATGGGATTCGTATCTGGTAACAATTCAATGCCAAAGTTAGTTTCCCGTTTGGGAGGTACTCCAGGAAGGTCATTAGGAAAAACCTCTGGGAATTCTCTTACTACAAGGTCTGACTAAATAGAAGAAATTTCACATTCTAGGTCCTTAACTCTCACCAAATGGTATAAATAACCCTTGGCTATCATCTTACAAATCTTTAAAGTAGAAGAAATGATTTGACCCTTGGCATAGAATTTCCCCCCTTCCACTCTAAAATGGGTTCATTAGGGAATTGAAACTTCACTACCCTTGTTCTACAATCTATGGAAGCAAAAATATCATGGAGCCAATTCATACCAAAGATGATATCAAAATCAAACATGTCAAGTTCTACCAAATCAACAAGAGTAACTCTATTAGGCACCATCACATGACTATTCGTATATACTCTTTTTGCAACTACAGAGTCATCCCAATGTGGTAAATACCGAAAAGGGTTCAATCAAAACATCGGTAAGTACATCAAACTTCGTAGCTACCAATGGTGTAACAAAAGAAAGGGTAGCACATGGGTCAAGCAAAGCATAAACATTAATAGAGAAAACTTGTAACATACCCGTCACAACGTCGGGAGAGATTTCTTGTTCACCCCTAGCCTTGAGTGCATAGAAACGGTTCCTTTTTGGAACTTCAGAACTAGGACCGCTTGGTTGAGTTTGGCTATTCCCCTTACCTTGACTTCTCACATTAGAACAATCTTTCACTGTAACATCCCTAAAAATGATCTAGGTTGAAGTAGATACTAACACTTGTGTCATTATGCTTTAAAGTAATAAAATGGTTTAAAATAGTGTTCATAGGTAGTGTATAAATTTTGGAAGTATTTGGAGGTTAAACGTCCAAGAACATCAAAGACGTTCGGAAACTAGTCGAAGTTTAACTAGTGTGTCGTACTGTTTTGCAGTGATGTTTTGGGGGATGGTTTGAAGGTCAAATTCAGTATCGAGAGTTCCTACGCATTGCCTGACATACGAAAGGTCGAAACATTGGGGAACAACGCCCCGGTTGTCCCCGAGGAGGACCCAAATATGGGCCATCAAAGCTGCCAAACAACCAAGATTTGGCATGCTACTGCACGAGACACAGCTGGCACACAGTAGGAAAAATCTTTTCCTTGTCACGCGGGGCTGTCGCACACCATTCTGTCCAAGAAATTTTTGAAAAATTAGATTTGGAAGTGTCTCGGCGACGCGCAGTCGTTTTTAAGTCAAATTTGAGTTGGTTAATTTGTCCAATAAATGTAGGGGTCTTTTGGGTAATTTAGGGATATATTATGGACGGTTATAAGACATATAAAAACCCCTAACCGCACCAATTAAATCAAAACCCTCATCTCAAAACAAAACCTCTCCATTCACTCTTTCCAAAACTCCATTGTTGAAGCTTTGAAGCTCCAAGGAAGAAGATAGGTTTCTCAAGTTTTTCTTCATAAATCTTGTAGGTTCTTCATCAAAGTTAAGGTATGGTTATTAATCCTTGAAATATCTTTATTCAAGGAGTCAATCCCAATGATTTTCAAAGATGATAAAAAACATATATTCTCCAATTTTGTTATCTAGCCATGGGTTCTAGCATAACTGGTTTTGAATCAATGTTTTAGAATTGAATTGATGTTAATGCAATGTTTTAAAGCTATAATTCTTATGAACCCATGCAATTATTATTTTGACTATTTTATGGGTTAAGTGATCATGTCTCTATACTTATGAATTATAGTGTAGTTTTCTATAGGCTATCTAATGATGTAAAGATTATATACAATTGATGTTTAATTGGTCTTAGATTGTTAAATCTATATTGAATTGACCTAGTTTCATATAGTATTATAATTTATACTTTGAATTGATGTTCATGGCCATGGGTAAGGGCCTTATGATATTGAATTGGATGATTTGGACATTGATTGAAGTGGTGAGAATGGATTGGTGGTACGCTGCCCTAATTCTCTTTATTTTATGTTAATTAGACTTCAATTATGTTCTGTTTTGTATGGTCCACCTATGGTGGCGGTGTTATGTGCTTTACTTCCAATTGATGTGGCCTCGTCGGCGTTATTTTAAGTATATTGATGATCATGGCCTTGTCGGCACTACTTGAAGTATTATGATGATTTGTCTAATTGATTATGTGAAGTATGATAATATCTATCTACATGCTAGTATTGTGAAAGTATGTGTTCTTCTATGGATATTAATGGATCATGTTGGACTATGACTATGTGTTTATGTGTGTAGTCTGAAGAGTTGATACACGATTA
Organism: Solanum sitiens; assembly: GCA_016801875.1. Taxonomy (NCBI): domain Eukaryota; kingdom Viridiplantae; phylum Streptophyta; class Magnoliopsida; order Solanales; family Solanaceae; genus Solanum; species Solanum sitiens. The sequence continues at coordinate 73,627 of JABWTJ010000365.1, read as the reverse complement.
TTCCAACTTGACTATTAAGTCTATGATGGTTATATTGATTATGTTATGGTAATGTATTGGATGACATAAAGTGGATAAGGGTCATTCCTAAGTGCTTCAAAGAATGATATGCTATTGTGCTAATGTGAATTAATGAGGTGTCTTGTTTTGGTAGACTTGTGTCCCTTACTTGATACATGTATATGATGAATATGGACATCTGGACTTAGTAGGCTTATGCACCTTTGTCTTGTATGTGTATGGATGAATGTTGAATGAAAGTCTAGGATCGGTAGACCTAATATGGTTCCCTTCTAAGCATGACTAATATGTGGAACCTTCTATATATAGAGAAGGTTAAGAATGAGATATCTTTATAGACCATTCTATGAGAACAAAGGCTAGCACCCAGTGAATATGTTATGGTTTGTAGCTCTACTTAAGAAGGAGACTAGAGTACAATGTATCTCTACTTAAGAATGAGACTAGAGTGCATAAAAGACCTTGATATTCCTTAACCATGTGCCCACATGGAATGTGTCCTCGTTCTACCCTTGGCAAGTAGAACACCCTCCATCGGAGCAGGTTTATGACTCTGGATTCCATGACTAGCTAGTATTGTCTATGTCGGTAATTGCCTATTCTCATCATGTGGGATACATGCTAGTGTTGGATAAGTACTAGGAAGTTTAGGTAGTTGAATGGGACGCTATCTACACATTGCACGACTAGACTTTGAAAATGTTAGTATGTGAGTCCCTAGGTCTTTCCAAGACCATTATGTGAAGTCTTTAATGAATGATATGTCTTCTAAATGACTTAATTAATGTAATGACTTTAGTAAAGGAATGTTAATGAAAAAAAGTACTTATCTAGAGTAGCTTTGAGGATTGCTTAGGTAAGCTTGAAAAGGGTGTATGGGCGGTCTCTTCATGTCTTACTTAGGTGAGTCTTAGAGTAATTCTAGGTAGGGAGTTTAACAAATAAAAGTGATAATGATCTTATCTTAGGAATTCTTAAAGATCATTTAGGTGTGCTTAGAGAGGATGTATGGGCGGTCTCTCTTCGTCTCACTTAAGTGAGTCTTAGGATAACCTTTGGTGAGAGGGATGCAAGCTAAAAGAGGTTACTGTAAGGTGACATAGTTCACTGTAAAATTCTTAATTATTTGATTAAATGCTTATGTGATATATTATATGTTTCTAAAGTGTTAAATGTTGTTCTTATACTTATACTATGATGTTTTAATCAAAAAGAGCATGTTTTATACAAAAGTCCGTTTATCATGATTTTATGCATTACGACATACTTCGTACAATTGTTTGTACTAATTCCATAAATTTTGTCTATCTCAAAAGGTGTAGGTGGTGTTTGAGAGGAGTCTCGAAGTTCAAGCTTTGATTAGTGTTCATTCAAGTAAAGAGTTGGTATGTCCTCACGAGATTAGATTTCCTTACTAAAAGTATTGTAATAGACTTAGCTATTTTCTATATGTTGAAGTATGGGCCATGTCCCAATATATTCCTATGTCTAAGATGGTGACTTTGATACTTAGCCTTTCATTATGTTTTTATGTAAAAGAGATATTTTGAAGTATTATTATTTCGTGTGAAAAGTTTTAATTCCGCACTACTTTTCATACATATAAGGAATGAATGGTACGAAAGGGCTTGTCTTTGACCTCCGAGAGGTCGACGACGCAGTGTTTTGATTCGGGAATGCCCTAACTTCTAGGGGGTACTCTCGGGTCATTAAAAAGGTTGTATCAGAGCATAAGGTTATGAAGTGGTCTTAGGAATCGAAAAGTCTCAAAAAGCCACGTCTAGTAGAGTCTTGACCATCGGTGTGAATCGCGACACATCTATGGGCGAGCGTCTATAGGACGATAGCGTTTCCCATCTTTTCTACTCCTATGTTGTGCCGTAAAGATTAAAGTTATTAGTGTCCTTTTCTTATGGTTTTCCTTGTGTTTCTAGGAAGATGAATACGAGAAGGACACCGGCTAGGACAGTTGTGGAGAATGATGTGAATGAGGGACTTCCTCCCCGAGGTGGACATGTGCTACAAGTTGAGCAGTGTCACACCCGAATCCTAGACCCCAGATGCAACCGGCGTCGTTAACCTCTCAGAGGTCGCAGACAAGCCTCTTATTAGCTTTCATCATAATTATACAGTTAAATTTGTGGAAAATTTAAAACTTTTTAATACTTATTGAAGTGTACTTAGACTTAATATAATACTGCATAAGAGTGATATTCCAATAAGCTCAAACCAAACAACCATCTATTAAGGATTTAACAATCGAAATAAAGCATTCATAATAATAGTAATAGTTAGCCAAATCGGCCTTAATACAAATGTTTGAACAAATGTTTGAAATGAAACGCTAGGTAAAACATCCACCAGCTATGTCTAATGTACTAAAGCTAGAATAATAAACGTAGGCATCCTCCAACTCAAGAGGACCTACCAAAGTCTGGAGATCGCTAATCCAAACCGCTTCAATGAGTCTTCAGTCTTCTCTAGGACTTGCACCTATAAAACTAGTAATAGTTCAATGATCTAATTTTATACTATGTTTTACTTACGAGTGCAATGATTCATTGTAGTCCCATACCTACAATGAATCGAGTAAGTAATTCAAAGGACAAAGGAAATGATTTGGCTACCCTACTCACAAGTTATATTTCTCATTCTTGTTAAATTGGGCATGAATGTACTTATAAGCCAATCTTTATTGGCTATGCCCATTCATTGATTATTTGCATAATATATAGATCTTGGGGCATATATTCATACTCCAATATTGGCATAAGCCAATAACTTGTTAAAAAATAATTCTTATCAAACATTGATGATTGACATTCTTAAGCTCTTGTTTACTTAGTTCACTTTCGACTTACATTTCTTCTTCTTTGATCTGTTGTTCACTTTGAACATTCTTCTTTCATTCTTTCTTACTTTCTTAAAGAAATCTTTAGCATTTAACTGACTTAGATCATGTGAGCTAACATGAAATCCAGTGCCTTCCCCACACCAAAAACAGGTGGTTCACCGGCTAAGGTGAAACCGAGTCTAGTTTCTTTCCCACACCAAAAAGAGGTGGTTCACCGGCTAAAGTGAAACCAAGTCCAATGTCTTCCCCACACTGAAAAAAGGTGGTTCACGGCTAAAGTGAAACCGAATACTTTCTTAAGCATTTAACCGACATAGATCATCTTAGATAAACATGCAATCCAGTGTCTTCCCCATACCGAAAAGAGGTGGTATCACCGGACAAAGTGAAACCGAATACTACCTAGCATTCTTAGGTGGAATCATCCACTAGCTAGTTCATATGCTTGCAACATAGTTCAAAAACTAGGAGACTTCGAAGATCTGATCCACCTTGGTGGTGATCTTGTCTAATGAGTCTTACATGTGCTGGCACAAGCTCATTGCTAGTCTATCGGTGCTTAGCTCAGATTTATAATACATTACAAGTTTTAGAGTTGACTAAAACATTATGGAAGCTGTCTTCTAGTATGAGGTATACTTAGCTCAATTGATGATTGGTCACCACTTTCTTTTATACTTGATGAATGTGAATTTAATCTTACATTATCATCATGGTGCGAGTGAGACTTGTATCACCGTTTCTCGCACCCTCTTATGTGAGTAACTTTGACACAATCGTTTAAGTGTAAGTAAGACTTGTTTCACTTTTTTTAACAGTCTATATTAGGTCAATTTCATAACTCATAAGCTTTTAGTTATTTAATTACTCACATTATCTTGTTCAATGTTATTTTGTAGTCTTGTACCATTCTTTATGAAAGTTATGAGGGCATTAATCAATATGCTATTATGTTCACAACTTTCATTTAGATAGGGTATGTTGGGACTTGTCCCAATCGTTGGCATACCCTTGGTTATGAGTTCATTGAGTTACATCTTGTCAAGTTAACTTATCAAACATGTATTTGGCATTACAATACATTGGCCATATAAGATTGGTACGATTTAGTCATTGGCCAATTATAATAATATTTTGGACGTAATATTGCTAGCCAATTTATTGGCATTAATCAAACTATGATATTATCACTAGCCAATTCAATTACTTCATGAATTTATCATAGAAATCACATCATGTTAGCAAGCCATCTTTTAGCTTTGATTAGGATATAAGAACAATTCCATCTTCTCGAACACAATTAGGCATTACAACAATTATCATCTCATGTAAATAATACCCTAAGAATACGGATCAAACATGTAGGTTTCATTCGACAATATAAATCATGGAAACATACACATAATGATCCGTTAGCACCACATACCAACAACATGCTCGAGATTTACATTATATATACTACAAGAATCGGAAATAGGGAGAACTAGGGATATGAACATTCGATCACTGGGAACAATATTAGTTTCAATTTATTGAATTCAAAAATGTTTAAAAGCCTCTTGGTGAAAGGAATCCAAGAGAGAAAACCCATACCTTACTGTAGAATTGAATCTACAAAGATCACCTTGCACTTTGCACGAAAACAATGAAGAACTGCCTTGAAATCGCCCAAGGTTTTTCTTACGTTGTTCACTGTTTTTCAGTCGTAGGTTTTCTAGTGATTAAACGTGAGTCTAAATATTAGGAACTGAATATGACTAATTCAACTTATACTAATTAACTTAATTAAATAAGCCAATTAGCTAATTACCAAAACTCCCCTCCTAAACTGACTAAACATAGGAAAACATTTGACTTAACCGAAATCTAGAAATTGCTAAGAGTCTCGGGTTTAACCATTTAAATTAATTAATTAAGGTTCTAATTTAATTAATTAAGTGACCTAGGGTAATTACTAAAGTACACCTAAGTCGTTAGGACCATAAATAATCCTTTTGGACCATCCTTGGTTAGGTACTAGAATGTTTATTTATTTAGTTACTCGGCTAGTGTCACCCAGTTAGGTCTTAGGTTATCGGGTCCAATAGCTAGTTCATTTCATTTAGTCCTAGGTTAGTTAGCTAGTTAGGTCAGTTAGTTTTAGCCTAGGACCAATTAAGAATCTTGTCACCATGTGGATTGACCCGACGCACGCCTGTCCCCTAACTGCTCTAACCGAATCGGTTAGCTTGGTCTCTCGGCCGGTAGCATATGTGTTTCCGTGTACTTTCATAACTGATCACTCTGGAAAGTTCATAACGCCTGTCCCAAGGATGCTCACTATGTCCTTCGCCACTGCTTAATCTACATGATCATTTGCTATGGTACTTAGACTTGACACTTGGATGCCTAGTAGCTAATGTGTATTATGTGAAGAATATAGTTATTTTAGCTTAGGGTCTTCATTGCAGGTACAATTCCTAAACAAGCTTTAATTGTAGCATTTGATATCGAAGTGTATTTTAATTTACTTGTGTAGACATTGGCTAACACCGTGACGTCAATATTCTCTAACATGCCGAATATTTCTCAATATTGGGCATTGGGATGCCTATGTACCCCAATACATATTCTTAAAACCTAATAGGCTCTTCACTAGACATGTACATTTTCTAGAATGTTACATTATCACCCCTTAGGAACTTTCGTCCCCGAATGACACTACACAGGTATTTTCGAAAAACACATCAACATACTTGAAACATTACTCTTGTGAATATCTAATTCACGACTTACTCTAGATGATGCACATCATTCAAACCTTATCTGAAACTTCATATATGAGATTAAGGAACTTCCTTCTCGATGTCATTATAAATTAATGCACATCACACTCATGCGACACAAAAATCATGTAAACACTATACAAAAAAAGCAACATGAATGCAAGCAAGAACTCATATTACCTCATATAGTGCAAGTATAAAACACACAATTATGGACTTAAAACACCAAAACCGACTAATGCACTAAAATTTAGAGTTTCGTAAACAAAATGAGACTTAATAAGAGTATATCTAACCTCAAGAACTGAACAAGTGAGGGTAATGGGATCTCATATCGGCCTCGGCCTCCCATGTTGCTCCCTCAACATGGTGGTTCCTCCATAACAACTTTACGGTGGCAACCTCCTTGTTCCTCAGCCGCTTCACTTGGCGATCTAAAATCTCAACTGGAAACTCCTCATAAGAAAGTTTCTCAGCGACTTCTAACCCCTCAACATGTAGAATGGATGCTGGATCGCCTAGATATTTTTTAAGCATCAAAACGTGAAACACTGGATGAACGAAAGCCAAGTCATTTGGTAATTTCAGTTCGTAGGAAACATTTACTACTCGCTGTAAGATCTCATAAGGACCTATATACCTCGGACTAAACTTCCCTTTTGATACCAATCCTCATGAGTGATATCTTCAGGTAGACTTGATCACCTACCTCGAATTCAAGAGCTCTCTTTCTGTTATCAGCATAGGATTTTTGACGACTGTAAGTAGTTGCCAATCTTACCTGATAATTCTAACCTTTTCCACAGCCTTATGTATGATCTCAGGGCCAAGGATGGAAGACTTTCCTACTTCAAACCACCTGATTGGGGACCTACATCTCCTGCCATATAGTACTTCAAAAGGTGTCATCCCAATACTGGAATGGTAGATATTATTATAAGAGAACTCAATCAGTGGCAAGTGATCATCCCAAATCCCCTTGAAGTAAATAACACATGCTCTCAACATATCTTCAAGGGTCTGAATGGTACGCTTTGCCTGTATATCCGTCTGAGGGTGAAAAGGAGTGTTGAGTTTGACCTGTGTAACCAAACTCTTTTGGAAAGATCTCCAAAAGTGAGAAGTGAACTAAGCTCCCCTATCTGAACTGATAGATAAAGGGATCCCATGAAACATCACTATCTCATCAATATATAGCCTGGCATAATCTTTGGCTTTGTAAGTAGACTTCACAGGAATGAAGTGAGCAGACCTAGCCATTCTGTCAACAATGACCCAAATGGAATCATGCATTTTCCTGGTCTTGGGCAGACCAACCACAAAGTCCATATTAATAGCCTTCCACTTCCATGTTGGGATCTCAATCGACTGGGTAAGACCTCCAGGCTTAAGGTGTTCGGCCTTAACCTGTTGGCAATTGGGACACTCCTCCACAAACTTTGAGATATCTCACTTCATACCTTCCCACCAATAAGTCTCCTTTAGATCATGATACATATTTGTGGAACCTGGATTAATGGAATACTTGGAGCCATGAGCCTCTACAATAATATTAGGTCTCAGATCATCAATATTTGGTACGCACAATCTTCCCTGGTATCTAAGCACACCATCCCCCCTAGGGAGAATGATTCATTTAGCTTACTCAATACCGAATCTTTCAACTCCATGAGTATTGGGTCGACATGTTGTTTAGCTTTAACATCTACAACAAATGAGGATTCAGAAGTGGAATGAACCGAAACACCACAATTTGGTGTATCTACCAGCCGTACACCTAACCTAGCCAATCGGTGTACCTCTTTAACAACCTCCTTTTTCTCATCATCGATAGGAGACACAGTGCTCATGATCAATCGGCTCAAAGCATCGGCCACTACATTGGCCTTACTCGGGTGATAGTGGACACTCATGTCATAATCCTTAAGTAACTCTAGCCATCTTCTCTGACGAAGAGTCAATTCTCGCTGTGTAAAAACATACTGAAGACTTTTATGGTCAGTAAATACATCAACATGTACACCATATAAGTAATGTTTCCAAAGTTTCAATGCAAACACCACATCAGGTAACTCAAGATCATAGGTAAGGTAATTCTTCTCATGGATTTTCAACTGCCTTGATGCATATGCAATCACCTTACCATCCTGCATAAGAACACATCCCAAACCTACTCAGGAAGGATCACAGTACACCACATACCCTTTACCACTCCCCGGCAATATGACAATTGGGGCTAAAGTGAGTCGGTCTTTGAGCTCTTGGAATCTCTTTTCACAAGTTTCATACCACTCAAACTTTGGCTTCTTCTTTGTTAAAGCTATCAATGGAGCAGCAATAGCGGAAAATCCCTCAACAAACCTGCGATTGTAACCAGCCAAACCTAAGAAACTTTGAATATCGGTAGGAGTGAGGGGTCTCGGCTAATTCCTTACTGCCTCAATCCTTTTCGGATCAATCTATACACCCTGGTTGGACACAACGTGACCAAGGAAGGTCACTGATCTCATCCAAAACTCACATTTTCTGAATTTTGCGTACAACTAATGTTCCTTGAGTACTTGCACTGTCATTCTCAAATGTTGTTCATGCTCTTCTCTGGTCTTGGAGTATATGAGGATGTCATATATGAATACTATGACAAAATAATCAAGGTATTCATGGAGACTCTATTAATAAGGTCCATAAACGCGACTGGTGCGTTAGTGAGACAGAATGACATCACAAGGAACTCATAATGACCATACCTAGTATGGAAGGTAGTCTTAGGAACGTCCTCTCATCTCACTCAAAGTTGGTGATACCCTGACCGAAGATTTATTTTAGAAAAGAAACTTGAACCTTAAATCTGGTCAAACAGATCATCGATTCTGGGAAGATGGTAATTGTTCTTTATAGTGACTTTGTTGAGTGGCCGATAATCGATACACATTCTAAGAGTTCCATCCTTTTTCTTAACGAACAACACTAGAGCACCCCATGGGGATATGCTCTGATGGATGAAGCCCTTATCAATTAAATCTTTTAACTGCAACTTTAAATCTTTGAGTTCGGCTGCAAACATATTATAGGGAGGAATGGAAATTGGTTTGGTGTTGGGATATAGGTCAACACCAAAGTCGATTTATCGTTCATGAGGGATTCCTGGTAAATCCTCCGAAAAGACATCTTGAAACTCATTCACTATGGACACAGAGTCTATGGAAGAAACTTCATGTTCTAAGTCATTGACTCTAACTAAGGGGCATAAATACCACTTAGATAACATCTTATTGGCTTTAAGATTGGAAAAACTTTGGCATGTTGGATTTGAACCACGCCCTTCCCATTTTAGCTCTAACTCATTTGGAAACTGAAACCTTACTACCCTTTCTCGACAGTGTATAGTAGCATAGCATTCCTGGAGCCAATCCATACCCAAAATTATATCAAAATCAAGCATGGTTAATTATATTAGGTCATCATATGTAACTCTATTTAGAATATTTATTGGGCAATCTCTATATACCCTTTCGGCCCTAATGCTGTCTCCTTTGGGAGTACTAACTAGAAAAGGTTCATGCAAGATATCAGGAAGCAAGTCAAATTTACTAGCCACTAAAGCAGTAACAAAAGACAAGGTAGATGCTGGATCTAACAATGCATAAACAGGAAAAGAAAAGACAGGCAAGTTACCAGTGACGACATCAGCTGACTTCTCCTGTTACTGTCTTCCTTTCAACGCATAGAACCGGTTTCTCTTGGGAGGTTCGGCTGCAGTAGTAGTATTAGGCCAAGGCTGAGCATCTTCCTTGTCCTGATTCTTCACAGGTGGGCAGTCCCTGATCATATGCCCATTCTTACCGCAACCATAGTAGGAATTAGAACCTACCATGCAGTCACCTCCATGCGAACGACCACACTTACCATACGACTTTCTATCACGCTGGACATTTCTATCATTACCCTTCTTGCGAAGACCAGGTCCTGAGTCTAGCGCCTTAGACCACTCGGTCATCCTAATTCTTGTGTTCATTTTTGACACGCACATACAAGAAAGAAGTTAGATGCTACAATGACACAAAATGTCAAAACTCTAGACAACATGATAAAGAGTAGAAGAAGGGAAGATTCTTAACATCACTTAGTCTCTAAGTCATAATTGTGGTGCACTTCACAACCATAAGCTAGAAACTATGCAACGTGGTTCTTTTGAGCTTTAGTTCCTAGGTAATTTAACCTCATGCTCTGATACCAAGTTTGTCACACCCGGATCCTAGACCCTAGATGCAACCGGCATCGTTAACCTCTCAAAGGTCGCAGACAAGCCACTTCTTAGCTTTCATCATAATCATACAGTTAAATTTGCGGAAAATTAATTTTTTTTTAATACTTATTGAAGTGTACTTAGACTTCATATAATACTGCATAAGAGTTATATTCTAATAAGCTCAAACCTAACAACAATCTATTAAAGATTTAACAATCGAAATGAAGCATTCATAATAATAGTAATAGTTTGCCAAATCGGCCTTAATACTAATGCTTGAACAAACATTTTAAATGAAATGCTAAGGACAACATCCACCATCTATTTCTAATGTACTAAAGCTAGAATAATAAACGTAGGCATCCTCAAACTCAAGAGGACCTACCAAAGTCTGGAGATCGCTAATCCAAACCGCTTCAACAAGTCTTTAGTCTTCTCTAGGACCTGCACCTGTAATAATAGTAGTAGTATAGGGGTTAGTACACAGTTGTACTAAGTATGGATGTATGCACATACACACATAAGGACTATGCATGATCAAGGAAAGCTCTTCCTATAGCAACATGCCGTTTCTGGAAAGTTAAGTCACTTCATTTTCTTAATTCGTTATTTATAAATCATGCTATGAATATGACACATTTCCATGCATTAAAATCAGACAACTCATTTTCTATATGAACGTAAGACCTTGGAATCATGACTATAATTTTAGAACAACTCAAACAAAACTTAATAATCTTGCACCCTTAGGCCAAGAGCTCACCTTTCCAGCATTAGTTTATTTTTTCAGTCTTTTCTTCTTTCTGTTGTGTAGTTCGATGATCTGCTTTGATCCTATGTTTCACTAACGAGTGCAATGATTCATTGTAGTCCCATACCTAAAATGAATCGAGTAAGTAATTCAAAGGACTAAGGAAATGATTTGGCTACCCTACTCACAAGTAATATTTCTCATTCTTGTTAAATTAGGCATGAATGTATTTATAAGCCAATATGCCCATTCTTTGATTATTTGCATAATATATATATATTGGGGCATATATTCATACTTCAATATTTGCATAAACCAATAACTTGTTAAAACTTCATTCTTATCAAACATTGATGATTTACATTCTTAAGCTCTTGATTACTTAGTTCACTTTGAACTTACATTTCTTCTTCTTTGATATGTTGTTCACCTTGAACATGCTACTTTCATTCATTCTTACTTTCTTAAAGAAATCTTTAGCATTTAACTGACTTAGATCATGTGAGGTAACATGAAATCCAGTGTCTTCCCCACACCGAAATGAGGTGGTTCACCGGCTAAGGTGAAACCGAGTCCAGTGTCTTCCCCACAGTGAAAAGAGGTGGTTCACCGGCTAAAGTGAAATCAAGTCCAGTGTCTTCCCCACATGAAAAGAGGTGGTTCACGGCTAAAGTGAAACAGAATACTTTATGAGCATTTAACCGACATAGATCATGTGAGCTAGACATGAAATCTTGTGTCTACCCCACACCAAAAATAGGTGGTATCACCGGCCAAAGTGAAACCGAATACTACCTAGCATTCTTAGGTGGAATCATCCATTAGCTAGTTCCTATGCTGGCAACATAGTTCAAAGACTAGGAGACTTTGGAGACTCTGATCCACCTTGGTGGTGATCTCGTCTCATGAGGATTACATGTGCTGGCAGAAGCTCATTGCTAGTCTATCGGTGCTTGATACGCTCAAATTACACTTCCCTAAAGAAGTATAAGAGGTCGTATCAAGTAATGAACCCAAATGTTATGTTGGGGTCGATCCCACGAGGAAAATGGTTTAAACTTAACTTTAATCTACGATTACTTCTATTTAGTCAAGTCCTTTCCAAAAACAAACAATTAAATGGGGGATTTTGTATAACAAAAGTATTTAATTAATTCTAATTAAGCAAGTAGCAAGTTCAAATATTTGATGGTTATAAAGTGATGAGATAAACTAGGGTGTAAGTGTTCCCCATAGGTTCATAACGCAGTAACCGTAGATATAACAACTCTTTCCTAGTATGTTGCATGTAAAGTGGTAAGTTATGTATCCCTAATCCTTGGTTCGGCAACTAGGGAATTTCACTTCGCACCTTGGTCCGGCTACGTGTGTATACGTTACTAAACCTTACCTTTTACCTCATATTAAACATCATATTTAATGTATGGCTAAGTTACTACTTTGCACCAATTGAAACTAGCCTATTAGATAGTGTATACCAAATCTACGTTGATAATTCTTTTCTTATTATCTAGCTCCTTGGTCCGGCAAGTAGCAACAAGGCGAGTTCTAACATTGGCCACCGTTAAAAAGACTTCTAAACAAAAGAATTACCAATACATGCAAGAAACTATTCTAGAATTTGTATTTAGCTAGTTTTACTTTGTTAATTACCCATGGTTCCCACAACCCTAGTTGTGGATTTAGTTAACCATGTTAAGAATTACACAATTCATATTTATTAAACAAGAACTCATGTACTTACTTTCACAATATTGCATAAAATCTAGAAATATCACTTGAATTGAAGAAAATATTGTATGAACCGATTTCGGAAAAAGTGAAGTATTTTCCAAAACCCAAAGTTCAACTTCCAACAATACAAATCAAAAAAATAGTAAAGATTCTAACACCAAAAATGAGGTTTTTTGTCCTATTTATAATAATAGATTCCTAAAATAAAAGGAAACCTAAATAAGGAAAAATTTGTCCAAAACGCGTCTCGAGTCGACGACCTTACTGACGGTCCGTCGATGGAACGACGTACCATCGACGCCGTCGGTCCATACTTGAACTCTTTTTCATCTGCCATTTTATTCTATCATTCTGTTACCATCGACAGACCCCATCGACGGTCCGTTAGTGGCCTAATGGTCCGTTGATGGACTCCGTTGCTCCACATATAGAATCTTTTTCAACTTGGGTACTGGGACTACATTTTGTTAACACCAACGGTTTGCCAGGACAGTCCGTCGATGAGTCGATGGACTGTCAACCCTTCCATAGCCCCACACATAGTCATAATTCCCGATCTTTCTTTAGCAGCCTAAATATTCAGTCGACAGTCACCACCTACGGACCGTCGATGGCTCCGTAGGTCACCACTTCTGCACTGATTTAAGCACAGTCTTCTACATTTCCATTTAGGATAGTTTTCCTGCAAACAAAGATAAAAATACATTAATATTACTACAAATAGGCCTTAGACACACAATAAACTTAAAGAAAAAGCATTGGAAGTACCGTAAAACCACGGTACATCAGTTCTTAGCTCAGATTTATTATACTTTAGAACTTTTAGAGTTGACTCAAACATTATGGAAGTTGGCTTCTAGTATGAGGTATAGTTAGCTCAATGGATGACTGGTCACCCCTTTCTTTTATACTTGATGAATGTGAATTTAATCTTACATTATCATCATGGTGCGAGTGAGACTTGTCTCATGGTTTCTAGTACGCTCTTATGTGAGAAACTTTGACATAATCGTTTAAGTGTAAGTAAGACTTGTCTCACATCCTTTAACACTCTATATTAGGTCAATTTCATAACTCATAAGCTTTTAGTTATTTCATTACTCGCATTATCTTTTTCAATGTTATGTTGTAGTTTTGTACCATTCTTTATGAAAGTTATGAGGGAATTAATCAATATGCTATTATGTCCACAATGTTCATTTTGATAGGGTATGTTGGGACTTGTCCCAATCGTTGGCATACCCTTGGTTATGTGTTCATTGAGTTACATATTGTCAAGTTATCTTATCAAACATGTATTTGACATTACAATACATTGGCCATATAAGATTGGTATGATTTAGTCATTGGCAAATTTTAATAAAATTTTGGACATAATATTGCTAGCCAATTTATTGGCATAAATCAAACTATGATATTATCACTAGCCAATTCAATTACTTCATGAATATATTATAGAAATCACATCATGTTAGCAAGCCATCTTTTAGCTTTGATTAGGATATAAGAACAATTCCATCTTCTCGAACACAATTAGGCATTACAACATTTATCATCTCATGTAAATAATACCCTAAGCATACAGATCTAACATGTAGGTTTCATTCGACATTATAAATCACGGAATCATATACATAATTATTAGTTAGCACCACATACCAACAACATGCTCGAGATTTACATTATACATACTACAAGAATAGGAAATAGGGAGAACTAGGTATATGAACATTTGATCATTGGGAACAACCATAGTTTTGATTTCTTGAATTAAAAAACGTTGAAAAGCCTTTTGGAGAAAGGAATACAAGAGAGAAAACTCATACCTTACGGTAGAATTAAATCTACAATGATCACCTTGCACTTTGCACAAAAACCTAGAAGAACTGCCTTGAACTCGCCTAAGGTTTTTCTTACGTTGTTCACTGTTTTTTCAGTCGTAGGTTTCCTAGTGATTTAACTTAAGTCTAAGTATTAAGAACTGAATATGACTAATTCAACTTATACTAATTAACTTAATTAAATAAATCAATTAGCTAATTACCAAACAGCCCCTCCTGAATTGACTAAAAATAGGAGAATATTTGACTTAACCGATATCTGGAAATTGCTAAGGGTCTCGGGTTTAACCATTTAAATTAATTAATTAAGTTGCTTATTTGATTAATTAAGTGACCTAGGGTAATTACTAAATTACCCCTAAGTCGTTAGGACCATAACTAACCCCTTTGACCATCCTAGGTTAGGTACTAGGATGTTTATTTAGTTAGTTACTCGGCTAGTATCACACGGTTAGGTCTTAGGTTGTCGGATGCACTAGATAGTTCATTTTAATTAGTCCTAGGGTAGTTAGATAGTTAGGTCAGTTAGTTAGAGCCTAGGACCTGTTAGGAAGCTTGGCCCCACGTGGATTGACCTGACGCGCGCTTGTTCCATAACTGCTCTAACCAAATCGGTTAGCTTGGTCTCTCAGCCGGTAGCACATGTACTAGCATATGTGTTGCCGTGCACTTTCCTAACTGCAACACACTGGAATGTTCATTTGGAAAGTTTACTTATTGTCCCAAGGATCCTCACTATGTCCTTGGGCACTACTTAATCTACATGATCATTTTAAATGATCATGTGCTATGGTACTTAGACTTGACACTTGGATTCCTAGTACTTAATGTGTATTATGTGAATAATATAGTTATTTTAGCTTAGGGTCTTCATTGAAGGTACAATTTCTAAACAAGCTTGGATTGGATCATTTGATATCGAAGTGCATTTTAATTTACTTGTGTAGACATTGGCTAACACCCTTAAGCCAATATTCTCTAACATGCCCAATATTTCTCAATATTGGGCATTGGGATGCCTATGTACCCCAATACATATTCTTAAAACATAATATGCTCTTTACTAGACAAGTATATTTTCTGGAATGTTACAAGCAGGTTCCTCAAGGTGTTCAAGGTGATCAAGTCCCTATTGTGTAAAGGGGTAATAAGGTTCCGGTGGTTCACCCGGAGATTGCTAATGGGGAGATTAGAGAGGCTCTTCTTACCCTAGACCGATCTATGACAACTCAAGTGAATAGAGACATTGGACCTAGGGTGAATGCTATGGAGAGTACTATGACCTCTAGATTGAGGGACTTTGTGAGGAGGACTCCTCCTATATTCTTTGGTTCTAAGGTTGGAGAAGATCCCCAAGCTTTCTTGGATGAGGTGTGTAAGATAGTGCATGCAATGGGAGGTTAAGATTGAAGAATTATAAACCTTAGACAAGGTAGCATGAGTGTTGAGGAATATTCCTTAAAATTTATCCTATTGTCTAAGTATGCTCCATCCTTGGTGTCTAACCCTAGGGATGACATGAGTAGGTTCTTGACTGGTGTTTTGGATATTGTGAAGTAAGAGTATCGTACATCCATTCTCCATGATGATATGACTCTATCTAGGCTGATGGTGTATGCATAATCAATTGAAGAGTCTAAACGTGGGAGGAGAAGTAGAGATGCTAATAGGGGAAGAACCGATGAGCATGTTCAGCATAAGTTTAAGAAGAGGGATCCAAATCAAGATGGTTCTATTGCTCCTAAGGCTAACCATGAGAGAGGTGGTGGTACCCATGTGGTTAATCCTACTTGTGCTACTTTTGGGAAGAGGCACTTTGGGAAGTGTCTAGCCGGTACTAGTGGGTGCTTTGGTCGTGGGAAGGATGATCACAAGGTGAGAGATTGTCCTACTATTGCAGTTAGAGGAATAGAGGCTAAGCAAGTTCCTCCCAATGTCCCGGATGGTGGTGCTCCAAAGTTAAAGGCTCTCTTCTATGCTCCCCGAGACAAAGGAACAAAACCGAATGATGATGATGATGCCGCTAAGTTATAGTTTTCTTTGTTTAGTTGTATGAGTTCCTTGTAAGTTGGGGAGTATGGTGAGTAGTTGGGTTGTAGATTGTTGTCTCATCTGTTCTATTCAATTCAAGTTTGAGAGATAGAATGTCATAGTAGCATGTTGCATGTTGCATTGTGTTTAGGAGTCTAGTTGAAATTGAGATTCCTTGATTCCTTGAGTTGTGCATTTCATGAAGTTGTGATTATGTTTTAAAGTGAGTTTATGTGGTTTTATCTCTCATATTGTTATGTTTCCATCATAAATTGCTTAAGAGTTGCATTGTTGGAAAATTGAGCATGTTTCACAGTAAAGAAATTGGTGCTCTGTAAAGATTTTTAAATTTTGACAAAATTGTTCTTTCATGAAAAATGGTTATGATGTGTATATAAAATATGTATATGATCATGATATGATGTGGAGAAGGAATTTCCTCCTATTTGAAGTGATAATGTAAGTCTTATTGCATAATGTGTTGTAGATGTAGTTCCTACCTTCTTGTTGTGTTGTGAGTCAATTTCTTATGTGGAGTTGATGTTTCACCTATATATATGTATTGTATAATGTGTGGTATGGTTATGATCTTTTATTCTTTGAGTCTTAACTCTTAAAAATGTTTTAGGTGTTGCAAGTGTCATTCGAGGATGAATGTTGTCCAAGTTGGGGAGATTGTAATGTCCCTAAAAATGAGCTAGGTTGAAATAGAGCCTAACACTTTTTTCATGATGTTTTAAAGTCATAAAATGGTTTAAAATATTGTTCATAGGCACTATATAAATTTTGGAAGTGTTTGGAGGTCAGACGTCCAAGAACGTCCCAGACGTTCGGAAACTAGTCGAAGTTGAACTAGTGTGTCGTAATGTTTTGTAGTGATGTTTTGGGAGATTGTTTGAAGGTGAAATTCAGTAACAACAGTTCCTACGCGTAGACTGACATACAAAGGGTTGAAACGTCCAGGTACGACGCCCGGGGACCATCAAAAGGGTCCCCGAGGAGGACCCAAACATGGGTCAGTGAAGCTGCCAAACAAACAAGATTTGGCATGCTGCTGCGCGACGCACAGCTGACACGCAGTAGGAAAAATCTTTGCCTTGCGACGTGGGTCTGTCACGAACCATTCTTTCCAAGAATTTTCGAAAAATAAGATTTTGAAGTGTCTCGGCGACGCGCAGTAAAGTCCCATATTTTGTTGCATCGTTTTTAAGTCAAATTTGAGTTGGTTAATTTGTCCAATAAATGTAGGGGTCTTTTGGGTAATTTAGGGATATATCATGTACGGTTATATGATCTACTTAAACTCTTAACATCAACAATTAAAGCAAAACCCTCATATCAAAACAAAACCTCTCTATTCACTCTCTCCAAAACTCCATTGTTGAAGCTTTGAAGCCCCAAGGAAGAAGATAGGTATCTCAAGTTTATCTTCATCAATCTTGTGGGTTATTCGTCACAATTAAGGTATGGTTATTAATCCTTGAAATCTCTTTCTTCAAGGAGTCAATTCCAATGATTTTCAAAGATGAGAAAAAAACATGAATTCTCCAATTTTGTGATCTAGCCATGTGTTCTTGCATAAATGGTTTTGAATCAATGTTTTTGAATTGAATTGATGTTAATGCAATGTTTTAAAGCTATAATTCTTATGAAACCCAGGAAAGCCATGCAATTCTTAT
Source organism: Solanum sitiens (assembly GCA_016801875.1). NCBI lineage: Eukaryota > Viridiplantae > Streptophyta > Magnoliopsida > Solanales > Solanaceae > Solanum > Solanum sitiens. The sequence goes on along the minus strand of JABWTJ010000365.1, from coordinate 55,702 downwards.
TTTGACTATTTTATGGGTTAAGTGATCATGTCTCTATACTTATGAATTATAGTGTAGTTTTCTATGGGCTATCTAATGATGCAAAGATTATATGCAATTGATATTTAATTCATCTTAGATTGTTAAATCTATATTGAATTGACCTAGTTTCATCTAGTATTATGATTTATACTTTGAATTGATGTTCATGGCCACGGGTAAGGGTCTTATGGTATTGAATTGGATGATTTAGACATGGATTTAAGTGGTGAGAATGGATTGGTGGTACGCTGACCTAATTCTATTTATTTTATATTAATTAGACTTCAATTATGTTGTGATTCGTATGGTCCACCTATGTTGGCAGTGTTATGTGCTTTACTTGCAATTGATGTGGCCTCGTCGGCGTTATTTTAAGTATATTGATGATCATGGCGTTGTCGGCACTACTTGAAGTACTGTGATGATTTGTCTAATTTATTATGTGAAGTATGATCATATCTATCTACATGCTAGTAATGTTAAAGTATATGTTCTTCTATGGATATTAGGTGATAATGTTGGACTATGACTATGTGCTTATGTGTGTAGTCTTAGAGTTAATACATGATTATTCCTTATTGACTATATGAGTGTATGATGGTTATATTGATGATGTTATAGTAATGTATAGGATGACATAAAGATGATAAGGGTCATTCCTAAGTGCTTCAAAGAATGATATGCTATATGTGCTAATGTGAATTAATGATGTGTCTTGTTTTGGTAGATTTGTATCCCTTAATTGATACATGTATATGATGAATATGGACATCTTGACTTAGTAGGCTTATGCACCTTTGTCTTGTATGTGTATGGATGAATGTTGAATGAAATTCTAGGATCAGTAGACCTAAGATAGTGCCCTTCTAAGTATGACTAATACGTGGAACCTTCTATATATAGTGAAGGTTAAGAATGAGCTATCCTTATAGACCATTGAGTGGTAGCCCTAGTGGACCCATCTTTGGTAGGTGCATTATGACTAGGTAATGGCTAACAGATGGTACCTTTTCATATGCTCCATTATATTGGATTTACTCTATGAGAACAAAGGCCAGCACCGAGTGAATATGTTATGGTTTGTAGCTCTACTTAAGAAGGAGACTAGAGTACAATGTATCTGTACTTGATAATGAGACTAGAGTGCATAGAAGATCTTGATATTCCTTAACCATGTGCATACATGGAATGTGTCCTAGTTCTACCCTTTGCAAGTAGAACTCCCTCCATCGTAGTAGGTCTATGACTCAGGATTCCATGCCTAGCTAGTATGCTCTATGTAGGTTATTGCCTATTCTCATCATGTGGGATACATGTTAGTGTTGGATAAGTACTAGGAAGTTTAGGTAGTGGAATAGGACGCTATCTAGACATTGCACGACTAGACATTGAAGATGTTAGTATGTGAGTCCCTAGGTCATTCCAAGACCATTAGGTGAAGTCTTTAATGATTGATATGTCTTCTAAATGACTTAATGAATGTAGTGACTTTAATGAAGTCTTGATGTTTACATTTCCTTATTGAGTGTATTGTAATAGACTTAGCAATTTTCTGTATGTTGAAGTATGGGCCGTGTCCCAATATATTCCTATGTCTAAGATGGCGACTTTGAGACTTAACCTTTCATTATGTTTTTCTATAAAAGACATATTTTGAGGTATTATTATTTCGTGTGAAAAGTTTTAACTCCGCACTACTTTTCATATATGTATGGAATGAATGGTAGGAAAGGGCTCGTGTTAGACCTCCGAGAGGTCAACGGCATCGTGTTTCTATTCGAAAATGCCCTAACTTCTAGGGGGTACTCTCGGGTCTTTACATTCATCATATGGACACCAGTGCCACAGCCATAACAACTACTAGTCCCTACAAGACATTCACCCATATGTTTCTTATCATACTTACCACAAGTTGGTTTTTCTCTTGGTGGATCAATAGTTATCCCCTTTAGAGGTTTAGGATTAGAACCTCTATCTTTGCGATTCTTGTAAAAATTTGAAGGAACCTAGTTTGAAAACCTCTTCTTAAACTTAGGCTTGTTTTGACTATCAAGGGTATTCTCAAAAGAACCACTTTCAAAAGAATTTCCTTCTTAGCTTCCCTATTCCTTTTCCTTAGACGACTCTCCTCAACCCGTTGAGCATGAACCATAAACCTAGAAAGATCCATATTGTCATGAAGCGTGGCAGCACGATATTCTTCTTCAAGATCTTCGGACATACCCGTTACATAACGGCTCATTTCATCCCTAGCATTAGAAACCAAAGAAGAAGCATATTTGTACTGCTTAATGAATTTGAACGAGTGTTCCTTGACACTAATACCTCCTTGACAAAGGTTGATGAACTCCTCTACCTTAGCTTCTCTTTGCTCCTTTTGGAAGAATCTGTCAAGAATGACTTTTTGAATATCTCCTAAGTCACGGTACCATCTCCTAAAGCCCTACTATCCTTCAACTTATTGTACCATGTCTGAGCCACGTCCTTGAGTTTATAAGCAGCAAGTTAAGCCTTCTTAGTAGTACTCACCCCCATTGCAAATAAAATCTTGTAGACCTCATCAAGAAAATCTTTGTGGTCTTCATCAACTTTTGATCGAAAGTACATGGGAGTATTCATTCTCGTAAAATCTTTCAAACGACTATCTATAGTACTAGCATGTTGGTTCTCTCGAGGAACAACCTCTCTGTTAGCTTGAGCCGTGATGGCTTGAGCTAGGGTGGTGATGGCTTGGGCCATTTGGAACAGGGCTGCCCTCACATCCGTCATAGCTGGAGGATTCACCGGAACTTGATCACTTGCAGTAGCTTGCACTTCAGGAGAATTTCATTTACCTTGCGCAGTAGCTCCCGCATTCGTAATATTATCCCCTACCCTTCTAGTGGCTGTCCTTCTTGTGTTCATCGCCTATATACACAAGAAAGGTATTAGATGCTAAAAGACACTTAGTGTCAAAGCTCTAAAGGCACGACATAGAAGTATCAAGAAAAGAGAAGTTTCCTAATAATCACATAGCCTCTCTTCCACAATTGTGGCGCGCTTCACAACTATGAACATGACACTAGGTAATGTGGTTTAGTGAGACATTGATCCTGAGGATATTTAACCTCATGCTCTGATACAAAGTTTTTACACCTGGAGAGTATACCCCAGATTAGACCAGCGTCGTTGTCCTCTCAGAGGACTCATACAAGCCCTTAGCATTCGTCATAACATGTGATTAGTAAAATTGTGGAAAATTAAAACTTTTACATTCTATTTGAAGTATAATTAGACTTCATACTTATTATTCATAATGTCATACGGTATTCTAAAAATTTGTGTCACATATATAAAACTATCTAAAGAGTGCAAATATGGACTTAGCCAATAATAGTCAATATGCCATATAGGTATTAATACAAAAGAATCCAAAGTACATAATGGAAGTAGAATATTTTTAAAACTACTAAGTCTTCATAAGCTGGAATATGAAAGATAGAATCCTCGGCCATGAGGACCTACCAAGACTTGGAGAAAGAGTTCCAAGCTTCTTCAAATTGACCTTCTTAAACTTCATTGGTCGGTACCTACAGTTGTAGTTATGTAAAGTAATGGGGTTAGTACGCCACATTTACTAAGTATGGGTATATGCACAGAACACTTAAGGACATGCATGAAAAAAAATCATCTATCATCTCTTTAGAAAACATGTAAAGTTATATGAAAGTCATTAATACACATACCATAGAGCATATACAATTTTAGGATTCCTCACTTAAAGTATGATCCTAATAAAAGACATATTATCATAGAGTCATGTTAACATTTCATATTCAACATATCATAGAACATAAAGTACAAAATCTATGAAAGGTACTTCTTGATCTAAGTCATTGACTCTAACTAAGTGGCATAAATACCCCTTAGCTATCATCTTATTGGCCTCTAACTTTGAAACAATCTGGCCGAATGGACTTGAACGACGCCCTTCCCATGCCAGTTCTAACTCATTTGGAAACTGAAACCTCACTACCCTATTTCAACAGTCTATTGTGGCATAACACTTGTGAAGCCAATCCATACCCAAGATTATGTCAGCGTGAGTGACTATATCAAGGACGTGAATTGGGCAATATTTGTACACTTTCTCAGCTCTAATGACGTCCCCTATGGGAGTACTTACTAAAATTGGATCATGCAAGATTTCAGGAAGCACATCAAATCTACTAGCTATCAATGGAGTGACAAATGATAGAGTGGATCCTGGATCTAACAATGCATACACAGGGAAAGTAAAGACATGCAACATACCCGTGACTACATCAAATGACTTCTCTTGCTCTTTTATACATTTCAGTGCATAGAACCTAATCCTCTTGGGAGGTTCGGCTGCAGAATTTGCATTCAGCTGACGCTGAGCATTTACCTTGGCTTGATTACTCACTTGAGGACAGTCTCGGACCATGTGTCCACTTTTGCCGCACCCGAAACGGGTGTTAGTACCTACCAAACATTCACCTCCATGCAAACGCCCACACTTACCACAAGGATATTGGTTCGCTGGACGATACGATCATTGTCCTTTCTGGGGCCAAACTTATTCACCTTAGCTCTTGAATTACCTAAAGGAGCGGAGTTACCTGAGTGCCTCTTGAACTTAGGCCTGTTTTGGACCCAAATGAGCCCCTACCTGAGCTCGAACAAAGCTGGTCCGCGGCCTTAGGCATCTTGCTGTAACGATCCGAAAACAACAATGCTAAGTAGGACCTAAACGCACCTAGAATGCATATGTTAGCCCGGGTTAACACGTCTTCATGCGCGTGGAACCGGACCCCTGGACCTATGGTCCATCCAAGCCAACCAACATGGTGAGTTGGTGGAGCTAGGTAGGGTTGGTTCCATCCATGTTAGGTCCCCGAACACTAGGATTCAATCGGGTGAGTCTTAACCGGACATAGAGGGTTAGTCCTAGGTGTTAAGGGTTCTAGGGGTAAAAAGGTAATTAAGAGAGTGTTGAATATTAAGAGACAAGTCTCAATTACATTCCATATGTAAGTGTAAGGACAATTCACACATAATACGTAAATAAGAGATGAGAAATCATCTAATGAGCTATGACTACCTCATGCTAAGAAGCACGCGTCGATGATGTATGAGTTGAATGTCAATAGGAACTTTAAACTAAGCACCGATAGGCTATCTATGAGTGGTGATGCCTTATTTCGGGAAGGGCGGAGGTTCACATAAATCACATGAGATCAGAATGTCCACCAAGGTGGGTATGGGTCTCCCTAAATCTCCAAGTCTTTGAACTATGTTGCCAACATAGAGAACTAGCTTGGTTCGAACCCCTAAAGCTAGCATGTTTTGGTTTCACTTTGTCCAGTGACTCCACCTCTTTTCGGTATGGGGGAGACACCGGATTTCATGATGCTCACATGATCTATGTCGTTTATGGTTGAAGTTCCTCAAAGTATGAAAGATAATGAAATGAACGATACCAAAGGTGTTTGTGCAAGACAATCAGGAGGTGAGACCGGACTCAAATATTGACATTAGGTCATTCTTGGTCATTGCACTTCATGATCCCGATGAGAGTCTTAAACTTCATTTGAGGTATAGCTGGTGTTTACATCAGCCTTAAATGAATGAAATGAATAATGTGAACTACAAATGAACGAATGAAGCAAACTGTGTGTTTTCTAAAAAAGGCCCTCGGGTTGAGGTCCCATATGTTGGGCCCTCACTTGAGATGTCGTAGTGCTACGTCCATGTTTCCAAGGTTTCGTAGATATGAAAAATATAATATATGAAACATGAAATGTGTGTTATGTGAACCTATGTGTGTATTATGTGTGACATATTCATGGTATGACCTTCCTAGTACAAAGTAGGTAAGTCAAGAGACTTGACCACCTAAGAAATCATGTTGATTAGGAAGAGCCATTCTTGTTCATGCATTACCGTTATGTGTTGTTGCATATACCCATAGTTAGTACAAGTTTGTACTAATTCCATACAATATTACTATTTTAGGTGCAGGCTCAGGTGGAAGTTGAGGGTATCATTGCAGCTGTTCGGACTCAGAGATTTCGTCCGAACTTGGTAGGTCCTCATGCATTCGAGGATGCCTGCCTTCACACTTCTTGCTTTGTAATTGGTTTAAACTAGTGGAGTATGTTCCACTAGTGTTTCTTTCCTATTTTATTCAGACGCTTGTAATTGTGCCGTTTTGGCAAGTATTACTAATGACATGGTATCCTATTCTTTTCAAGATATATGTTTCTATAACTAGATGGTTGATGTATGAATAATGAACTTCCTTATTAATACGTGTTTATATGAAGTCTATGTATACTTCAACTATAAACAAAAAGTTTTAAATTTTCTAGTAAAATTAACCGTATGAATGAGACAAATGCAAGAGTAGGCTTGTCTGCGACATCTGAGAGGTAAACAACGCTGGTTGCGATTCAGATTCCAGAATCCAGGTCGTGACAAACTTGTATCAAAGCATCAGGTTAAATATCCAAGACACTAGGCTCATATCAATCACGTTAAGTAGTTTCTAAGTTATGGTAGTGAAGTGCACCACTATCATGAATTAGAGACTGCATAACGCTTAGGAAATTTTCCCTTCTTCTACTCTTTATCGTGCTATGTGGAATTGTGACATAATTGTGTCATTAAGAATCTAACTCTCTTCTTGTATCTACGTGTAGATAATGAATACGAGGAGAAATGCAGGCAGGAGGGTAGGTGAGGCAGTTGCTGGAAGAAATCAAGTTCCTCCTCAAGCCCCAGTTGATGTTGATCAAGTGCCTGTGAATCCACCTGGGTTGAGAGATGGTGAAGTTAGGAGCACTTTGCTGAAGACGGCACAGGACATCACTACTCAGGCTCAATCCATCACGGCTCAAGCCGCGAGAGAGGGTGCTCCCAAAGAGAACCCTCATGCTAGCACCATGGCTAGCAGGTTGAGGGACTTCATCAGAATGAACCCCCAGTTTACTACGGATCCAAGATCAATGAGGATCCCCATGAGTTCGTGGATGAGGTCCACAAGATCCTTTATGCCATGGGAGTAGATGAGGAGGCGAAGGCTGAGTTGACTGCATATCAACTCAAGGATGTGGCAAAGATTTGGTACCGGATGTGGACTGATAGCCGAGCACATGGATATGTTCCCATCACTTGGGATGTGCTCAAGACTGCCTTTCTGGAGAAATTCTTCTCCAGAGAGCAACGAGCAGCCAAGGTTGAAGAGTTCATCAACCTGAGATAGGGAGTATGTCAATCAAGGAGTATTTCTTAAAATTCGTTAAACTCTCAAAGTATGCTTCTTCTGTAGTGCCAAATAGCAGGGATGAAATGAGCAGGTTTGTGACTGGCGTGTCGGAGGATCTAGTGGAAGATTAGCAGGCAGCCATGTTGCATGATAGCATGGATCTGGGCAGGTTGATGGTGCATGCTCAGCAAGTGGAGGAGAGCCGCCGTAAGAGGAGAGTTCATGAAAGCAAGAAGCCTAAGACTGTGGATCAGACTGGTTCTAGCTCGGGTAGGGGCTCATTTGGAGTCCAGAATAGGACTAAGTTCAAGAGTCATTCAGGTAATTCTGCTTCTTCAGGGAATTTGAATGCCAAAGTGAATGAATCTGTCCCTAGAAGGAGCAATGATCGGAACGTCCAGCGAAAAAGCAAGCTTTGTGGTAAATGTGGACGTCCTCATGGGGGTGAATATTTAGTAGGTACTAACACCTGCTTTGGGTGTGGCAAGACTGGACACATGGTCCGAGATTGTCCTCAAACGATGAATGAGGCCAAGGCAGGTGCTCAGCCTCGGCCAAATGCAAATTCTACAGTCAAAACTCCTAAGAGGAACCGATTTTATGCGCTGAAAGGTAGAGAAGAGCAAGAGAAGTCAGTTGATGTTGTCACGGGTACGTTGCATATCTTTACTTTCGCAGTGTATGCGTTGTTAGATCAAGGATCCACTCTATCATTTGTTACTCCTTCGATAGCTAGTAGGCTTGATGTGTTTCCTAAAATCTTGCATGAGCCGATTCTAGTAAGTACTCCCATAGGAGACGGCATTAGAGCAGAAAGAGTGTATAAAAATTGCCCAATTCATATCCCTGATAGAGTGACTCACGCTGATCTTGTGGAATTAGCCATGCTCAATTTCGATATAATCTTGGGTATGGATTGGCTCCATAAGTGTTATGCCACAATAGATTGTCGAAACAGGGTAGTGAGGTTTCAGTTTCCAAATGAGTTAGAGCGGGAATGGGAAGGTCATGGTTCAAGTCCAGTCGACCACATTGTTTCACACTTGAAGGCCAACAAGATGATAGCTAAGGGGGTACTTGTACCACTTAGTTAGAGTCAATGACTTAGATCAAGAAGTTCCTTCCATAGACTCAATGTCAATAGTGAATGAGTTTCCAGATGTATTTCCGGAGGATTTACAAGGAATTCTTCCTGAATGTGAGATTGACTTTGGTGTTGATTTAGATCCCAACACCAAGCCAATTTCTATTCCCCCATATAGGATGGCACCAGCTGAACTCAAAGAGTTGAAGTTGCAGTTAAAATATCTACTTGATAAGGGTTTCATACAGCCGATCAATCCCCATGGGGTGCTCCAGTGTTGTTTGTAAAAAAAAAAAAGGATGGAACGCTTAGAATGTGCATCGATTATCGGCAACTCAACAAAGTCACTATAAAGAATAAGTACCCTCTTACAAGAATCGATGATCTGTTTGACCAACTCAAAGGTTCAAGTTTCTTTTCCAAAATAGACCTGTGGTCAGGCTACCATCAGCTTAGAGTGAGGCAAGAAGACGTCCCTAAGACGGCTTTTCTTACTAGATATGGGCACTATGAGTTTCTGGTCATATCATTCGGTCTCACTAACGCACCAGCCGCGTTTATAGACCTTATGAATAGGGTCTTCCGTGAGTACCTTGATTCCTTTGTCATAGTATTCATAGATGACATTCTCATATACTCTAATTCTGAAGAAGAGCATGAGGTACACTTGACAAAGACCTTGCAAGTACTAAGAGAACATCAGTTGTATGCGAAATTCTGCAAATGTGAATTCTGGTTGAGATCAGTGACCTTTATTGGTCATGTTGTGGCGGTGAAGGATTGGCCGAGACCACTTACTCCTACAGATATTCAGAGTTTTCTGGGCTTAGCCAATAATTATTGCAGGTTTGTGGAAGGCTTTTCCACTATTGCGGCTCCACTGACAGCCTTGACGAAGAAGAAGGTAAAGTTTGAGTGGTCTAAAAAATGTGAGAAGAGCTTCCAAGAGCTCAAAGACCGATACTTCAGCCCAGTTCTCACGTTGCCGAGGTGTGGTGCAGGATATGTGGTGTACTGTGATGCTTCCCGGGTAGGTTTGAGATGTTTTATTACGAAGGATGGCAAGGTTGTTGCATATGCATCGAGAAAGTTGAAGGTCCACGACAAGAACTATCCTACTCATGATCTTGAGTTAGCCGCTGTGGTGTTTGCATTAAAACTTTGGAGACATTATTTATATGGTGTACATGTTGATGTATATACTGAGCATAAAAGTCTTCAGTATGTTTTTACACAGAGGGAGTTGAACCTTCGTCAGAGGAGATGGCTAGAACTGCTCAAAGATTATGATATGAGTGTTTAGTATCACCCGAGTAAGGCCAATATGGTGGCTGATACTTTGAGTCGATTGAGCATGGGCAGCATGTCTCATATTGATGAAGAGAAGAAGGAGTTGGTTAAAGAGGTACACCAATTGTCTAGATTGGGTGTACGGCTGGCAGATGCAGCAAGTTGGGGTGTTTCGGTTCACTCAAGCTCCGAATCCTCATTTGTTGTAGATGTTAAAGACAATCAACATCTCGACCCAGTACTCATAGAGTTGAAAGACGCAGTATTGAGTAAGTTGAATGAATCGTTTTCCCTGGGAGGGGATGGTGTACTCAGGTACAAAAACAGGTTATGTGTGCCTAATGTTAATAATTTGACGACTAATTATTTTGCAGAAGCTCATGGTTCCAGGGATTCCATTCATCCAGGTGCCACCAAGATGTACCATGACCTTAAAGAGGTCTATGGGTGGGAAAGCATGAAGAGAGATATCTCTAAATTCGTGAAGGAGTGTCCGAATCGCCAACATGTTAAGGCAGAACCCCTTAAGCCTGGGGTCTCACTCAGACGACTGAGATTCCAACATGGAAGTGGGATGCTATAAATATGGATTTTGTGGTTGGTCTGCCAAAGACTAGGAAACTACATGATTCCATTTGGGTTATTGTTGACAGAATGACCAAGTCCTCTCACTTCATACTTGTGAAGTATATTTACAATGCTGAAGATTATGCCAATCTTTATATTGATGATATAGTGAGATGGCACGGGATTCCCCTGTCTATCATCTCGGATAGGGGAGCCCAGTTTACTTCTCATTTTTGGAGATCTTTCCAAAAGGGCTTGGGTACACAGGTGAAGCTTAGTACTGCTTTTCATCCGCAGACGGATGGACAAGCAGAGCGTACCATCCTGACCCTTGAAGACATGTTGAGAGCTTGTGTTATTGACTTCAAGGGGATTTGGGATGATCACTTGCCGCTGATAGAGTTCTCTTACAATAATAGCTACCATTCCAGTATTGGGATGACACCTTTTGAAGCACTATATGGCCGAAGATGTAGGTCTCCTGTTGGGTGGCTTGAGGTAGGAGAATCTGCCATCATTGTCCCTGAGATCGTACATGAGGCTATGGATAAGGTGAGAATGATCACAGATAGATTGGCTACTTTCTACAGTCGTCAGAAATCCTATGCAGACAACAGAAAGACATATCTAGAGTTTGAGGTGGGTGATCAAGTCTACTTGAAGATATCAATTATGAAAGGGGTGATGAGGTTTGGTAAGAAAGGTAAGTTGAGTCCGAGGTATATAGGTCCTTATGAGTTCTTGCAGCGAGTAGGAAATGTGGCCTACGATTTGAAGTTACCTCAAGAATTGGCTTCTATTCATTTAGTGTTTCACATTTCAATGCTCAAGAAGTGTCTAGGCGATCCAGCATCCATTCTTCCTGTTGAGGGGTTAGGAGTTGATGAGAACCTTTCTTATCAAGATGTTCCAATCGCAACTTTAGATCGTCAAGTGAAGCGACTGAGGAACAAGGAGGTTGACACCATGAAAGTCATATGGTGGAACCACCTTATTGAGGGAGCAAGGTAGGAGGCCGAGGCTGATATGAGATCCCGCTATCCTCATTTGTTCAGTTCCTAAGGTCAGATATTCTTTTCCTAAAGTCTGATTTACGTTTAAGAAACTCTAAGATCTAAGTGTTGTAGTCAAGTTGCTGTGATAGGTCACTAATCGTATGTTTTATCATAGCACTATATGAGTTAAAATGAAGTTATGTTTGCAATTTATCTTGATATTTTTGTGTAGCATAGGCATGTTTTCTGTGTTACGTGATTTGTGGTGTGCATTAAGTTAAGTGTGATTGAGAAAGAAATTCCGCAATCTCAGATATGAAGCTTTAGATAAGCTTAAATGGTATGCATCATCCAAATAAGTGTGAATCAAATGTTCACAAAAGAGAAACGTTTAAGTATGATGAAGTAGCTTTCGAAAACAACCCTCTTTGTTAAATGAGTAGTAGTGTCATTCGGGGAGGAATGTTCCTAAGGGGGGGATAATGTAACAATCCAAAAACGACTATACTAAGTATGACCTAAACGCACTTAGAATGCATAGGTTAGCCCGGGTTCACACGGCTTGATGCGCGTGGAACCGGACCCCTGGACCTATGCACCAGCCAAGACAACCAACATGGTGAGTTGGTTGAGCTAGGCAGAGTTGGATCCAGCCATGTTAGGTCCCCGAACACTAGGATTCACCCGGGTGAGTCTTAACTGGACTTAGAGGGTTAGTCCTAGGTGTTAAGGGTTCTAGGGATAAAAAGGTAATTTTGGGGCTAGGGGTAGCATAGTAACTACCCTAGGTTGATACTTAATTAATTAAATAAGGCTTTTAATTAGTCAAAATGGGTCAAAGCTTGGTGGTCAAACCTGAGTTTGACCGGATCTCCACACTCGGGTTCAAGCCGAGTTGGAGGCACAAAAAGGGATGACTTAAGTGAATTAAATGTTAGCGAAAATCAGGAGGGGCCTTATGGTAAATTAATATGTAGATTATAATCTGATTTTACCATTTAAATTATGTTGAATAAGTCAACAACAAACTCCCCAAGGAAAGAGGTGCACGACTCCCACTAGGAGTGTACTAAATGTGCACTCTTAACTCATTATATATCCACAAACGTTTTCAGCTTTACCTTACACTTCAAAAAAAAAACAGAAAAGTAAAATAAGTCTACTAGTTCAAAGAGTTATGGGCTTCATCAATCAAAAATAAGAAAAATTGTTCGCCTAAGTGCTTTAGGAAATCACGTAAAGCAACTTCACTTATGAACAAGAATCAAGGCTCGGAAGAGAGGTTTGTGCGTGGTTTAGGACGTGTTAGTGGCTGGTTGCCAACGATGAAAAGGTATGGGTTTTCTTCTCTCTTGGTCCCTTTCCCAAGAGTCCCCTAAGGCTCAGTTCAATTCCAATCTAAACACTAAGGTTGTTCCCGTTGTATGCCCCTGTCATTAGATCCTACGAAGGATTGATGCATGCCTTGGTATGACTTCTGGTAGATGATTTTAGGAATGATTGTGATTGTGTGCAATGTGTTTTCTCGGATTGATTATGATGTTGTTATGTACGTTCGAATGTTGAAGGTTACATGTGCACAAATATGTTGTTTACCCGTGATTATGTTGTTATGGATTACTTGAAGAAAATGTAAATTATGTGTTACATAATGTTGTGCTTTTAACATGCAAGAATAAATCGTGATGTTCATGAATAAGAAAATGAAGTTATGGTCCCTTAACAAAATGTTAGGTTGCCGATTCATTGGAGTCTAAGACTCTCGACCATGGTCTCAACTACACAAAGAAACTTTTATGTTAATTCCTCAATGACTAAATACTAATCTAAGGTCCTAATGAACCTGAATGCTTCAATATAAAAACTATGAAATCATTGTACAACAAAGGTTAATATATACGAACATGTGAGTGTACTGTGATTAAGAAATTGAGCTAAATGTGATGCCTTAGAACTTAAGAGGTACTACGGGTAGATGGACATTAAGTTAGTTAAAAGTATTGGTTAAAAGTTCATGTAAAACTCTAAGCTAAATGCCTAGGCTAAATTCAAAAAAGAGAACTAAAGGCCTACACTATTTGACTAAGTCTCGGCTAACCACTTGTTCAGAAAAATGAAGAAAAAGAGATGCTGCCATGAGGGTGGAACCCGAGACCTCAAGGTCCTAACACTAAGAGAAGAGGCCTTGAATTAAAAGAAAAAAAATAGTGTGAGAGAGAGGAATCGAACCCGTCCTCGAGGCCAAATGTGTGAGATACATAAGTCTCACATATAATAAAAAATTATATGTTGCCCAAGGGATTCGAACGCGGGTCCTCTTGACCGAAATTGTGAGGCACATAAGCCTTACAAATAATAAAACAAAACGCAGCCAATAGGGATCGAGCTCGGGTCCCTTGGCCGAATGTGAAAGATGCATAAGTCTTGCACAATATACACTTAGATGATCATGAAACACTTAACCAAATATGAATAACCCGGTAAGGGTACTACTATGAGTGTAAGGTACACTAAAGGGTATGTGCATGGCATATGATGTAAGTTAACGGCAAGAGGAAGAAATGAACATTCACGTAATGAGGTGAGTAATTATATTAAACTATGATGCTAATGAAAATAGTGACAACATGATAAGCGGCTAAGATGAATGGTGACACAAGTCTCAACGAAGCCTAAGTAAAGGTCACTAAAACTACTCACCTAAGAGAGTGTTGAATATTAAGAGACAAGTCTCAATCACATTCTATATGTAAGTGTAAGGACAATTCACAATTAATACGTAAAGAAGAGATAAGAAGCCCTCGGGACTTGACACTTGGACACTGGGAATCATCTAATGAGCTATGACTACCTCATGCTAAGAAGCAAGCTTAGATGATGTATGAGTTGAATGTAAATAGGAACTTTAAACTAAGCACTGATAGGCTAGCTATGAGTGGTGATGCCTTCTTTTGGGAAGGGCGGAGGTTCACATAAATCACATAAGATGAGACTTTCCACCATGGTGGGTATGGGTCTACCTAAATCTCCTATTCCTTGAACTATGTTGCCAACATAGGGAACTAGCTTGTTTCGAACCCCTAAAGCTAGCATGTTTTGGTTTCACTTTGGCCAGTGACTCCACCTCTTTTTGGTGTGGGGGAGACACCGGATTTCATGATGCTCACATGATCTATGTAGGTTATGGTTGAAGTTCCTCAAAGTATGAAAGATAATGAAATGAACGATATGAAGGTGTTTGTGCAAGATAATCAGGAGGTGAGACCGGACTCAAGTATTGACATTAGGTCATTCTTGGTCATTACACTTCATGATCCTGATGAGAGTCTTAAACTTCATCCTAGGTATAGATGGTGTTTACATCAGCCTATGAATGAATGAAATGAATAATGTGAAGTACAAATGAACGAATGAAGCAAACTATGTGTTTTCTAAAAAAGTCCCTCGGGTTGAGGTCTCATATGTTGGGCCCTCACTTGAGATGTCTTAATGCTATGTCCATGATTTCAAGGTCTCGTGGATATGAAAAATATAATATATGAAACATGAAATGTGTGTTATGTGAACCTATGTGTGTATTATGTGTGACATATTCATGGTATGACCTTCCTAGTACGAAGTAGGTAGGTCAAGAGACTTGACCAAATAAGAAAGCATGTTGATTAGGAAGAGCCATTCTTGTTCATGCATTACCGTTATGTGTTGTTCCATATACCCGTACTTATGTACAAGTGTGTACTAATTCCATACAATATTAATATTTTAGGTTCACGCTTAGGTGGACGTTGAGGGTATCATTGCAGCTGTTTGGACTCAGAGATTTCATTCGGACTTGGTAGGTCCTCATGCATTCAAGGATGCCTGCCTTTACATTTCTTGCTTTGTAGTAGGTTTAAACTAGTGGAGTATGTTCCACTAGTGTTTCTTTCCTATTTTATTTAGACGCTTGTAATAGTGCCGTTTTGGCAAGTATTACTTATGACATGGTATCCTATTTCTTTCAAGTTGTATGTTTCTATAACTAGATGGTTGATATATGAGCAATGAACTTCCTTATAAATACGTGTTTATATGAAGTCTATGTATACTTCAACTATAAACAAAAAGTTTTAAATTTTCCGCTAAAATTAACCGTATGAATGTGAAGAATGCAAGAAGAGGCTTGTCTGCGACCTCTAAGAGGTCAACGACGCCAGTTGTGATTCTGATTCCAGAATCTGGGTCGTGACACTTGTTTTCGTGAATTCGCCTCTTGAGGCGGATCTCCTCTACTTGCTGAGCATGTACCATCAATCTGCCCAGATCCATGTTGTCATGCAGCATGGCTGCCCGACAATCTTCTACTAGATCCTCAGATACGCCAGTAACGAATCTGCTCATCTCATCCCTGCTATTTGCCACCACAGAAGAAGCATACTTTGACAATTTCACAAATTTCAAGAAATACTCCTTGACAGACATACCTCCTTGTCTTAGGTTGATAAACTTTTCAACCCTGTCTCTATCTGCTCCCTTGGGAAGAACCTCTCCAGAAAGGCAGTCTTGAGAAGATCCCAATTGATGGGAAAATCTCATCTAGCTTGTCCATCATCCCACATCTGGTACCAAACTTGTGCCACATCCTTGAGTTGATACGCAGTCAACTCAGCCTTTGCCTCCTCATCCACTCCCATGGCACACAGAATCTTGTCGACCTCATCTACGAACTCCTGAGGATCCTCGCTGGCGTTGGACACATTGTACACTGTGGGATTCATCCTGGTGAAGTCCCTCAGCCTGCTAGCCATGGTACTAGCATGCGGGTTCTCTCTGGGCTCACCCTCTCTCGCGGCTTGATTCGTGATGGCATGTGCCATCTGCACCAAAGCATTCCTCACTTTACCATTCGTCAACCCATCTAGGTTGATAGGCACTTGTTCAGCAGCAGCTGGGGCTTGAGGAGGAGCTTGATTCCCTTCCGCAGCTGCTTCCTCAACTCTTCTCGCGGCATTCCTCCTTGTGTTCATTTTCTACACGTATACACAAGAAGAGAGTTAGATCCTCAAAATGACATACAATGTCACAATTCTACATGGAACGATAAAGAGTAGAAGAAGGGAGAATTTCGTATCATCGCGTAGTCTCTAAGTCATGATTGTGGCGCACTTCACAACCATAAGCTAGAAACAATGTAACGTGGTTGTGTTGAGATTTAGATCCTAGGTAATTTAACTTCATGCTCGGATACCAAGTTTGTAACGACCCAGATTCTTGAATCTGGACCGCCAGTGGCGTCGTTGACCTCTCAGAGGTCGCTGACAAGCCTCATCTTGTATTCATCACATTCACCTAGTTAAATTTGAAGAAAATTTAAAACTTTTTATATGTATGAAGTTTTCTTAGACTTCATATAGTCGTTACATATTAATCATTACATACTAAGCTCAACATCAGTAGACAACCATCTAATATCAAGAACATTTCAAAACAAACAATAAGTAGAATATATATTAAGTTGCCAATATGGCCTTACATCAAAAGTTCAAAATGAAATGTGAAAGAAATGCTAGGGACAACATACACTAGGTATGTCTATATCTAATGATGGATTAATTCGTGTAGCATCTTTGAAATGAAGAGGACCTAACAAATTGTCTGGAGAAACGCTGAAGTCCAAACCGCTGCAAGTGTCGTCAATCTGCCCTCTGACCTGCACCTATAAAAATTGTAAATAGTAGGGGGTTACTACACCACTTGTACTAAGTATGGGTGTATGCACACATACACATAAAGCTATGCATGATCAATGAAAGCTCCTGCTAAGCAACATGCCATTTCTGGAAAGTCTAGTCATTAGACTTTCCTTATTCGTTAGTTGTGAATTGTGGTATGAATATGATGTATTTTAATGAATTAAAAGCACACAACTCATTTTCTATATGATTACAAGACAGTAGTATCATCAACGTAATTTTAGAACCACTCGAGCGAGGATTTGAAAATTTGATGACCCCAAACCCGAGAGCTCCCATTTCCATACTTAGTTTTATTTTTAGTCTTTTTCTTCTTCTTTTTGTGTAGTTCAATAATTCCTTTAGTCCTATGTTTTACTTACAAGTGCAATGATTCATTGTATTCCCATACCCACAATGATTAGATGTAAATAATCCAAGGACTAAGGAATGATTTCCCTACCTTATAGTGAGTCATTCTTTACACTATATATTCATTACATTACATAAGTCATTCTCTACAGATCATGCCATGTATTTCATTACTTTTATGTTAGGGATGTTATGGGGTATTTAGTTAACGTTATGTTTCTACTTCCTTTTATTGGCATCATAAATGAAGTCATTATAAGCCAATATTATTTGGCTTTGCCCATTATTTTGCTGAAACTTCATGAGTGTGATATTGAGAATTGACATTCTTAAGCTCTTCTACATTGCTCACTTTGAACATACGTTCCATCATCATCATTCATTCTCACTTTCATAGAGACATCATAGGGAATAACATCATGCGAGCTAACATGAAATCCAGACTATGTGAGCTACTTATGGAATCAAGTGTCTACCCCACACCGAAAAGGGGTAATCCCCGGCTAAGGCGAATCCATCTGAAGTGTTCACTCCACACCGAAAAGGAGTGGCTCACGGCTATAGTGAACCAAGAACATATCGTGAGCATTAACCGACATAGATCATGTGAGATAAACATGTAATCCAATGTCTTCCCCACACCGAAAAGGGGTGGAATCACCGGCCAAAGTGAAACCGAACATGCCTAGCTCGCCTAGGTGGAAACCACTACCTAGTTCCTATATTGGCTAGACATAGTTCAAAGACTAGGGACGTAATGAGACTACTTACCTACCTCAGTGGTAGCCTCGTCTCATGAGACTTATACGTGCAAGCACATGCTCATAACTAGTCTATTGGTGCTGTGCTCACTTTCATTATCTTCTTCATCTTTTAGAGTTTACTCAAGCATTATGGAAACTTGCTTCCAGATTGATATTTACTTACTCTTTTGATGACTTTTCATCCTTACTTTACATTGATTAAATGTGAATTGTCCTTACATATCATCCTCACTTTACATTGATGAAATGTGAATTATCCTTACATATCATCCTTACTTTACATTGATGAAATGTGAAGTGTCCTTACTTATCATCCTTACTTTACATTGATGAAATGTGAATTGTACTTACATATTATCCTTACTTTACATTGATGAAATCTGAATTGTCCTTACATATCATCCTTAGGTGTTAATGAGACTAGTCTCACACATTCTAAAACCTTCATTCGTGAGTATTCTTTTAACATAGTAGCTTAGGTGTAAGTAAGACTTGTATCACATTCATTAACACCCTATTCTGGTCACTTACTTAATTTAGACCCCTTTAATTATGTTATAACTCACGTTACTTCTTTACTTTAGTGTAGTAGCTTCCTATCATCGTTTATGGATGATGAACACTTCATTTAATGAGTTTCATATGTTCATAGTTCATTCTTTTAGAGCATGTTGGGAGTTGTCCTAATGAATGGATGACCTTGGTTATGGATTCATTGAATTACTTTAGAAGTGCTTATAATATCATTTGATACTCTAACTACACAAGATTGGCATATGATTAGTATTGGCCTCAACATTTGGGATGTTAAACTAGCAAACCATTTTTGTTGGCATAAGCCAATTTTACATCTTCATAACATCACAATCACAGCAATACAACATTCGGACAAACACATCAACACTTCAACGATTATGGGTGTAACTAACACATCTTCGATTCATGATTCACGTTTTAAGCACTTAACTTTATACGATCGCAACTTCATAGGTTAATCGACATTCATAATTCAAGAACATTACACATAAGATCAGACAGCACCACATACCAACAACATGATCTCTAACATATTCAACATGGAATCGAAAAGGATACTAGGGACAAGGAGTTCGACGAGAACACGGGAACAACCCTAGTTTTCAAGATCTTTGAATCGTTTGAAACAATGTTCTCTTGGAGAAAGAAGTCCAGGAGATGAAACCCATACCTTGAGTATAACTTAATCTACGAAGACCACCTCAAGTAAAACCTTGAAGATACCTTGAAATCGCCTAAGAACGTCTATGAACTTTTCCGTTTTAGCGTTCTTTGTTTACTGCCTCTTTCTTGCGTTTTTGTTCTAAGTGTTTTGATCGTGAATGATTAGGTTTAGGAACTGACTTTGACTTATTCAACTAAGTCTATTTTAGTAAATTAACCAACTAATTAGTAAATTACCAAAACACCCTTCCTAAGTTGACTAAACATAGGAAGATGTTGACTTTGACCGAAATATGGAAATTGGCATTGACCCTTGTTTCGGTCAACATTTTGAATTTTAATTAATTAATTAAATCTTCAATTTAATTAAGTTAGGTACATATGGAAATTACTAAAATACCCCTAAGTCTTTGTGACCATAGCTAACAATTTTGGACCATCCTAGGTTAGGTACTAGGTTGTCCCCTTAACTAGTACTAGGTTCCACCCGATTTATCCTAGGTTGTCGGGTGCATTAGGGGGTCCAATTCGGTTAGTCCTAGGTTATTTGTCTAGTTAGGATAGTTGGTTAGGACTTAGAGTTAGTTAGGTTGGCTGGTCCCACATGAAGGGACCCGCCCGTGCGTGTCATGCCTAACCGCCCTAACCAAATTCGGTTAGGGTGGTTCCGTGGTCCCCTTGTCCGGTTCCTTCACGTGTGATGCCCATGTGCTTGCACATGGGTTTGTTGCACCTTCCTAACAAATTTATCTTGATGTCTCACTTGGGAATGCTTACTAATTGTCCCAAGGACCCTCACCATGTCCTTTGGCACTGCTTAATCTACATGATCATTTTAGTTGACCATGTGCCATGGTATCTAGGCTTGACACTTGGATGCCTCATACCTTTTGTTAGTTGGACGACATATATTTTATTAGCTTAGGGTCTTCATTGCAGGTACATTTCTTAAACATCAATCGTGGATTGGGGTATGACAACCCACAAAGTATATCTCATATTTGTATATAGAAAATTGGCTAATATCTCTTAGCCAATTTTTCTATACAATGCCCAATATTTCTCAATATTGGGCATTGGGGTGCCTATGTACCCCTAATAGGCTTTCTTAAGGACATACTGGGCTCTTCATTAGGCATATGATTTTCCGGAATGTTACAATCATAATTCAATAGCCCTATTTAAAATACATAAGAATTAAATAGCATTAAGACATAATCAAATCACCCACAAAATAGTCAAATCTAGGGTTGCATGAATTGCATGGGTTCATAGATTTTTTAGGTTAAAATCATCAAATTAACTTCAATTCAATCAATATACAATGATTTAAAACGTTCTATGCAAGAACCCATGGATATATATAAAAGATGGACAATTTCATCTTTGAGAGACTTTGGAAATCACAATGTTATACCATGATAAAGCCATAATACATAAAGTAATGCCGACGGGGCCACATTATTTACAAGTATAGCACATAAGCACCACCACCATAAGTGGACCATAACAAGCATCATTATCATCTAAGATCTATACTACACAATGTGGAGAAAAGGTTAGGTTAACATACAATTAATCAAACCTCACAACTTCAATCCATAGCAAATTCATCCAACTCAATATACCAAGGCTTTTACCGATAGCCATAATTTACAATTCAACACAATAATTACAATATACAATGAATAAAAGATATTTCAACATGGATTTATGAATTTAGGGCATCTTACTAAAAATTATAACATGATATTATCATAATTCGATAGCCCTATTGAAACTACATAAAAATTCAATAGCATTAAGACATAATCAAATCACCCACAAAATAGTCAAATCTAGGGTTGCATGAATTGCATGGGTTCATAGATTTTTAAGGTTAAAATAATCAAATTAACTTCAGTTCAATCAATATACAATGGCTCAAAACGTTTTATGTTTGGACAATTTCATCTTTGAAAGACTTTGGAAATCACTTTGATGTTTGGGTCCTTGAAGAAAAGAGATTCAAGGATGAATACGATACCTCATTTGAATCTAGACCACGAATTTGATGAAGAATCACCAAAGAATCTTCAATCGATGCTCTAACTTGAGTTTTGGCTCCAATGGAGTTCTAGAGAGTTTCGTAGATATTTTGGATTTTGATTTGGAATAATGAATTCATCTAGGTGTTTAGGACTTCTAAACCCACTTGAAATACTTAAAACAACACTAGGAAACCTCCCACTTATTTATTTTGACTGGGAATTCACCCATTTACTTAACAGTGAGCCTGCAAGAATTGTAGTCTCCATCGACGGTTGCCCATCGACGGGACATAGGTCCACAGACGCGTCGTCCTGGCATTCTGTCGATAGATTCAGATACTTTCCCTTGGAGCTTAATATCCCTGCGCTAATTCATCACCTATGCCTCCTTCCTACGGCGCGTCGATTAGCCTATTGGGCGTCGATGCCATCCGTAGGTGAGGCTGGTTTGTACAGCCTTGGCTCACAAGTTAGTTCATTCCTCAAGGACCCTTAGTTGATCCTTGGGGAGTTATTCAGGATGTTTCAAACTTAAATACAATCATACACACGTCAAGGACCTCTCACATCAATTTCATAAAAAATGAACACATAAAACATGACGAAACACACTAAGACACACAAAGACGTTTCAAGGCAAACCTTTTGAACGTCATCAACGTTCTTGGGCGTTTGACCTCTAAACTTCCCAACAGTTTAAAAACTTCCTATTAACCTCATTTTAACCCATTTTATGACTTCACAACATTAACAAAAATGTGTTAGGCTCTAATTTCACCTAAGTCATTTTAGAGGTGTTACATTCTTCCCCACTTGGACAACATTCATCCTCGAATGACACTTTCTTCATTTAAGGCACTTTCAAGAGATAAGAAACTCAAGACTAGCAGCACGTAACCATACCACAAAACACAAGCTAGAAGGAATATCAATATCACATAACCAAGAAACTCACAACACAAAAAGAAGCTAGAAACTACTCTACAACTCAGCATGTCATAAGACTGACATTCTTCAATTCAAATAGCAAGAACTCCTTCGACATTCATTATAATGCTTATATACATAAATTATATACACATTATAACCATTTTCAACAAAAGAACAATTTAGTAACAATTCAAAAATCATTACACTGACTACAAATTCCTTACACTAAACATGTCAATTTTTTTATAAAATGCAATATTTAAGCAATTGATGATAAAATCATGAAAATATGACATATAAAACCATATAAACTCAATTTACCACATAATCATAACTTCATAAGATGCACAATGCAAGGAATCAATGAAATTCAATTTTAGAAAGACTCCTCAACACAATGCAACATGCAACATGCTACTATGACTTTCTTACTCTCAAGCTTGAGTTAAATAGAAGAGAAGAGACAATCAATCAAAACTCCACTGCTCACCATACTCCCCCACTTAGAAGGAATTTAGGACAACTAAAGAGAGAAGCTATAACTTACCAACAACATCATCATCATCTGATTTTGATCACCTAGCCCGGAGTGCATAGAAGCGAGCCTTCATTGGAACATCATCACCCGAAACACTTGGAGGAACTTGCTTACCTACCTTTCCTCTATACGCAATAGTAGGACAATCTCTTACCTTATGTATATCCTTACCACAACCAAAACAATTCCTGTTAACCATTAGACAATTCCCATAGTGCTTCTTTCCACAAGTGATACAAGTAGGCTTACCACCTTGAGAACGACTACCCTTCTCAAGTTTGACCTTAGGTTCCCTAGGTTAATCTTGAATTGGAGCCTTCTTATTGAACCTAGGTTGCTTTTGCTCAGTAGATCCACCCCTCTTATAGTTTCTAGAAATCCTACTAAGTCTGGACTCCTCAATGGATTGAGCATACACCGTAAGCCTAGAAAAGTTCATGTCATTGTGGAGCATGGCCGTACGACACTCTTTTTTGACAAGGTCGGCAACACCGGTCACAAACCTACTCATCTCATCCCTAGGGTTAGATACAAAATATGGAGCATACCTAGACAATATAGTGAACTTCAAGGAATACACCTCAACACTCATATTGTCTTGCTTGAGATTAATGAACTCTTGAACGTCCAGCTCCCTCCTCTCACGTGGAAAATACTTTCCTAAGAAAGCCTCCTAAAGTCCTCCCACTCTATAGGATCTGACTTAACCGGACTATTATTTTTCCAATGAGTGTACCACACTTGAGCATCCTCACTCAATTGGTACAAACCTAACTCCACCATCTCCCTAGAAGTCACCCCAATGGCACTCAACACCTTATAAACACCATCTAGAAACTCTTGGGGATCTTCTCCCACATTAGAGACAAGAAAGATAGGAATTAATCCTCACAAAATCTCTCAATATAGATTTCATAGTGATCCCCATAGAATTCACCCTACGCTCAACACCGCTATTCATATGAGTAGTCATTGATCGGGCTAAAACTAGTAATGCCTCTCTAATGTCCCCATTAGTCATGTCCGAGGGAACCATAGGAACATCATTACCTTCTTCCACAATAGGAACTTGTGAATTTCTAGAACTTTGACAACCTATAACACCTTGAATAACTTGCTCAACTTGTTCAACTTGAGGAGGAATCTCATTATTCACCCTTACCTCTTCCAACCTTCTAGTGGCCATCCGTCTAGTAGTCATCTTCCTAGAACTACCTAAGTTTAGATCATGTCTACTTAATTCAAGTTTCTTGGTCTATCAAAAGTTATTCTTAAGACTCTCCTAAGTAAGACATGAAGTGACCATTCATATGCCCCCTTCACACCTTAACTATGAAACTCTTAAACTACTCTAGGTAAGTACTTAGTCATTAACATACTTTCCAACTTAAGTCATAATCTTTATTAGTCCATTAATAGACACTCAACACATGAGGACATTCAGTTAATGGTCTTGGAGAAGACCTAGGGACTCATTCATTAACATCTTCAAAGCCTTATCGTGCAATGTATAGATAGTGTCCCATACCACCACCTAAACTTCATAGAACTTCTCCAATAATAGAGGGTATCCAATATGTTGAGAATAGACAATAACCAACATATACCATGGAAGCTATGCTGGAATCCGGAGTCAACCCTAATCCGATAAAGGGTGTTCTACTTGCCAATGGTAGAACTTGGAAACATCCCATGCAGGCACATGGTTAAGGAATATGAAGGTTTTTTTTTGTTCTCCATTCTCATGATTAAAATAGATGAAGTCCCCTAGACATACTCACTCGGTTCTAGCTCATAGAATATTTCAATAAAGGAGTACATGAAGAGGTTCCATATCTAGTTCATAACTCAATGACATTACACCTTACCAAAGAGGTCCCCTAGGGCTGGCTTACAATTGTTAAGAGGATAGCTAAATGACTTTCCTAAGGATGATTTCATGCCGTTACGGCCAATAAACCCTTAATTCAACCATTCACACAAGAAGGATACCATTACAACTGTCGACTTAAAGGATATCTTAACCTTATATCTAGAAAGAAGATTCCTCATAATTGACCATCTTAGCAATGTTCAAGGTCAAATGTCAATAATATACAAGACTAAGAAGATTTATAATACTTATTCAAGAGCTCATATTCACATTATATATGTATCAAGTAACGGACACAAGTCTAACAAAAAAAGACACACACATACTTCACCTTTGTAACGCCCTAAAACGAATTAAGATGAACTAGAGCTTTGTAAGTGTTGCTTGAGTGGATTTTTGTGTTTAAATGAGTTAGTTTAGTGTTAGAAAGGTGTGTGTGATGTTTGGTTGAGCTTGGAGGTCAATCAACCAATAACGTCCGTGACGTTCGGAAGGTGTGCCCTAGAATGTACTAGTGTGTCTTGTTGTGTTTGCATGAGTTTTACGTGTTCGTTTTGCTTGAAACTTTCATGAGATGTTCCTAATACCTAGACGAATTTTTTTAGAGGTTTAACATGCGGGAACGACCCCACCTAGGACCTACAAGGGGACCTAGATGAAGGGCCCAAGTTTTGGACAAAGCTGCCAAGAATACTACCCAATCGACGGACCAGTCTACTGAGCGTAAGTCCATCGACGCCCCGTTGACTGGGGGGAAGTCGTTCCATACTTAGTGGGAGGACCATCCCTCCCTTGAACAATCCTCATATGCGATCGACGCCCAGCAGCACGGGCCGTCGACTCATTGACGCCCAGTAGCTCGGGTCGTCGACTGGCCACCTCCAAAAGCTGTGAAAGTTGCTGCCAACTTGGGGTGTTTTATGTGAATACACCCCAAGTATTTTAAGACCCTAGGATGATATTTTAGTGTTATTAGGTTATATTAAGTTAGTTTTAAACCCTATACCTAGACAAGACCCCTCACTTTAAAATTCAAACTCTCTCTCTCTAAAGACAAACTCTCTCAAGACATCATTGAAAGCTAGAGGTCAAGGAAGGAAATAAGGATGGTTGGATGTGTCGCTTAATCAAAAACTCTTGGATTTTGATTTCTTAGTGAGGTATGGTATCCATTCTTGAATACCCTTTCATTCAAGAAACCATTTCGAATGAATTTCAAAAAGGGGTTTTCAACCCTAACTTCTATTATCTTAAACTCATTATGGGTCTTGCATAAAATGGTTCTAAAAGTCTATTAATGATGTTATTAATGTTAGTTTGTGATTCAAATGCTAAAACCTTGATGAAATCATGTTAAAATTTCCTTTATAGTTGCGGTTTATGAAATGGGTCAAATGAGCATGTTTATGTATAAAATGAACTTTGGTCTTATTGTGTTGTAATGATGGTTTAGCTACTGCCCTAAGGGCCTTTTTATGATGAATTAATGATAAAATGTTTGTAGGTTGTCATTGCTTAGTAAATTAAAGAGTTTTCTTATATTGTATTATGCTTATGATAAATTGATCTTAAGTGGTATGGTCCACCTTCTTGGTGGCGGTGATTATTTGATTAACTAGTGATGTTTAATATGTATTGAGAATGGGATCTTGAAGGTCTAAATAGTTTAATGAATATAAATTGTAAATGGGTCTTGTTTTGTGATTGTGAAGCTTGAATTATATGTTTGACCTAGATTTTGGTCTACTTGGAGAATGTGACTAAGTGAAGTATGTAAAGTGTGTGAGTTGATAAATGGAAGTCTAAAGAATGATTAGAAGCAATGTATGTGAAATGATGTCTATATGCAAGGTGTGCTCACATGTACACACACACTTTTAGTGAATGAATGAATTTATGTTTAGTAAGAAGGGGAGTCTTGGGGTGGACACTATTCGTGAGTTGAGACGATGTGTCTAGTAGTAACCTCACTATTCCTAATGAGCTTTCCTAGAAGGTCGGAGGATGAATGTACTTCGTGAGTTGAGATGCGGCATTCGCTAGTTATCCTTAACCTATAGTCTATAACGCGAGAATCCGTGGGGAGTTATGCCTAGAACTGAGAGGATAGGAAGAAGAGGTGGAATACACTTAGTGAGTTGAAATGTCGTATTCCCTTATACCTCTTGAGATGAGTACTCCACGTAAATAAAGAATGAGTTACTTCGTAGCAATCTCCCTATCCCTTAACTATGTGCCCGCAGAGGTATATCTATTGGAAAAGACATGTAAAAGCTAAGAAGCATGACCTTAATCTAGGCAAGTGAGGATCCCTCATCCGATAGGGGTTAATATCGCGATTCCATGTCTATCTCTTATGGTCTTTGTCGGTTAAGCTAACTCCTACAAATGAATTGATTGAACTAAGTTATCATGTGTATTAGTGATGTTTTGAATGACTATCGTGAAGTGCTCAACTTTTTGGGAATCCATTAGTAGCGCTAGTGGGAGTGGTAGTATGGGATGCAACTCTCACATTGCACATAGTGTGACCTATACCTCCTAAGGGAGAATAGTACTTTCATGAAATCCGTGTGAATGAGGGTTGTAGTGTGATATTATGAATGATTATGGTGTATGTCACAACCCGAAACCATACCCTAGAAGATAGGATACAATCTTGGATTGTAACCGGCGTCGTTGACCTCTGAGAGGTCTAAGACAAGCCTCTCATATCATTCATTGCATTTACATAGTAAATTTAGCGGAAAATTTAAAACTTTTCATAGCACATCATATACTAGAAACATCACATCATATATATATAAAACATAAGGCATAATACATATTTAGACTCTAAGTCTCTTTGCCATCTTAGACTCAATAACTTTAGAGTACATTAAGGATAAGGCCCTTAAGACATAATACGGAGCTATACATTACTAAATAGACTTTACAATAAGTACACATTAGGACATCCTTGAACTTAAGGATTCCTTTCCTTGAGCTTGGGAAATCACCTATCAAGCTCCTCAATCATAGACCTCCTTTAAGCATTCCATTACCTACAGTTTGTGTAAAAAGTAGAGAAGAATGGAATTAGTACAAGAATGCACTAAGTATGACAACCATGCAAAAACATGCATTTAAAAGGGACATTTCCTTTGAAATCATACTTCATGCCATTTTAAGTAAATCATCATAAAACCTTTATCAACAGAATTTATATCATTCACATACTTCATAGAAACACAATCAAAGGCCAAACATAATAGAAAAGCACATATAGAATTTAATCCCCATTTGAGGTCACTTTACAGTGAACTCACTCTCCTTAACATTAACTTTTTCTTTTAATTCATTAGTCTTCCAAGTAATTCTTTAAGGATACTTGGTGCAATATATCACCTTAAGAACACAAGAGAAGACCATACATAGCATCTACACAAGACAACACATGCCATCATATAAGTATAGTGTAATATAAACCTAGTCAAACCAAGACTACAATATCGTACATAAAGGACACATACATAATCATATGCATTAGGGTACCTTCCTAAGGCTTCCTAAGGAGTCACTTGTGCAATGTCTAGATGGGTTCATTAACCTATCCTAAGTAACTTACCTTAAGTCCTCCTATTTAGGATATTATTCAATTACTTCCATTGTCCATTTTACCTTTAGGGAACTATAACCTCAACCGACATAGACCATGTGATGCTAAACATGGAATCAGTGTCATCAAACCTTACACCGATGGAAAGTGGTCTACCGTCCAAAGTAGAACCAATATCAACATAGTTATCCAGGTAGAATCCTCTAGCTAGTATACTATGGTGGCAACATAGTTCAAGAACTAAGAGGTAGATATCCCTATTCATACCATTTGGTAAAGTGGGCCGCTCCTCATGGGAATCCCTTAGATGACATATCCCATAAACAAGGGAGTTAACATCACATGGGCAACTTTAGGATGAATCTTTCCTTTCATGGATAAGTCATCACCTCCCGTTATCAAGTTCACTTGGTGCTAAGTTAAGTTTCCTTTATTGAAAAGACTTCATTAGATTTATTTATAAAACATAAGCTTAGGATAATAATTCCTCATATGCTTATAGCATATTCAAGCATCTATCTAGTCTTATAGCATTCTTGGGCACCCCTCTCAAGGCCCCTCTATTAACTAGATCCTCATTCATGTGTGTGAGTGTACATATAGATGTGAACAAACCTTTCACATAACACATTAAGTCACACATGTTCATACCTTACATATTCATACCTCATCATATCATATACATCATATTCATAACATGTTCATATAATCATCCTTCATATACATAAGAACGAAACCTAGGAACTATCCTATCAAGATACACATGTGCAATGCATAGACAAGGTTCCATACCCTCGCTCATACTAGTACACCTATCAAGTCATCCTAGTAAGGGAATACAAATCATACTTTCATAAACATCACTTTATTGTGCATAGTAGTAGACACTAGTGAATATGAGAACTACCTCTCTTTAGGCACAATGACTTATACTACTTGTAACATACATGTAAGTGAGAGTGTGTGTATATTGACCAACGTGATCACATAATGTCTATCAATAACCTCTCCAGTCAGCCACCCTATTAGACCACATTACACTTCCAAGCACATAACACACAACACATAATAGCATAGGAGACAAGACAATATATACCTTATAATCAAGACTCCTAACTTTAGCTATTTACACTTTCATATAAGGGTACATAGGTAAGGGGTTATTAACCATCTTAACACATCCATGGCAGCACCTATACTTTACCCTAACATGGTTATACGCATGCTCATACAATAGCCACAAAACCTAATTCAAAACTAGAATAGGAAAATAGGCATAAGCTTCTCATAGTATCATCTTAAGCACATGTTCATAAGTTCATCGATTTGCCTTCAAGGCCATGGTCAACACATATATAATGACAATAAGATAAACACCGCCACCATAAGTGGACCATACCACACAATGCCATACAAGGCTTCATCAATATTTCTATAAAGAATAGAGAAGTAGAAAAGTAGAGGAATTAAGCATTCTTACCAATTTCTCACCCTTTGATCATCATTGATCAATACACCTTATTCATCAATAAAACACATATATGGCAGTAGCTAAATGTACTTTAAACATATAAGAAACCATGTACAAGTCTCTACAAGATTATACCATAACATACTACAACATATCAACATACTAGAAAAGTAGGATGACATAGATCATTAGCTAACTTCCCTTACATTAATTTTTTATCATAGTTCATACATGTATCAGTCTAAGTCAGTAGCTAAACCTACATTTAACCATATTTAAATCATGATTACATACTCTCAAGATTAGGGTTACAACATAGGCATTTAGGCTTATCGATTTGATAGAGTGTAGAAGACTTTACCATTACTATGAACTATCTAAGGGATTGATCATCATTCATATTTCATCAATAATATACTTATTAGGCAGTAGCTAATTAGATAAGAAATCAAGACTAAATCATGCTTCATCTAATCACAATTCAAGATACATCAAACACTTAGCCTCTTGACTTCATAGCCTAAAGGAATCTATATCCATTCATGCAATACCTTCTTAATTTGATCATTAAGGATTTATACCTACAAAATTCATCCATTATATCACCCTAAAACAGTAGCTACAACAGTTCATACATAATCAAGAGCCTACACAACCGATCTCACAATAGACTTCAAGACAACATGTAGAAACATAGGCTATTCATGCTCAAAACTTCATATATTTATCATCATGGACTGATCATCATCAATTCACCATCAATTAATGTAAATAACAATAAACACAAGCAATTCAACATAAGAGAATCACCAATTAATCAAGAATAAGCCATAATCACAAAGCCCATGCAAGAGCTAAACCAATTTTGGAAGGAACATGGGTTCATCATGCAATTGGAGTAAAATCACATTCAAATGACTGTATTAACTTCAATTCATCATTATTTAATCATTAAAAACGTTTTGAGAAAGAACCCATGGCTAGATTGGAAGATTGGAAACTTGATCATAAGATTTCTTTGAAAAACATTTAGAAGAACTCTCCAAGTGAAAGGTTACTTGAAGATGAAGGATTCCCATACCTTTATCTACATGAAAACCTCTAAAACTTCATGATTCATCCATATAAAATCCATCTCCAAGTATCTCTTGATCTTCACCAACAATGGTGGTTTTAGAGAGAACATTTTGGGAGGGAAAGGTTTTAAACATGTGAAAGGATTTTGGGAATGGGTTGATCACGTTTTGCAAGACTTATATACACCTAAAATTAACTAAATAAACGTATTATAGTCAGGTTAGGACGTGGGGTGAATTTCCCATTCACCCCTTTAATTAACAGAACGCAGGCTGCCAACTTGCAGGCACCCACGACGAGGGGCTCGACGGGGCGTCATGTCCATGACGGGCCGTGGCTCCCTCCGTCGCCCATGACATAGCCAAAATATTGGATTAAGACCTGACCAAGGCAAGTCCCCTTTGACGAGACCTGCTCGACGGGCCGTTGGGGGACCAATGATCCATCGTTGGGTCCGTCAAGGGACACTGCCCAGGCAGTGTCTTAGGCAGCTTTGGGTCCTTCATTTGTGGCCGCTTGTCAGGCCCTTTACAAGTCGTGCTCGGAAGTTTCCAATGCGATTACAAACCTTAACTTGTTATATACCTTCCACATAAATTTCATCAAAAACAAAAACCTACAAGACGTCCAAACAGCCTTGACCGCAACATGACATACGATGAACGTCTTAGGGGCTATCTTTCGAACGCCTTGGACGTTCTTGGGCGTTTGACCTCCAAACTTCCCGGAACTTCATATAATAACATTAAAAATCATTTTAAACCATGTCAAGACTCATTAGACTCAGTTCATACAATTTAGACATGCATACACACATGAGGCACATAA
This sequence comes from Solanum sitiens, assembly GCA_016801875.1. NCBI lineage: Eukaryota > Viridiplantae > Streptophyta > Magnoliopsida > Solanales > Solanaceae > Solanum > Solanum sitiens. Next base: position 24,083 of record JABWTJ010000365.1, on the reverse strand, counting down.
GCGACTAATCGTCGAACGTCTTGGACGTCCCTTGACGTTCGACTTCCAAATCACTTCAAACTTTGCACACTGCCTCTACATCACATAATAAGGCATTTTAGGACCTTATAACATTAAGACGAACATGTTAGGATCTAGACACCTTATCTCATTTTCGGGGTCTTATAGTGTAGGGCTTGATTTAATGGAATCCATTAGGAGCACTAAGTGGGAGTGGTAGTATGGGATGCTACTCTCACATCTCACTTAGTGTGGCCTATATTTCCTATGAGTGTGTTGCACATGTTATCCAAGGGAGTGGATTTGTTTTTCCTAACGAGGTAAGTCTAAGATTAATGGTCTTAAGGATCTCTTTGGTGTGCTTTGTAAGGGATGTATGGATGGTCCCTTCTTGGCTCACCTTAAGGAACCTTAGGATAACTTGGGTTAAGAAGATTCAAAGGAAACAGATTCATATGACTTGAACTGTGCCACTCACTGTAAGGTCTCCACTATAAGTGTTCAAAACAGTTAACTGTAATTGGTTAAATTGTTGTGACGTGCTCAAATTCTTGGGAATCTATTAGGAGCGCTAGTGGGAGTGGTATTATGGGATGCTACTCTCATATTGCACTTAGTATGAACTAAGAGTCCTTTTGGAGGAGAGTACTTAAGTGAAATTGTATACTTGAGTCGGTTCACTATAAGGTTTGATGTGTTCACTGTAACGTATTTCCTTAAGTTCAAGTTATGGAAATTCTTCTTTAAATGCTTAATGATGCTTCTTATGTTGTTTTGTTCCTAATTTCATGAATGTTTTGTTAAATTGGCATGAAAGCTTATTTTACTAAAAATGTCCCTTTGTACATTTTTGATATGCCATACTTAGTACATTGTTGTACTAACCCCATACTTTTATATACCTTATGAGTATAGGTTGGAAGCCTTATGGAGGATCGGAGTTGAAGCTTGGGAATTCTATCTCTCAAGAATTTGGTATGTCTCATATATTCGAGGACATAGTTTATGTTTCTTAGTTTCATTATTAAGACTTAATTTGTATTTCCTTTTTATTGTAAAGGGTCGTGTCCCTAAGATTCTATGTTGTGTCTTTAAGTTGGATTGTGAAGAGCAGATTTCCTAGTATTTATGAAAAGACTTATTTTATTATTATTATCGTGAAATGTTTTAATTCTGCACTATTTTTCACGCTTTATATTATGAACGAGAGTTGAAGGGCTTGTACGAGACCCCAAATGTTCAGGTATGCCCGACCACGATTCGAGTGTTAGCCCTAACTTCTAGGGGGTACTTTTGGGTCGTGACAGACTTGGTATTAGAGCGTAAGATTTGGGAAATAGTTTCAGGTCTAAAAGTCTCACAGGCCACATCTAGTAGTATCTTGGTCATTGGTGTGAGTCGCGACACATCCATGGACAAGAGACTATAGGATGCTAGAAGTTTCACTTTCTTCTCTATTCTAATATCGTGCCTTAGAGTTGAGTTTATAAGGTGTCTTTTCTCAACCTCTTCTCTTTGTATTTTTAGGACATGAATATGAGGAGATCGAGCGCTAGAAGGGAGGAGGGTTGTGTAGATAATGAGAGGATCCCTCCCCATGACCAAGTTCCTATTGTTGGCCTAGAGGAGGAAGAGAATGTGGAGGTTCCCCTTCAAGAACCTCAAGTGCCTCCGGAGCCTCAAGGTCCCCAAGTGCCTCCTATGCACCAAGCTCCTTTTGTTGAAGGTGATATGACTAATGCGGAGTTGAGGGCTACCATAATTAACTTGACCAACTCATGAAGGCTCAAGATCATGTCGTCAACAATCACTTTGTTGCCCAAGCTAATCAAGGAGATAGGCCCCAACCAAATGCTAGTACACCCACTTCTAGGATTCGTGATTTCATGAGGATGAACCCTCCAACTTTTCATGGCACTAAGGTGGATTAAGATCCACAAGGCTTCATAGATGAGGTTTTCAAAGTGGTAGATGCTATGGGTGTGACCCCTAGGGAGAAAGCAGAATTGGCCCCTTACCAACTTAAGGATGTTGCTCAAGTGTGGTATGAGCAATGGAGGGGTGAGATACCCTTATAAAGAGGTTTGGTTGATTGGGAGGAATTCAAAGGCTTTCCTAGATCGGTTCTTTCCCCTAGAGTTGAGGAAGAAGAAAATGGTTGAGTTCATGAATCTTTGACAAGGGGGAATGAGTGTGCAAGAGTACTCTCTCAAATTTACCCAACTCTCTAAGTATGCCCCGACTATGGTAGCCAACCCTAGGGCTAGGATGAAAAAATTTGTGATGGGAGTGTCTAGTTTGGTGAAAAAAGAGTGTCGTATGTCAATGCTTCTTAATGACATCGATATCTCTAGGCTCATGGTTTATGCATAACAAATTGCAGAGTCCAAAATTAGGGAGATAAGGCAAGAGGGTAAGAGGCTTAGGTCGGATGATTGTAGTGACCAAAAGAATAAGAAGAGGTTCTATCACAAAGATTCTTTAAAGGGAAACAAGTATAGGGCTTCAAACCAACATTCTCAAGGTGGTGGTCATACTTTTGAAAGGGCTAGGTGTCCTACTTGTGGAAAGAAACATTCGGGTAAGTGTCTTGCCGGGACGGATGGTTTTTTTCATGTGGTAATAAAGGCCACAAGATGAGGGACTGCCCTAATCTCAATGCAAGGGAAAAAGATGTCAATCAAGCTTCCCAAGATCCTAATTCTCCCAAGAACAACCCTTCCTATGGGATGGGGGCTAGGAAGGATAACTAATCCGGATTTGATGATTTTGGTAAGTCTTAACCCTTTTTGATAGTTGATTCTATGTTATGAAATGAGTTTACATGGTTTCATATTTCATATGATCATGTCATCTTGATGAATTGCTCAAAGAATGTATTTTTGAAAATTTTGAGTATGTTGGCAGTGACACATTGAATGTTCACTGTAAGATTTGTGATTTTTGAGAAAATTTATTTTGTCTTGAGTTGATGTTTCAATGTGTTCAAAAGTGTTGTTATGATCATGTTTGATGTTGGAGAAGGTAGTTCCTACATAAAAGAAGGCTAAGAATGAATTTTGACTTCTTGAAGTTTTGCTAAAAGTGTTTGTGTTGCTAAGTGTGTAAAAGTGTGAATTGATGCTCATTGTTAGTTGATGCTTTGATTTTGATGTTTTTATCATAATTGAATCCTTGTTGTTATTGACGTTTAAGTGTCATTTGAGGAAGAATTTTATCCCAAGTGGGGGAGAATGTAATGCCCTAAAACGAATTAAGGTGAACTAGAGCTTCGTAAGTGTTGCTTGAGTGGATTTTTGTGTTAAGCTGAGTGAGTTTAGCATTCCTAAGGTGTGTGTGAAGGTTTGTTGAGTTTGGAGGTCAATCGACCACAAACGTCCATGACGTTCGGAAGGTGTGCCCTAGAATGTACTAGTGTGTCTTGTTGTCTTTGGATGAGTTTTACGTGTTCGTTTTGTTTGAAACATGCATGAGATGATCCTATAACCTACAAGACTTAGTTTAGAGGTTTAACTTCCCGGCACAACCCCAACTAGGACCTACAAGGTGCCCTAGATGAAGGGCCCAAGTTTTGGACAAAGCTGCCAAGAACACTGCCCATTCGAAAGAGCAGTCTACAGGGTGTAATTCCATTGATGCCCCGTCGACTGGGGCCGACGTTCCATACTTAGTGGGAGGAGCATCTCTCCTTGAAACAACCTCAGATGAAATCGACGCCCAGCAGCACGGGCCGTCGACTCATCGACGCCCAGTAGCCTGGGTCGTCGACGGGCCACCTCCAAAAGCTTTGAAAGTTGCTGCCAACTTGGGGTGTTTTATGTAAATACACCCCAAGTATTTTAAGACCATATGTTGATATTTTTAGTGTTTTTAGGTTATATTAAGTTAGTTTTAAACCCTAGACCTAGACAAGACCCCTCATTTCAAAATTCAAACTCTCTCTCTCTCTAAAGACAACCTCTTTCAAGACTCCATCGAAAGCTAGAGGTCAAGGAAGGAAAAAAGCGCTGCTTGGAAGTGTCTCTTCATCACAAACTCTTGGATTTTTCTTGCTTAGTGAGGTATGGTATCCATTCTTGAATACCCTTTCATTCAAGAAGCCATTTACAATGAATTTCAAAAAGGGGTTTCAACCCTAACTTCTATTATATTCAACCCATTATGGGTCTTGCATGTAAATGGTTCTAAACGTTTATTAATGATATAATTAATGTTAGTTGGTAATTCAAATGCTAAAACCTTGATGAAATCATGTTAAAGTTTCCTTTCTAGTTGTGGTTTATGAAATGGGTCAAATGAGCATGTTTATGTATAAAATGAACTTTGGTCTTATTGTTGTAATGATGGTTTAGCTACTGCCCTAAGGGACTTATTATGATGAACTAATGATAAGATGTTTGTAGGTTGTTATGGGTTAGTAAATTAAATAGTTTGCTTATATTATATTATGCTTATGATAAATTTATCTTGAGTGGTATGGTCCACCTTCTTGGTGGCGGTGATTATATGATTAATTAGTGATGTTTAGTATGTATTGAGAATGGGATCTTGAAGGTCTAAATAGTAGACTGAATAGAAATTGTAAATGGGTCTTGTTTTGTGATTGTTAAGCTTATGCTTATGATAAATTGATCTTGAGTGGTATGGTGCACCTTCTTGGTGGCGGTGCTTATTTGATTAATTAGTGATGTTTAGTATGTATTGTGAATGGGATATTGAAGATCTAAATAGAAGAATGAATAGAAATTGTAAATGGGTCTTGTTTTGTGATTGTGAAGCTTAAATTGTATGTTTGACCTAGATTTTGGTCTAATTGGAGAATGTTACTAAGTGAAGTATGTAAAGTGTGTGAGTTGATAAATGGAAGTCTGAAGCATTATTAGAAGCAATGTATGTGAAATGATGTCTATATGCAAGGTGTGCTCACATGTACACACACACATGTCTAGCTCTCATGGTATTTGTCGGTTAATCTAACTCCCACAAATTAATTGATTGAACTAAGTTATCATGCGTATTAGTGATGTTTTGAATGACTTTAGTGAAGTGCTCAACTTCTTGGGAATCCATTAGGAGCACTAGTGGGAGTGGTAGTATGAAGTGCTACTCTCACATTGCATATAGTGTGACCTATACCTCCTAAGGGAGAAGAGTACTTTCATGAAATCCGTGTGAATGAGGGTTATAGTGTGATGTTATGAATGATTATGGTGTAGGGCTTGATTTAATGGAATCCAATAGGAGCACTAAGTGGGAGTGGTAGTATGGGATGCTACTCTCACATTGCACTTAGTGTGTCCTATATTTCCTATGAGTGTGTTGCACATGTTATCCAAGGGAGTGAATTTGTTTTTCCTAACGAGGTAAGTCTAAGATTAGTGGTATTGGACGCTACCTAGACACTGCACAAGTTGACTCTAAGGGAAGTCCTAGGAGCTTGTTCTTATGAATATGATAATATGAAAGATATGATGATTATGACATATGATGTTACTCTTATATGAATGTTGGTCATTATGATGAATATGTTATTTGGTTATTTGCCATATGAAGTGATGACTACTTATGTTACAAGTTACATGAAGCAAAGCTTTACTTATGGTCTCCTATCTTATCTACTTGGTTGTGTGGGGTTATGGTGCTTCATATGACCATTGCACTTGTAGGTTGAGGATGAGGTCATGGGTAAATATTTTGTATGTTTTGTCTATATGATCTATTGAATATGAAATGTTAACATGACTCTATGAGAATATGTCTTTGATTTTTATCATGCTTTAACTGTTATGTGTTGTATGGTATGTGCATTGAAGACTTTCATATGACTTAGCATGTTTTCTAAAGAGATTATAAATGATCCTTTTTTCATGCATGTCCCTATGTGTTATGTGCATATACCCATACTTAGTACATGTGGCGTACTAACCCCATTACTTTATTTTACTACAATTGTATATTCCGGCCATTGAAGTTAAGCAGGTCGATTTGAAGAAGCTTGAAACTCTTTCTCCAAGTCTTCGTAGGTCCTCACGTTCGGGATTCTATCATCTATATTCCAGCGTCATGAAGATTTAGTAGTTATTAGATTTCCATTTATGTTCTTTGGATTATTTGTATTAACCCCTATATGGCATATTGATTATTATTGGTTAAGTCCAGATTTGCACTCTTAGATGGTTTCTATATATGATACAGTTTTAGAATATCGTATGTCTTTATAAATCTTAAGTATGAAGTCTAAGTATACTTCAATTAGTATGTTAAAGTTTTTAATTTCCGCAAAATTTAACTGTATGATTGTGATGAAAGCTAAGAAGAGGCTTGTCTACGATCTCTGAGAGGTTAATGACGCCAGTCTCATCCGGGGTCTAGATTCCGGGTGTGACAACAACACATACCATAACATTACACATATCACTCAATTCATGACGCACAATATATAAGAGCTCTACATTCATAACACATAGTGAGGAATTTCCTTCTCAACCTTATCATAAGCTCAAAAAGCATCAAAGAGTTACCATGCTATCGTTCTTCTCAAGACAACAACAAAACAACAAAATCTCAAGAAAACACATGCATACATATTTCACATAACTGCAAGAACAGAGTATGAAAACATTTTCTTAAAACTCTAGTTGGTCCAACTTTTACAAGACATGCACCTATTTAGAAACAAGTCAATTTCATTATTATTCATTAATTTCTTTACTAAGAGGAATATCTAACCTGAAGGATTAAATAAATGAGGGTAGCGGGACTTCATGTCGGCTTCAGCCTCCCATGTTGCTCCATCAACAAGATGGTTCCTCCATAGAACTTTTACAGAGGCAACCTCCTTGTTTCTCAACTTCTTGACTTGGCGATCTAGGATCTCAATCGGAACCTATTCATAGGAGAGTTACTCATCCACTCCTAAACGTTCCAATGGTAGAATAGACATAGGGTCGCCTATGCATTTCTTGAGCATAGAAACATGAAACACCGGATGAACCGAAGCTAGTTCACTAGGTAGTTTCAACCGATAGGCAACCTTTCCTATTCATTGTAAAACCTCATAAGGACCAACATACCGGGTACTTAACATTCCCTTTCTACCGAATCTTATCACCCCTTTGATAGGTGAAATCTTCAAGTAGACAGAATCACCTATTTAAAACTCAAGATCTCTTCTTCTATTGTCGTCATAAGACTTTTGCCGACTATAATCTGTCTTCAATCTATATCTTATGATTTGAACCTTCTCTATAGATTCATAGATAATCTATTGACCAAGGAGTGAGGACTCACCAACCTCAAACCATCCAACCGGAGATTAAAACCTTCTACCATAAAGAGCTTCAAAAGGTGTCATGGAGATGCTCGAATGATAGCTATTGTTGTAAGACAACTCAATCAAAGGTAAGTGATCATCCCAACTTCCCTTTAAATAAATGGCACATGCTCTCAACATGTCCTCAAGGGTCTTTATGGTACGCTCCACTTGTCCATCCGTCTGAGGATCAAAAGCGGTACTAAGTTTCACTTGAGTACCTAAACCTTTTTGAAAAGCCTTCCAAAAATGAAAAGTGAATTGGGCACCTCTATCCAAAATAATTGACAAAGGAATCCCATGAAGACTCAAAATCTCATTAATGTAGATTCTTGCATAATTTTCGATAGTATTGTAACATTTCAGAAAATTATATGTCTAGTGAAGAGCCTATTAGGTTTTAAGAATGCGTATTGGGGGTACATAGGCATCCCAATGCCCAATATTGAGAAATATTGGGCATATTATAGAATATTGGCTTAAGGATGTTAGCCAATTTCTATATATACATAAGTATGTATAATAAAATCCAAGCTTGTTTAAGAAACGTACGTGTAATGAAGACAGTAAGCTAAAAATACATATAATTATTCTCAACTTAACACATTAGGTACTAGCCATCCAAGTGTCAAACCTAGGTATTATATCACATAACCATTTAAAATGATCATGTACATTAAGAAGTGCCCAAGGATATAGTGAGGATCCTTGGGACAATAAGTAAACATTCCAAATGAACCTTCCAGAATTGTTAGTTGGGAAAGTGCACGCAAAACATGTGCAAGCACATGTGCAAGCAGATGTGCAATCGGCCAAGGGACAAGCTAACCGATTCGATTAGAGTGGTTAGGGACAGGCGCGCGTCCGGGTCCACCCACGTGGGGCCAAGATCCCTAATTAATCCTAGACCCTAATTAATTGACCTAATTAACTAACTAACCTAGGAGAAACCAAAAATAACTAACTAAGGGACCCGACAACCTAAGACCTAATCGGGTGACAACAAACCGTGTAACTAACTAAGAGACAACCTAGTACCTAACCTAGGATGGTCCAAAAGGTTGGTTATGGTCCTAACAACTTAGGGGTACTTTAGTAATTACCCTAGGTTACCTAATTAATTAATTTACCAACTTAATTAATTGATTTATAGTCAATACCGAAACCGTTAAGCAATTTCCAGATTTCGGTTAAGTCAAGCGTTCTTCTATTTCTAGTCAATTTAGGAGGAGCGTTTTGGGAATTAGCTAATTGATTATGGTCCTAACAACTTAGGGGTACTTTAGTAATTACCCTAGGTTACTAATTAATTAATTTAGTAACTTAATTAATTAATTTGAATAGTCAAAACCGAAACCCTTAAGTAATTTCTTGATTTTGGTTGAGTCAAGCGTTCTTCTATCTATGGTCAATTAATGAGGGGCGTTTTGGTTATTAACTAATTGGTTCTGGTCCTAACAACTTAGGGGTAATTTAGTAATTACCCTAGGTTACTTAATTAATTAAATAAGCGACTTATTTAATTTAAATGGACAAAACCGAAAGCACTAAGCAATTTCCAGATTTCGGTTAAGTCAAGTGTTCTTCTAATTCTAGACAAATTAGGAGGGGCGGTTTGGTAAATATCTAATTTAGTCATTTTAGTTAAGTTATATAGTCTAAGTTGAATTAGTGAACATTCAGTTCTTAAAGATTTACACTCACTTTATTCACCGTAAATGCTACAACTTCAAACAAGTGAAAACCTAATCAAACCCTAGGCGATTTCAAGTATTCTTCAAGGTTTTCGTGCAAAGTGCAAGGTGATCTTCGTAGATTTAATTCTACAGTAAGGTATGTGTTTTCTCTCCTGGAATTCTTTCTCCAAGAGTCTTTTCAAACATTTTAACTTCAAGAATATCAAAACTAGGGTTGTTCCCAATGAATCACATGTTCATCTCCCTAGTTCTCCCAATTTCCGATTCTTGTAGTATCTATAGTGTAATTCTCGATGCATTTTGTTTGTATTGGTGTTATCTGATCATTATGTGTATGTTTTAGTGATTTATATATCGAACGAAACATACTTGTTAGACCCGCATACTTAGGGTGTTATTTACATGAGATGTTGAATGGTATAATGCCTACTTTTGTTCGAGAAGATGAAATTGTTATGAGTTATTCATTGAATAGTTTTATAGGTTAATCAAAGGTTAAAAGTTGGCTTGTTTAACATGTTAAGATTCCTATAATGTATTCATGAAGTAATTGAATTGGCTAGTGATAATAATACGATATGTATTAAGTGAAATTATGATTTATGACAACAAATTGGCTAGCAAAACTATGTCCAATCATATATCTTCCAAATCATGTAAAGTCATACTAATCTCTACATCAATGAACTCATAACATAGGGTATGTCAATCAATGGGACAAGTCCCAACATACCCTATCCACACAAACTTGTGAACCTATTAGCATTGAATAAGTAGTTATAACCTTTATAAAGAATTGTACAAAACTATCAATTAACGTTGAACAAGTTAAGGTGAGTAATGAAATAACTGATATCTTAAGTTATGAAATTGACCTAATATTGAGTGTTAAAAGAGGTGAGACAAGTCTCAATTACACTTAATCGATTACGTCAAAGATACTCACATAAGAGGGTGCTAGAGTCCGTGAGACAAGTATCACTCGCACCATGATGTTAATGTAAAGACTTAAGTTCAAATTCATCAAGTAAATAAAGGGATGACCAGTAATCCATATAGTTATGTAAACCTCATAACTAGAATCAACCTTCCATAATGTTTGAGTCAACTCTAAAAGATAATAAAGTAAAATAGATTTGAGCTTAGCACCGATAGACTAGCAATGAGCTTGTGCCAGCACATGTAAGCATCATGAGACTAGATCACCACCCAGGTGGACCAGGGTCTTCGTATGTCTCTTAGTCTTGGAACTATGTTTAGCCAGCATAGGGGTACTAGCGGGTGGATGCCTCCACCTAAGAATGCTAGCAGTAGGTTTCACTTTGGCCGCTAATTTCACCTCTTTTTGGTGTGGGGGAAGCACCAGATTTTATATTTAGCTCACATGATATATGTCGGTTAAAGCTTAGGAAAGTATCTGGTTCACTATAGCCGTGAACCCCTCTTTTCGGTATGGGGAAGACACTGAGTTGGTTTCGCTTTAGCCGGTGAACCCCCCTTTTCAGTATGGGGTAGACACAGAACTTGGTCCACCTTAACCGGTGAATCTCCTCTTTTCGGTGTGGGGGAGACACTAGATTTCATGTTAGCTCGCATGATCTACTTCAGGTAATTCTAAAGAATTCTTTAAAGAAAGTAAGAAAGAATGAAAGTAGCATGTTCAAAGTGAACAACAGATCAAAGAAGTAGAAATGTAAGTTCAAAGTGAGTTAAGTAAGTAAGAGATTAAGAATGTCAATCATTTGTGTTTGATAAGAATAAAGTCTTAACAAGTTAATGGTTTATGCCCATATTGGAGTATCAACATATGTCCCAAGATCTATATATCTTTAATAACTAATGCGCATAGCCAATAAAGATTGGATTAAAATACATTAATACCCAATTTAATAAGAATGAGAAGAATAACTTGTGAGTAGAGTAGCCAAATCATTTCCTTAGTCTTGTGAATTTCTTTCTTGATTCATTGTAGGTATGGTACAACAATGAATCATTGCACTTGTAAGTAAAGCATAAGATCAAAGGAGATCATTGAACTACACAACAGAAATAACAAAAGACTGAAAAATAACCTAAGGCTTGAGAGGTAAACTCTCGGCCTAAGGGAGCAAAATAATAAACTTTCGTTTAAGTTGTTCTAAAATTATTTTCATTATTCCAAGGTCTTATGTTCATATATAAAATGAGTTGTGTTCCTTAATTGCATGACAACATGTCATATTCATAGCATGAATCATAAGTAATGATTTAAGAAAACAAAGTAACTTAACTTTCCATAAATGGCATGTTGCTTTAGGAAGAGCTTTCCTTGATCATGCATAGTCCTTATGTTTTTATGTGCATACACCTATACTTAGTACAAGTGTTTACTAACCCCATATATTATTACTATTTTCATAGGCGCAGGTTCGAAAGAAGATTGAAGATTCGACGAAGCAGTTTGGCTTAGCGATGTCCAGACTTTGGTAGGTCCTCTTGAGTTCGAGGATGCTAAACTTTATTATTCTAACTTAGTATTTTAGACATAGCTAGTGGAAATAGTCCCTAGCGTTTCAATTCAAAAATTTGTTCAAGCGATTGTAATAAGGCCAATTGGCAAACAATTATTATAATTATTACGATTATTTATTTCAATTGTTTAATCTTAAATAGATGGTTGTTTAGTTTGAGCTATTAGTGTTACACCCGGATTTTAGAATCCAAATATAACCGGTGTCGTTAACCTCTCAGAGGTCGCAGACAAGCCTCTTTTTAGTTTTTATCACAATCATACAGTTAAATCTGTGGAAAATTTAGAACTTTTTAATACTTATCGAAGTATACATAGACTTCATATAGTACTGCATAAGAGTGATATTCTAATATCTCAAACTTAACAACCATCTAATAAAGATTAAACAAATGAAACGATGAATCATAATAATAATAATAGTTGCCAATCGGCCTTATTACAACGTTTGAATAAATGGTTGAATGAAACGCTAGGGACTAACTCCACTAGATATGTCTAATGTACTAAGCTAGAATAATGAATTTAGCATCCTCAAACTCAAGAGGACCTACCAAAGTCTGGAGATCACTAATCCAAACCGCTTCGTCGAGCTTCAAACTTCTTTAGAACTTGCGCCTATAAAAATAGTAATAATGTATGGGGTTAGTACACATTTGTACTAAGTATGGGTGTATGCACATAACACATAAGGACTATGCATGATCAAGGAAAGCTCTTGCTAAGCAACATGTCGTTTATGGAAAGTTAAGTCATTTTACTTTCTTAAATCGTTATTTATGATTATGCTATGAATATGACATGTTCTCATGAAATTAAGGCACACAACTAGTTTTCTATATGAACATAAGACCTTGGAATCATGAACATAATTTTAGAACAACTTAAACGAAAGTTTATTATTTTGCTCCTTAGGCCGAGAGACCACTTCTTCTGACTTAGTTTATTTTTTAGTCTCTTCTTCTTCTTGTTTTGTAGTTCAATGATCTCCTTTGATCCTATGTCTTAGTTATAAGTGCAATGATTCATTGTAGTCCCATACCTACAATGAGTCGAGTAAGCAATTCACAAGACTAAGGAAATAATTTGGCTACCCTACTTACAAGTATATTTCTCATTCTTATTTAAGTTGGGTATGATTATATTAATAAGCCAATCTTTATTTGCTATGTCCTTTATTTGATTATTTATATCATATATAGATGTTGGGACATAATCCATGCTCCATTATTGGCTACCCTAACTTGTTTTTTCTATCAAACACTAGTGATTAATGTTCTTTAAGCTCTTACTTTACTTAGTTCACTATGAACTTATAATTGTACTTCTTTGTTCTGTCGTGCACTGTAAACATGCTACTTTATTCTTTCTTACTCTCTTAAAGAATTCTCTTAGCATTAATGGAAATAGATCATGCGAGCTACATGAAATCCAGTGTCTCCCCTACACTGAAAAGAGGTGATTCACCGATTAAGGTGAACCAAGTTCTGTGTCTACCACACACCGAAAAGGGGGGTTCACCGGCTAAGGTGATACCGTGTCTGTGTCTTCCCCACACCAAAAAGGGGGTTCACGGCTGAAGTGAACCAGATACTTTCCTCAGCTTTAACCGATATAGATCATGTGAGCTAAACATGAAATCCGGTGTCTCCCCCACATCGAAAAAAGGTGGAATCACCGGCCAATGTTAAACCTACTGCCTAGTGTTCTTGGGTGGAGGCTTCCACCAGCTAGTACCCCATGTTGGCTAAACATAGTTCTAAGACTAGGACATGTTCTGAGACCCTAGTCCACCGGGGTGGTGATCTTATCTCATGAGACTTACATGTGCTGGCACAAGCTCATTACTAGTCTATCGGTGCTAAGCTAAGATTTTTATCTTATTATCTTTTAGAGTTTACTCACACATTATGGAAGCTTGCTTCTAGTTATGAGGTTTACTTAAATCTATGGATGGATGGTCATCCCTCTCTTTACTTGATAAATAAGATCTTAAGTCTTTATTTTATCATCATGGTGCGAGTGAGACTTGTCTCACGGACTCTAGCACCCTCTTATGTGAGTATTGTTGACATAACGATTAAGTGTATTTCAGACTTGTCTCCTTTCTTTCTAACACTCTATATTAGGTCAATTTCATAACTTAGGCTTTTAGTTATTTCATTAATCACCTTAACTTATTCACGTTACTAGTTAGTCTTGTATCATTCTATATGATAATTATATTCTCTTATACAATGCTATTACGTTCACGAGTCTATGTGGATAGGGTATGTTGGGACTTGTCCCATTGATTGGCATACTCTATGTTATGAGTTCATTGATGTAGAGATTAGTTTGAGTGTGGATAGGGTATGTTGGGACTTTTCCCACTGATTGGCATACCCTATGTTATGAGTTCATTGAGTTAAGATTGGGATCACTTTGCATCTTTTGGATTTATTAGTGGTAGCCAATTTGTTGGCACAAAATCAAACTATGATATTATCACAAGCCAATTCAATCATCCATGAATACATTATAGCAATCTAACATATTAAACAAGACAACTTTTAACCTTTGATTAACATATAAAATAATTCAACGAATACTCATAACAATATTATATTCTCAAAACATAAGAAGGCATTATAATATTCAACGTTCATGTAAATAACACCCTAGGTATGTGGATCTAACATGTATTTTTCATTCGACATATAGTCACTAAAAAATACACACAATGATCAGATAACAACACATACAGACAACAATGCATCGAGAATTATACTATTAACACAACAAGAATCGGAAATAGGGAGAACTAGGGAGATCAACATGCAATTCGTTGGAACAACACTAGTTTTGATATTTTTGAAGTAAAAACGTTTGAAAAGCCTCTTGGATAAAGAATTCCAGGAGAGAAAACCTATACCTTATTGTAGAATTAAATCTACGAAGATCACCTTGCACTTTGCACGAAGACCTTGAGGAACTTTCTTGAAATCGTCTAGGGTTTCTAACGTTTTTCTCTTGTTTTTTAGTTTCAGCGTTTTTATGATGACTAATGAGTCTAAGTCTTTAAGAAATGAATTGTAACTAATTGTACTTGGACTATATAACCTAATTAGGTTATACCAATTATCTAATTACAAAAACGCCTCTCCTAGAGTTACTAGGATTAGAAGAATCATGTCTTAACCGAAATTATGATTTTTCCTTAGTGGTTTCGGTTTTAGTCATTTAAAATAATTAGTTAAGTTGCTAAATTAATTAATTAGGTAACCTAGGGTAATTACTAAATTACCCCTAAGTTGTTAGGACCATAACCAACCCTTTGGACCATCCTAGGTTAGGTACTAGGTTGTCTCTTACTTGTCTTAACCGAAATCTGGAAATTGCTTAGTGATTTCGGTTTTGTCCATTTAAATTAATTTATTAAGTTGCTAAATTAATTAATTAAGTAACCTAGGGTAATTACTAAAGTACCCCTAAGTTCATTTGGAGTGTTTACTTATTGTCTCAAGGATCCTCACTATGCCCTTGGGCACTGCTTAATATAAATGATCATTTTAAATGGTTATGTGCTATGGTACTAGGATTGACACTTGGATGCCTAGTACCTAATGTGTTGCGTTGAGAATCTATATATTTTAGATTAGGGTCTTCCTTGCAGGTACAATTTTTAAACAAGCTTGGAATATATTATACATACTTGTGTATATATAGAAATTGGCGAACACCCCTTAGCCAATTTTTTATGCTATGCCCAATATTTCTCAATATTAGGCATTGGGATGCCTATGTACCCCAATACGCATTCTTAAAAACCTATTACGCTCTTCACTAGACATGTAATTTTATGGAATGTTACATTATCCACAACATAGGAACATTCATCCCCGAATGACACTACACATCATTTTAAATCAAAGAGGGTATTATCGAAAAAAACACACTAACATACTTGAAACTTTACTCTTTGTGATTATCTGATTAACAACTTACTCTGGATGATGCACATTACTTTAAGCTTATATGAAGCTTCATATCTGAGATTGAGGAACTTTCTTCTCAATCTTACTTTAACTAAATGCACATCACACTCATGCAACACATAAATCACGTCAACATCCTACAAAAACAGTAACATGAAAGCAAACTCATAATAACTCATATAGTGCAAGTATAAAACACACAATTATGGACTTAAAACACCAAAAACTGCCTAATGCACTAAAATTTAGAGTTTCATAAACAAAATTAGACTTAGGAAGACTACATCTAACCAACAAGAACTGAACAAGTGAGGGTAACAGAATCTCACATCGGCCTCGGCCTCCCATGTTGCTCCCTCAACAAGGTGATTTCTCCATAACACCTTCACGGTGGGAACCTCCTTGTTCCTGAACCATTTCACTTGGCGATCTAAAATTTCAACGGAAATCCCTTCGTAAGAAAGGTTCTCATTGACTCCTAATCCCTTAGATAACCTTTTGTTGGCTTTAAGATTGGAAACTATTTGGCTTCTTGGATTTGAACCACGCCCTTCCCATTTTAAATCTAACTCATTTTGAAACTGAAACCTTACTACCCTGTTTCGACAGTCTATGGTAGCATAACATTTATGAAGCAAATCCATACCTGATCCACATCCTTGAGCTAGTATGCAGCCATCTCAGCCTTCTCCTCTTCATTAGCACTCATAGCATGCATTAGAACCTACCATGCACTCACCTCCATGCAAAACAGCCACACTTTCCATACGTCTTTCGTTCACGCTGGGCATTTCTATCATTGCCCTTCTTGGGAAGGACAGATCTTGAGTCTCGCATCTTAGACCACTTGTCCATCCTAATTCTTGTGTTCTTCTTTCTACTCGCGCACACAAGAAGGAAGTCAGATACTTAGAATGACACAAAATGTCAAAGCTCTAGATAACACGATAAAGAGTAGAAGAAGGGAAAAATCCTAACATCACAGAGTCTCTAAGTCATGATTGTGGTGCACTTAACAACCATAAGTTTGAAACTACACAACGTGGTTGTGTTGAGCCTTAGTTCCTATGTAATTTAACCTCATGCTCTGATACCAAGTTTGTCACACCCGGATTCTGGAATCCGAATATAATCGGCGTCGTTAACCTCTTGGAGGTCGCAGACAAGCCTCTTCTTAGCTTTCATCACAATCATACAGTTAAATTTGCAGAAAATTAAAACTTTTTAATACTTATCGAAGTATACATAGACTTCCTATAGTACTGCATAAGTGTGATATTCTAATATCTCAAACTCAACATCCATCTAATAAAGATTAAACAAAGGAAATGATAAATCATAATAATAATAATAGTTGCCAATCGTCCTTATTACAACGTTTGAACAAATGGTTGAAATGAAAAGTTATGGACTAACTCCACTAGACATGTCTAATGTACTAAGATAGAATAATGAATGTAGCATCCTCGAACTCAAGAGGACCTACCAAAGTCTGGAGATCGCTAATCCAAACCGCTTCGTCTAGCTTCAATCTTTTTTAAAACCAGCGCCTATAAAAATAGTAATAATGTATGGGGTTAGTACACACTTGTACTAAGTATGGGTGTATTCATATAACACATAAGGACTATGCATGATTAACGAAAGCTCTTCCTAAGCAACATGTCGTTTATGCAAAGTTAAGTCATTTTACTTTCTTAAATTGTTATTTATGATTATGCTATGAATATGACATGTTCTCATGCAATTAAGGCACACAAATCGTTTTCTATATTAACATAAGACCTTGGAATCATGATCATAATTTTAGAACAACTTAAACAAAAGTTTATTATTTTGCTCCTCAGGCCGAGAGCCCACTTCTTCAGACTTAGTTTATTTTCCAGTCTCTTCTTCTTGTTGTTGTGTAGTTCAATGATCTCCTTTGATCCATGTCTTACTTACAAGTTCAATGATTCATTGTAGTCCTATACCTACAATTAATCGAGTAAGCAATTCACAAGACAAAGAAAATGATTTGGCTACCCTACTTACAAGTATATTTCTTATTCTTATTTAAGTTGGGTATGATTATATTAATAAGTGTGTCACGACTGGGGTCTAGACCCTAGTCGAAACCGGCGTCGTTGACCTATCAGAGGTCGCAAACAAGCCAAATACATCAACATTATATCGTATAGGTTAATTTTAGCGGAAAATTTAAAACTTTTGATTGCTTTAAAGTATACATAGACTTCATAGTAAGAATTTCATTATGTCACATCAGTTCACCACAACCATCTAATAATGAGAAAATCAAATGAAGGAAATAGTTCATAACTGCATAAATATAAAGTTGCCAAAATGGCACCAATACAACGTCTGAAATAAGTAAGAAAGAAACACTAGTGGAACACTCTCCACTAGCTCATGCCTACGTCTAATCTAGAATATAAAAGATAAGCATCCTCGAAAGCATGAGGGCCTACCAATTTCGGATGAATGCTCCACGTCCGGATAGCTTCAACATAGTCTTGTAAGCTATAGCGTCCACCTGCACCTGCACCTAAAAGTAGAGTATTGTATGGGATTAGTACACACTTGTACTAAGTATATGTGTATGCAAGCAAACACCAAGGACATGCATGATTAAGGAAAGCTCTCTCCTAATTATATGAGTTATGGAAAGCCAAGTCAGTTGTTTTTTCCAAATAAGATTAGGAAAGTCATGCTATGAGAGTAACATGCATCATCATTCTTTTCATATTGCACACAACATATAACATATTTCATATAGCACATACAGATACAACATATCATTCGTTCATATGCCATAAGACCTTGGAATCATGGACTTAACATTAGGACTTTTCAAAGTGAGGGCTCAACATATGGGACCTCAACTAGGGAGCCTTCTTTAGCAAACACAGAGTCTGCTTCATTCATTCATACATACTTCATTTTCATTCGTTTCATTCATTCATAGGCTGGTGCAAACACCAGCTATACCTAGGATGTAGTTTAAGACTCTCATCGGGTTCACTGTGCAATGATAAAAAATGACCTAGTGTCATTACTTGAGTCTAGTTCACCTCTTGATTATCCTAACCAAACACCTTCGGTATCATTCATTTCATTTTGTGCATTACTGAGGCTGGCCTCATTCTTTCTTTGGGAACTTTAAATTTAACCGACATAGATCATGTGAGCTCCATGAAATCCAGTGTCTACCCCACACCGTAAAGATGTAGAATCACCGTCCAAAGTAAAACCAAAACATGCTAGCGTATATAGGGAATTGAACCCTGCTAGATCCCTATGTTGGCTGCATAGGTTGAAAGACTAGGAGATATAAGGAGACCCATACCCGCCTAAACGTACAATCTCATCTCCTGAGATTTACACAAACCTCTGCCTTCCCGAAAGAAGGAATCGCGACTTATAGGTAGCCTATCGTTGCTCCGTATAAAGTTCCATTACATTCATCTCACACATCATAGAAGTTGGCTTCTAGCATGAGGGCATCATTGCTCATTAGATGATTTATCATCTCATCATTAGTATTAAGTGTGTATTGATGTCAATACTTTCATTAGAGTGTTTCTAAGAGACTGGTCTCTTTATTAACTTTACACTCTCATAGGTGAGTACGTAATTGGTAACACTTATTTAGGCTCATCTGAGATTGATCTCATCTTTCACATTAGCCTCTTATCATGTTGTCACCACATTCATTAACTTTAGCATATTAGCTCATCATAATTACTCACCCTTTTTACGTGATTGTTCATTTCATTATATGCCAATGCACTTGGCCTTTTAGTGTGTTTCACACCCTTACTTAACCCTCCTGGAGTCACATCAATTCATCACATATATCTTAGGTTCACTTACTTTTAACGTACGCTGGACTTATGAACCCATACGTACAAGCCATGAGGATTCATTCATAATTCGTCTAAGTGAGTTATACTTACCCAAGATTATATGGTACAAGACCTATGCATCTTGTAAGTATGCCAAGGTCTCAATTTCGATTCCTATAGGCAGCATTCATTAAATATTTAATCACGTAAGACTTATGTATCAATACGGAATTGGGCAAGGGAACCCGATTTTGAATCCCTTGTATAACAATTAGTCTTTATTATAAATTTTTGATTTAGCATTCTCGGCTTGGGGACCCGAGATCGAATCCCCACACCTGCACTTCCTTTATTTCTTTTCTTCACTTTGTCTTAAACATCTTGGCTTGGGGACCCAAAATTGAATCCCCACGCCCACATTCCTTTTATTTTCTTTCTTTCCTTAATTCTTCCGTTTAGACCGAGAGGATGTGGAATCGATACCCCACAACCACATTTTTCTTTTATTTAATTTTCACCTAACTTCCTTATCTATCCGAGAGGTTGTGGGTTCGATCCCCCTTACCTCACTTTAAATATTAAATTTTTAAGCAGCCTTCATATAGTGAGTTCTCGGGTTCAATCCTTGTGCATTTTCGTGGTTACATTTGATCAAGAGGTTTCACTGAATTCTGCAACATTACACCACTTATGAACATCATGATTTACTTCAAGTAATTGCATACAAAACACAAAAATTTAACATGCATATTACACACTTCAACCCGTGACCAAAGTCACGGCATACACAGTCAACACACACGTTTAACACAGTTTTGGAAAGCATTCTTATTGCTCACATAAATCCGAACATACATAAATGAACAAAATCATCACGAAAACACATCACATCCCTAAATTCTACCAGCAAAACATACCCAACCTACAAAATCGATGGGAGCTAGTGACAGGGACATGCAACGGGGAACATTCCTAGTTTTCAGATTAGAATTCGACTGAATCCTAGGGGTCTCTTGGGAAAGGGACCAAGAGGAAGAAAAGCCATACCTTTTGTCGATCAACACCTTCCAAATCTTGTCCAATGGCATCCAACTCCCACGACACCAAATCCTCACCACCAAACTTCAAGGACAACCCGTCAAGAACAATGTTTTTGCTTTTCGTTTTTAGTTTAGTTTTTCTTTTGAGTTTTAGCGTTCAATTTCTTCAACAGTGATGAACTTTTGATTTTGTTCTTTTATTGATAATGAACGTGATAATGAGAGTAAATAGGCGTGAGAAAGAGAGTGGAGAATTGTGAGAATGAGAGTGGAGAGATGTTATAGTAAGCTTAGGAGTAGGAGTCTTAGTTGAAGACTTAGTCAAACTAGGACTCCTTGCCATTTATTATTAAAAATCTTATTTTTTTTAAAGGCGTAGGTGAAATGACTAATCATGCCCTTACTTAAATCAGATAATTAATATAAATTAATTAAATTTAACATTGCTTCCACCTAGGATCGAACCCGGGTGAAGCTTAACTTGCGAAAAGGGTCAAATTCGGACAACCCTACCCGAATTGTCCACCTTTTTATATTAATTAATTAATTAATTAAATACTTATTGTAATTACAATACTACCCCTAGCCTGGAAAAGACTATTTTATCCCTAGACCCGCCAAACTTAAGATTACCCCTTTCAAGTCCTCTTAAGACTCATCCGGGTGAATCTTAATATTTGGGTGCCCTACATGGCTGGACCCAACCTTGCCTAGCTCAACTAACTCACCAAGTTGGTTGGCTTGGCTTGTGTATAGTTTCTGAGGTCTGGTTCCACGCGCATCAAGCCGTGTGAACCAGGTCTAATCTAGGCATTCTAGGTACGTTTAGGCATTACTTAGCATAATCATTTTCGGGTTGTTACGTTATCCCCCCCTTAGGAACATTTGTCCCCGAATGACACTTCTAATTATCTAACACAATGCCAGGCATATCATAACATGAGTACTATACACAGTCAAGCAACATCAACCAAGAATAGAGGATATAAGGAAACTTAGACTTAAGTGTAGTAAGTCTAACCTCAGGAGCTGAAAAGATGAGGATAGTGAGATCTCATATCGGTCTCGGCCTCCCACGTAGCACCCTCAATAATATGGTTCCTCCACAGTACCTTCATGTGGCAACCTCCTTGTTTCTCAGCCGATTTACCTGCCGGTCTAAAATCTCAACAGGAACCTCCTCATAGGACAAGTCTTCATCAACCCTCAAACCTTCAATAGGCAGAATCGATGTTGAATCACCAAGACACTTCTTTAACATAGAGACATGAAAGACTAGATGAACAAAAGCTAGCTCCGCAGGCAACGACAACTCATAGGCCACCTCACCCACATGCTATAGAATCTCGTATGGCCCAACGTACCTCGGACTCAACTTCCCCTTCCTGCCAAACATCATCACCCCCTTCATGGGTGATATCTTCAAGTGTACCTGGTCACCAACATCAAACTCTAAGGGCCGCTTACTGTTATCTGCATAAGACTTCTGTCGACTGTAAGCAGTAGCCAACCTGTCCCTAATCACCCTGACCTTGTCTAAGGCCTCATGACTGATCTCCGGATCCAAAATGGATGACTCTCCAACCTCAAACCACCCAACTAGAGACCTACACCTCCTACCTTACAGTGCCTCAAATGGTGACATCCCAATGCTGGAGTGATAGCTGATATTATACAAGAACTCTATCAAGGGAAGATGGTCGTCCCAACTACCTCTGAAGTCAATCACACATGCTCTCAACATGTTCTCCAATGTCGGAATAGTGTCCTCTGCCTTCCCATCTATCTGAGGATGGAAGGCAATACTGAGCTTTACCTGCGTGCCTAAGCTCTTCTGGAAGGATCTCCAGAAATGCGAAGTGAACTGAGCTCCCCTATCCGAAATGATAGACAAAGGAATCCCATGACACCTCACAATCTCATCAATGTAGAGTCTCGCATAATCCTCGGCCTTGTAAGTAGAATTCACAGTGATAAAGTGGGAAGACTTAGTCATCCTGTCCATAATAACCCATATGGAGTCATGTTGTATCCTAGTACTCGGAAGACCAACCACGAAGTCCATGTTAATGGCCTCCCACTTCCAAGTCGGAACCTCAATCATCTGAGTGAGACCACCAGGCTTAAGGTGCTCCGCCTTAACCTGCTGACAATTAGGACACCTGGCCACGTACTCAGCAATGTCCTTCTTCATGCCATCCCACCAGTAGATCTGCTTGAGGTCATGATACATCTTGGTGGAACCTGGATGTATCGAATACCTGGAACCATGGGCCTCTGCAAGAATCTTAGTCCGCAAATCATACACATCTGGTACACACATCCTTTCCTGGTACCTAAGTATGCTGTCACCTCCCAAAGCAAAGGACTCATTCAACTTTATCAGCACTGAGTCCTTCAACTCCATCAACATAGGATCAAGATGCTGAACCTTCTTGACTTCAACTACCAGGGATTATTCAGAACTAGGATGAACTGAAACACCCCCACTAGTAGAAGCCATCAACCGCACACCCAGTCTGGCCAGTCTGTGTACATCCTTCACCAACTCCTTCTTCCCATCATCAATGTGGGCTATACTCCCCATGCTTAACCTGCTGAAAGCATCAGCTACAACATTTGCCTTCCCTAGATGGTAGTGGACACTCATGTCATAGTCCTTCAACAACTCCAACCATCTCCGCTGATGTAAATTCAACTCCCTCTGTGTGAACACGTACTGGAGACTTTGTGGTCTGTGAACACATCCACATGCACCCCGTACAAGTAATGCCTCCACATATTCAAAGCAAATACCATAGCTGCCAACTACAAGTCGTGAGTGGGATAATTCTTCTCATGAACCTTGAGCTGTATGGACGCGTAGGATATCACCTTACCACCCTTCATAAGATCACAACCCAAACCAACCCAAGATGCGTCGCAATAAATAGTCTAATTCTCACCAAATTTAGGCAACGTAAGCACTAGGGCTGAAGTGAGTCTGTCCTTTATCTCCTAGAAACTCTTCTCACAAGTCTCCGCCCATTCGGACTAGGCTTTCTTCTTAGTCAAGGCTGTTAGTGGGGCGACAATGGAAGAAAAATCCTGCACGAACCTGCGGTAGTAACCAGCCAATCCTAGAAAGCTACGGATATCGGTGGGAGTAAGAGGTCTTGTCCAGTTCTTAACATCCTCAGTCTTCCTGGGTCCACCTCCACATTCTAGTCAGACACAACATGACCCCGGAAGGTCACTGATCTAAGACAGAATTCACACTTGCTGAATTTGGCATACAACTGATGTTGTCTAAGAACCTGCAAGGTTAGTCTCAAATGTTGTTCATGCTCTTCCTTGGTCTTAGAGTAGATGAGGATGTCATCAATGAATACTATGACGAAATAATCTAGGTATTCACGGAAGACTCGGTTCATGAGGTCCATAAATGCAACTGGTGCATTAGTTAGACCAAATGACATGACTAGGAACTCATAATGACCATAACGGGTACGAAAGACTGTCTTTGGGATATCTTCATCCCTAACCCTAAGTTGATGATACCCGGAATGAAGATCAATCTTTGAGAAGAAACTAGACCCTTGGAGCTGATCAAATAAGTCATCTATTCTGGGAAGTGGATAACTGTTATTTATAATGACTTTGTTGAGCTGCCCATAATCGATACACATCCTAAGGGTTCCATCCTTCTTTTTCACAAATAGCA